>JALPQD010000412.1:1875099-1970666 GCA_023101885.1 Typhlomys cinereus | reverse complement strand
GAAGAAATTACAAGGAAATTCAAGATTTCCTGAAAGTGAACGATAATGAAAACAATTACAAAATCTCTGGGACAAATAAAAGCTGTACTAAGAGTAAGTTCATAGCTCTTAATGCCTACATCAAAAAAAAATGGAAACATCAGAAATACATAAACAATGCAGCTAAAAGCTTCAGAGGCACTAGAGCAATCTGATCCAAAAGCAGCAGAAGAAAGGAGATTAGCAAAATAAGGGAAGAAATATCTGAAATCGAAATTAGGAAAACGATACAGAAAATCAACCAGACAAAAAGCTGGTTTTTTGAAAAAATCAATAAGATTGGTACACCTCTATCTAAATTAACTAAAAGTAAGAGAGAATACACCCAAATTAACAAAATTCGAAATGAAAATGGAGTTATCACTACTGATACACAAGAAATCCAGAGAATTATAACCTCATATTTCAAAAATTATACTCTGTGAAGTTTGACAACACAAAAGAGATGGATGAATTCCTAAGTAAACACAATGTACCTAAATTGAACCAGGAAGTTGTGAATTATTTAAATAGCCCTATAACATATGAGGAAATTGAGGAAGTAATCTCAAATCTTCCCACCAAAAATGTCCTGGACCAGATGGATTCAGCCCAGAGTTCTACCAGACATTTAAGGAGCTAATAACCCCAATACTCCTTAAACTGTTCCACCAAATAGCAAAGGAAGGAACACTACCAAATTCCTTCTTTGAAGCTAATATCATTTTAATCCCAAAACGCGTAATAATGATACACTTAGAAAAGAAAACTATAGGCCAATCTCTCTGATGAACACAGACGCAAAAATTCTCAACAAAGTCTTAGCTAATCATATTCAAAAACATATCAAAAAGATCATTCACGGGGACCAAGTAGGCTTTATCCCCAGCAAACAAGGTTGGTTTAACATATTCAAATCAATAGGCGTAATTCACCATATAAACCAGTCCAATGTTCAAGACCACATGATATTTCGATAGATGCAGAAAAAGCTTTTGACAAGATCCAACAGCCCTTTATGATCAAAACCCTAGAGAAGGTTGGAATGGAAGGAACCTTTATCAATATAATAAATGTGATATACAACAAGCCCACAGCAAGGATTATACTCAGTGGGGAAAAACTCGAAGCATTCCCACTTCGATCAGGAACTAGACAAGGCTGTCCACTCTCACCACTTCTTTTCAATATTGTACTTGAATTCTTAGCTGAACCCATAAGACAAAAAAGGGACACAAAAGGGATTCAAATCGGCAATAAGAAGTCAAGTTATCTCTATTTGCAGATGATATGATCCTATACCAAAGTGATCCCAAAAACTCCACCAGAAAGCTCCTGGAACTAATACAGAAGTTCAGCAGGGTGGCAGGATACAAAATAAATGTACAAACATCAGTGGCCTTCCTATATGCCCAGAATGAAAGAAGTGAAAAAGCCCTGAGAGAAACAATCCCATTTACTATAGCCCCTAAAAAAATGAAATACCTTGGTATAAACCTAACCAGGGAGGTAAAAGACCTTTACAATGAAAACTTTAAACCCCTAAGGAAAGAAATAGCAGAAGACACCAGAAGGTGGAAAGACCTCCCATGTTCCTGGATTGGCAGAATCAGCATCATAAAAATGACCATCCTACCAAAGGCAATATACAAATTCAACGCTATACCAATTAAAATCCTAAAGCAATTCTTCAAAGAAGTTGACCAAACAATCTCAAAGTTCATATGGAGGCAAGAAAGACCCAGGATAGCAAAGACAGTCCTGAGTAACAAAAACACTGCTAGAGGTATCACCATACCAAACCTTAGTCTATACTACAAATCCATAGTTATAAAACCAGCCTGGTACTGGCTCCAAAATAGACACAGAAATCAATGGATAAGGGTTGAAAACCCAGATATAAGCCCACAAAATTACAGCCATTTGATCTTTGATAAAAGGGCCCAAAAAAATCTAATGAAAAAAGAACAGCCTTCCTGATCATTTACCACTAATGGGGTGTGATCTTACCAGAAGGGGAGGGCGTATAGTCTGGCAGATAGAAAGAAACCCTTTTGCAAATGGGTGATTGACCCCTCCTTCACTGAGGTTTCCTACTTTTATTGCATCTACCTTTGAACATACTCTTTTATTTTTAATTTTTTTTTAATTTTTTTAATTTTTTTATTTATTCAATTGTGTGTGTGTGCGTATGTATGTGTGTGCGTGCGCATGTGTCTGTGTGTGTAGAACCACGGACGAATTCGGGAACCACCATGGACGCCTCCACCTCCTTCTGCCCCGGGATTCACAGGCTCCGCCCTACCAGGACCTGAAACGCAGGCCGCCCCGGTTTCCGCCTGGCGTCTATACATGGGATCTGGGATCTGAACTCAGGACCTTCCGCCTGCAAGGCAGAGGCTTAACCCCTAAGCCACCTCTCCAGCCCTGAATATACTCTTATAACAAGACTCTAATTTAACAGGTTTTTATCTCTGGCCAGGGGGCGATATCCAGTACCCCATCAGGATGGAGTGAAGGGCATTGCAGGAGAAGCAAAACTGAAAAAAATAAATCAACGAACCATAATCCAGAACATCAGTGACTATATCAACTACTTGGAACTAGGCCAACCTAATCTCTCCCCATCCTGAAGCTCAGGGAAATTTGTGGAAGAGGAGGTGGTAAGATTGTAAGAGCACAAGGATGGGAGGAGTAACGATATGCAAGAATCTCCATACAAGCTAGGGCCGAAGCAATTATAATTGGACTTTGCATGCCCTGTGCAATGTCCTACACATTATTGACCCCACAAAATCTAGCATTAGCTAGAGGCACTAGGATCCTTGGAGGCAAGGGATTGACAGCCACCATAGTGTTCCTATGCTTAATGGGAACACAGGAAATGGTTCTGGGAAATGCCCCTGGGTCTTTTCATCTCATTGGAGAGGAGGACCCAGAGGAGAGTTTGGCATGCTCATTAAAGGAGGCTCTGGGGATGGGAAGAGGAGGCACCGGGGGATGGGGAGGGAAGGGGGATAGGGGGACAGGGGGATGCGGGTTGGAGGGGGGGACCAGTATACCTGTTAAGATTGTATTAGTGGAAATAAAAATATATATATATGTATGTGTATATATATATATATATAATTTTTTCTAATAACATCCATTTCCCAGCAAATTCCATTAATTCGGTATTTTTGATGGCTGAGTAGTACTCCATTGTATACATGTACCACATTTTCCTTATCCACTCGTCAACTGTTGGACATTTGGGTTGATTCCATGACTTTGCTATTATAAACAGTGCTGCTATGAACATGGTCGTGCTTGTGCTATCAAGGTGAATTTTTGCTGTATGTGGGGTTATTCCCAAAAGTGAAATAGCATCCATTTTCTAGCAAATTTACCACATTTTCCTTATCTACTCATCAACTGTTGGGCATTTGGGTTGATTCCATGACTGTGCTATTTTAAATAGTGCTGCAGTGAACATGGTTGTGCTCCTGTCACCTGTCACTGTAAATTGAGGAAGTAATCTCGAACCTTCCCAACAAAAAATGTTCCGGACCAGATGGATTCAGCACAGAGTTCTACCAGACATTTAACGAGTTAATAACACCAATACTCCTGAAACTGTTCCATCAAATAGCAAAGGAAGGAACACTACCAAATTCCTTCTATGAGGCTAATATCGTCTTAATCCCAAAACCTAATAAAGATACACTTAAAAAGAAAACTATAGGCCAATCTCTCTGATGAACACATGCAAAGATTCTCAATAAAGTCTTAGCAAATCTGATTCAAAAACATATCAAAAAGATCATTCATGGAGACCAAGTAGGCTTTATCCCTGGCACACAAGGTTGGTTCAACATACGCAAATCAATAAGTTTAATTCATTTTATAAACCAGTCCAAAGTTCAAGACCACATGATACTCTCGATAGATGCAGAAAAAGCTTTTGACAAGATCCAACAGCCCTTTATGATCAAAACCCTAGAGAAGGTTGGAATGGAAGGAACCTTTATCAAAATAATAAAAGTGATATACAACAAGCCCACAGCAAGGATTATACTCAGTGGGGAAAAACTCGAAGCATTCCCACTTCGATCAGGAACTAGACAAGACTGTCCACTCTCACCACTTCTTTTCAATATTGTACTTGAATTCTTAGCTGAAGCTATAAGACAAAAAAGGGACATAAAAGGGATTCAAATCAGAAAATAAAAAGTCAAGTTATCTCTATTTGCAGATGATATGATCCTATACCTGAATGATCCCAAAAACTCCACCAGGAAGCTCCTGGAACTAATTGCGAAGTTCAGCAGGGTGGCAGGATACAAAATAAATGTACAAATATCAGTGGCCTTCCTATATGCCCAGAATGAAAGAAGTGAAAAAGCCTTGAGAGAAACAATCCCATTTACTATAGCCCCTAAAAAAATGAAATACCTTGGTATAAACCTAACCAGGGAGGTAAAAGACCTTCACAATGAAAACTTTAAAACCCTAAAGAAAGAAATTGCAGAAGACACCAGAAGGTGGAAAGACCTCCCATGTTCCTAGATTGGCAGAATCCACATCATAAAAATGAACATCCTACCAAAGACAATATACAAATTCAACGCTATACCAATTAAAATCCCAAAGCAATTCTTTAAAGAGGTTGACCAAACAATCTCAAAATTCATATGGAGACAAAAAAGACCTAGTATAGCAAAAAAAAAAGTCCTGAGTAACAAACCACGGCTGGAGGTATCACCATACTACAAATCCATATTTGTAAAAATAGCCGGGTATTGGCTCCAAAATATACACACAGATCAATGGATAAGGGTTGAAGACCCAGATATAAGCCCACAAAATTACAGCCATTTGGTCTTTGACAAAGAGGCCCAAAGAATCCAATGGAAAAAGAACAGCATCTTCAACAAATGGTGCGGGCAAAACTGAATCGTCACATGCAGAAGATTAAAACTGGACTGTACTTGTCACCATGTACAAGACTTAATTCTAAATGGATTAAGGACCTTGATATAAGGACAGAGACTTTTAAAACCATAGTTGAAAGAGTAGGAATCTCCCTCGAGCTGATTGGGCTAGGCCAACAGTTCCTGAACAGACATCCAATGGCACAGTCACTGCTACCAACTCTCAACAGTTGGGATCTTGCGAAATTAAAGAGCTTCTGTTCAGATAAAGAGATTGTAACACGAGCTCAAAGGCAACCCACAGAATGGGAGAAAATCTTCACTAACCACATATCTGATAGAGTTCTATTATCCAGAGTGCACAAAGAACTTAGAAAACTAAACACCAAGGAAAACACTGGCCCAATTAAAAAATGGGCCCTGGAACTTAAAAGAAACTTTACCAGGGATGACATTAAAATGTCTAAAAAATATCTTAAAAAATGCTCCACTTCTTTAGCCATCAGGGAAGTGCAAATCAAAACCTCCCTGAGATATCATCTCACCCCAGTCAGGATGGCAAAAATCCACAATACAAACAATACCAAATGCTGGAGAAGATGTGGAGAGAGGGGAATCCTCTTACATTGCTGGTGGTAGTGCAGGCTCATACAACCACTCTGGCAAGCCGTCTGGTGATTCTTAAAGAAGTTAGAGATTAAATGCTATATGACTCCGCTATACCACTTTTGGGAATAACCCTCCATACAGGAAAAATTCACTTTGATAGCACAAGCACGACCATGTTCATAGCAGCACTGTGTACAATAGCAAAGTCATGGAATCAACCCAAATGTCCAAGAGTTGATGAGTAGGTAAGGAAAATGTGGTACATCTAGACAATGGAATACTACTCATCCATCAAATATGATGAATTACTGGAATTTGCCAGGAAATGGATATCATTAGAAACAATTATATTAAGTGAAGTATCTCAGATCCAGAAAATTAAGCGCCGTACGTACTCCCTAATAGGTGGCTCTTGGTACCAAACCTACCCAGCCCACCTAGAGACACTCAAAGTTAAATCTCTGTAATACCTACAGTAATTGCAGGATTATGAATAGGAGGGATGGGGAGGAAGGCCATACCAGAAACAAGGAGAGAAGTGACCATGTTACAGTAGGGAAAATAGGCCTCCATCAAGGACTTCAAGTAAGTAATGAGACACCTGGTTAAGTTCACAGACTTTCGTTCATGATCATTCACAACTGAGGCGGTATGATCTCACCAGAAGGGGAGGGCATATAGTCTGGCATTTTGCAAATGGGTGATTGACCCATCCCTCACTGTGGTTTCTTACCTTTATTACATCTACCTTTGAAAGTGCTCTTATAAGAAGACTCTAATTTAACAGCCTTTTGTCTCTGGCCAGGGGGTGACATACAATGCCCATCAGGATGGAGTGAAGGGCATTGCAGGAGCAGCAAAACTGCAAAAGAAAATCAACAAACCACAATCCAGAACTTCAGAGACTCTATATCAACCACATAGAACTAGGCCAGCCTAATATCTCCCCATCCTGAAGCTCAGGGAAATTTGCAGAAGAGGGGGAGGTAAGATTGTAAGAGCAAAAGGATGGGAGGAGTAATGATATGCAAGATACTCCACACAAGTTAGGGCCAAAGCAATCATAACTGGACTTTGCATGCCCTGCGCAATGTCCAACACACTATTGACCCCACAAAGTCTAGCATTTGCTAAAGGCACCAAGATCCTTGGAGGCAAGGGACTGACAACCACAGTAGTGTTCCTATGGTTAAGGGGAACACAGGAAAGGGTTCAGGGAAATGCCACTGGGTCCTTGTATGTCATCGGAGAGGAGGGACCAGAGGAGAGACTGGCATGCACATTAAAGGATTCTCCGGGTTTTGGGGAGGGGTAGGCACTGGGGGACAGGGAGGGAGGGGGAGGGGGAGAGAGGGCAGGGGAGCGAGGGGTGAGGAGAGGGGGAGCAGGGCGGTCGGGGGGAGAAGGAGGGAGGGAGGGAACCAGTGTACCTACTAACTTCGTATGAGCGGAAATAATAATAAAAAATGTTAAAAAAACATCCGGATGAAGCCAAAGGCCGTGCAGAAACAGCAAAACTGAAAAACATAATTCAGAACACCAAAGACCCTACATTAATCACTTGGAACCAGATGAACCAAATCTCTACCCATACTAAAGCTCAGGGAAATTTGCAGAAGAGGAGGCGGCCAGATTGTAAGAGCCTAAAGATGGGGAAGACCAACAATATTCAAGATATTCCACACAAGTTAGGGCCACAGTAGCCATAATCGGACATTGCGTGACCTGCACAATGACTGACATGTCAACCACCCCAAAAGTTAGCATGGATCACAGGCAGTAGGATCCTTAGAGACAAGGTATTAACAGTCATAACAGTGTTCCCATACTCACAGGAAGCCCAAGGAAGGGCTCTGGGCTATGCCACTGGGGCCTTACACCTCACTAGAGTAGAGGACTCAGAGGGAAGTTTGGCAGTCACACAAAAGGATGCTCCAAGGGATAGGAAAGAGGAAGGGGGAGACAGTGGGAAAAAGAAAGGGAGTGGGTTAAAGAAAGGGGAAAAGAGAGGAGGGTGCAAGAGGGACTGGGGAGGGGTGGAGGGAAGGAAAGGACTGGGGTACCTATTGAGCTTGTATGATTGGGAAAAAATAAATAAATAAAAGCAGTATGTGCAAATACAAATCCTAACTCAGGTGGTAGACATAAAGAGGATAACACCATAAATCAAAGAAAAGGAGTGACAACCTAACACCAGATGCCACCATCACACAGGAAAAACAGGACAGGAAAAAAAGCAAGAATCCAAGAAAGTATGTCTCTCCTCAAAATCACCGATCCCAAGGCTTCATATCTCATATATGATAGCCCACTGGGAGATATCCAAGATAAACATATAAGGAATACTTTTTTCCTCAGAGATGGAATATCCATCATCTATCTGTCTGTCTATATGCATACATATATATATATATATATGCTATGAAAGCAGTAGTAGTATGGAACTATAGGGAAAGGTATTAAAGGTGGAGAATAAACGAGAGACAGAAATGGAAGTAAGGAATGACATTTTCACATTTTCTCTCACATGTGGACTATCTAACTATATATGAGATATTAGAGAGAAAGAAAAAGAGAGAGAGAGAGATGAAAGCATAAAATAGAATAGTTGCCAGAGGAGGATTAGCAAAGGAAGAAAATGGCAGGATGCATATAGTTAAAATTCAGTGATACATGTATGAGTATATAACCATGTGAATTGTTATTTTGTATGTTGAAGGATAATTAAAAAGGAATTGGGATTTTTCCACTTATAGAATGGATATCTCCAGGGACCATCACATTTAAAAAAATAATCCAGTCTCATAAAAGCAAAGAGCATCAATTTTCTCTCAGGCATGAAATGTACATTAGAAAAGATATAAAACACGGTGCTGGGGGACATATACAAGGGAAGAAGGGACGCGGAGGAACAGTGGTGAGGGAAAAGGCAGGGTGTTGATGGGTGTCTGTGAGTAAAGAAAATGACACTAATGTGTGAAGAAATCGTGATGCCCATCACTGTGTGTGCCATCTAAAAAGTCCTTAAAATAAGGCAAAAAAACTCAGGGCCTGATGGAGACCTGCAGCTGCTCTAAGACACACTCCACACTTCCTCCCTCACAAGCTTTCTTCAGGATTCCCATAACATCTGTTTGGGTTGTGTCTGGTGAGTCCAAAGATAGTATTTCCCTTTCATGATACATTAATCTTGTCACTCATTGCTGACAGTGAGGAGGGACAAGGAAAGGGCTGGAGCCCAGTGACATCTGGCAGAATCTGCTGCTCCTTCAGCACCCTCCAGGCCAAGGTCAAGGCTGACCTCCACAGGACTGCTGCTTCCATGGGGAGCAACCTGACCTGTCCTCCACTCTGCTCCTTCTCTCTTCCGTCCCCACACCTTAAACCCAAGCTGACCCCTGCATGTCAGATTGACTCCCAGAGAAACCAGAGGCAACCAGGCAAAAAGCATAAGCAACTGGCAGGTCTGGACACATGTCCTCTGTACTGTACAAGGCCCATAAGTGCAGGGAGATATGTCTAGCTTTACACATAACCAGAGAAGAACTGTCAAGTAAAAATACATCTCACTTCTGAATACATCCATGGTTGTGAAGCGAAAACACCCATCCTTGGGCCATGGTACCTGTGGCAAATTCAGTTGTTAAGTCTTTGCACCCCTTTAGAAAAGGCCAGAGTAGACCCTCATAGGAGAAACCCCGAAGGATGTTTCTTTAGGATTCCTATCCATAGGATCCTTCGTAACTCATCTGCAACCAAACTATCCTCGCATTTCATGGCACTTAGCTAAGCTGAATGCCAGGGAATTTTCTTCAATGATAAGAAGCAGCTCATCACACTGATTAATTTCATCTATAGATGAAAGCATGACCAAGGACTGCTAGATAGAATAGATTATGGACAGGTGAGAAAAGATAACTACCATTCTGTGTTCTCAAAGAAGACTTTTTGGAAACACCATATCATGCTACAATGTGTTCTAAACTTAATGAAAACAAAAAGGTAGTGTGAAATTTAGAATTTGAATTAGAAGACAAAATGAGACGTTCTTCCAAAATAAATAGAACATATGAGATAAATAAGCAGGATATCAGATCAGAAAAAGTAACATAAAAATCAGTTTCACAAGGTGAGTGGAAAACAATACAGATCAACACTGAAGAGAAAACCTTGTGTGCTGAAGACTGACCTAGGAGAATGTACAGGAGCTGTCTGTGAACGAGTGCACAGATGTGACATCATACATAATTTGAAGTTGTATTAAGCCAGTTTAATCACATGTATAATCGAGGTCAAAATTATTGTAGCAATGAGCAAAACGCTTTCCTGGAAGAAAGAACAGAAAAACTCAGTCCCATGGATCACCTGGAAAGGAGAGGGTGAGAAATCTAACAGGAAGTTTTATGGACATAGACCACATTAATTCTAGATTAATTCTAAAAATTGTGAAATCACATTGCTCTGAATAAAAATAAAACTATACTCATTGCCCACATTTAATTTTACAAATCTAAAAATACTATAAATAAGAACAAAACGTATAAGTCCACCTAATCATTATCACCCAATAATCTCTAGTCAAGACTAGATCTCTTGAGGCTGAGACAAGCTCTATGAGCCTAAGCAGACTGAGGGCCAAACTACTGTTGCAGTGTGTCAATGGGGGGACTTACTCCATGTGAGATTTGTGCAAAAATTAGCTCATAGCAGAGTAAAATCAATAAATATCATATTTACACAGATATATCATGACAGATGCAATGTTCTCCATGCACAGTGCAGCGAACATCACCACACCACTTATAAACATGCTTTCTATGCCCCAGCACAGAGGAAGAACACCCATTATCTCATACCAGTATTATCAGTGAGACCCACCTCAAACTAATGATAGAAATTCAATTCCAGTGTCCATTCTGATTGCCTGGACTGTGTTCCTCTAACAACAATGTCCAACTCACATGGCAGACCTTTTCGAAGTGACATGCTGACAGCCTCCTCCTCACCCCATCCTGCTGGGCTCCAGTCCTAAAGAGGAGTAGTGGGGGAAGGCACGCTGGTGTACTGGATCCAAGGTCACCCACTCTGGGCTCAAAGGATCCATTGTCCCACTATTCCTTAAAAGGTGCTGCCTGCTTCCCCCAGCACAGACTCAGGAACCCTCCAGAGCCTCCTCCAAGATGCTGGTGGTTCTGCTCGCTGCAGCCTTGCTGGCCCTGAGCTCAGCTCAGAGTGAAAATCAAGGTATGAGCCAATATGGTGGGAAGGAAAGGCACTGCAGAGAAAGAAGGGACAGGGGAGGGAATCAGGTCAGAAAGACAGGTCTGGAGAGCTACATGATCAGAGCAAGAGCAGTTCCCTTCTCCCAATATATCAAAGTCTTACGACTGGATGCACAATTGGGATTCCACAAAACTTTGAGTAGAGGAACAGAATGGTAAGGTTCATGTATAAGGAGAATCTCTCTGTGCTGCAAGGTTCCTGGGAAGATGACAGAGAGGCACAGGAAGAAGGCTGCTAGAGGGGATGTCATTCTCAACAGAGTCATCAATGGATCCTGCCAACCTTACTGTACATGAAAGAATAGATAAATGTATCACACCTGCTTCAGAGACGCAGAAGCACAGAGCACATTTCCTCTCACAACTGATGTGAACAAACATAACCATCAATGCCCAGTATACACATTTCACTAGCACCCACACCAATCACGTACATGCCAGTGCAGAAAATTCACTGTGGGAATTCCCTTTTGCGAAACAAAGATTTAATGTCAGAGTTCAATCCATGTGTGCTCAAAGGTGATATTAAAATACCCAGAATGCTTTGCAAGAAGAAGCCCTAGGATTCCCAGGCACCCAGGGAGGACAAGCAGTAACTTTGCTGTATGAGCACAAGGGTGACTCTCAGCGGGAAAAGTCCTGCCATCTCCCTGCATCTCCAGACGCACTTTAGAGGGGGCTGACAAACTCATGCCTGGTTTGCTCAGCTGTGTTTACAAGTCATGTTTGCTGAAGGACACTCGTGAGCTCTGAAGTGCAGCTTGTTTAACTCTTCACTCATTCTGTGCTTTGCTTCCCAGAGGTTGCCAGTGGAGACTCTGACCCGCCAGCAGCAGGTAAAGCCCCTGAGCCATCGTCCTCCAGCTCTGTCCAGTTGTCTGTTCTGCAAGGGCCTCCTATCTGTACTCCAAGAAGTGAATGGATGCTGCTGTCTAAAGACACAGCAAACAGTCCCAGCCTTGGCTCTGGACACCACAGCCAGAGCCAGCAAACTGAGTGAGCCAAGGCCTGGTTGGCCTGACACCAGGAGACAATGCCTGACCCCCACCCTGAAGTACTGCTAAGGGGTGAGGTGAAGTGGACAGTGGGCTAATGCTGACTGCTCTCTGGAGGAACAGGAGCCGTGGCTCCTCCCACCCTCGTGTCCCAGTGGGCAGTTATGCAGCTTCAGGGACATGTGTAGAGAAACCCTGGTCCAAATTCCTTATCATTTGTGTCTGCACTTCACTGTGTGAGCAGCTTTGATTTCAGAAAGAAAAGAATTGCTCCCAATGCTGAATATGGCCATCTTCATTATTCTTATGTCTGTTCATATTCCTGGATGTGGAGATAAGGGGCTGTTCCACTGGCTCCCACTGAGTTACTGGGCTCAGAAACCCAGACTGAACTCAAACGCATGAAGTCAGTGCAATTTCTGGAAACACCCTGACATGTGTTAGGACTTCTGCGCTGTGTCCTCTGTCTCTTGAGATAAACTGTGTGAAAAGTAAAGTGCTCTGAACCTTCTTTTTCCCCCAATCTAAGGGCACAAACTCAAGAATATATATATGAAACTCTCCATATCCATGTCCATTGGCATATGAGATAAGAGAAGCCACGAATCTGGAGATGGGAGAGAGGGAGATTGCAGGTGGCAGAGAGGAGGAAAGCCCCACAGTGCTCTTGTGTCCTATGCCCGACCCTCACAGCTGATTCGGCTGTGACATCTGTGGGTGCAGATGATGAACAGCAGCCTCCCCAACCTGCCAATCTACGTGGACCCGGTCCTCCTCTACCACCCCCACGACGTGGCCCACAGCAAGGCGTGAAAGTGGACGTTATTTGGAGATTGTTGAGCATTTTGGACCCCTTGGTGCAAGAAAAATGACTTTCTTAAAGAACTTCCCAAGGTACATAATCTAGATGTCAATCATAGGCATGGATTAAGTCCTCTCACCAGGCACTTGAACTCGAGTGTGAAAATTAGTGCACATACAACAGATTGAAATGACTCAGTCCCGGATCCCATTTTCAAATCCTTGTGCTCAGCTGTTCTGTGTCGCAGTGGGAGGATCACAGATTTTCAGAAGCTCCCCAGGGTCTATCTCTCGCTCTCCCTTTTCTTTAATGGTCACCTGGTGAGCTGGTGGCTTGTGGAGACAGCAGTGACCTTTCCTTAGTCCTCTGCCTCCTGTGCTCAGCATCACTGACTCCCAATCTCACATCTCCAGCTGCCCACTCTGTGCCCACTCCTGCTTGCCACCTGCTGCTCAGATCCATGGTCTCTGCTCAGTAACAACTTAATGAACTTCCATGGACTTTGTCACCACCTGTACCACTTCCTTCTGCAGTAGTATGTGTGCTCAGGTTCAAACCCCGTCTCCCTATGTGGGACACAGAGATGAATCTTATAAACATCTGCACCTGTGTCCCCAGACAGGTCCTCAAAAGACACAATCTCGAATTCTTTTGAACCTTGTCTTAGAAATACTTGCATATGTGATGTAATTCACAAACAAAAATTCAATTTTACATCCGTAATATTTGTTCCCTGTGGATGTGGATGCCACTTATTTCGAGAAACAATATCTACATCACGTCATATCAAAGTGTGACTCTCATGAGGTTTGGTTTGTTGTTATCTTTATACTATTGTTTGGGTAGTTTGTCCTTTTGACTCTATAATGCATGAACAAATTTTACTAACAACAAAAGATAGAAGGTGGCATGAATAATCATCTAGTTTCATTTTATTTATTAAATTATTTGAATGTGTGTCATGCATGCATCTGAGTGCAGGTGCGCACTGCCTCAATCAAGCATGTGGAGGTCAGAAAGGATGCTGTGTGTCTTCCTCTCTTACTTTCTGCCTTATTCTTTTAAGATAGGGTCTATCACCGAGACAAACATAGCTCTTTGGTCCAGGTTGGCAGATCAGTGCGTTCTCAGGCTCTGCCTGTCTCCACATGCACACACGACATCACAAGCTTTTTATGTGGATACTAGTGATTCAAACTCAGGCCTTTATTTTTGCAGAACAGGAGACTTTGCCAAGTGGGCCCTATCTAGGCTCTTGCTTTCATTTCATAAGCAAGAAACTTATCTGACTAATGGCGAATTAGTCTAAGGTAAAGGGAGTTTTGAAGGAAAGGAAGAAGGAGAGGTGGGTGTCCACCTCTACCATCTCAGTGGTTCTGGTAACAGTTGAGAAACCTCTAGGATGTCCTGTCTTTTCAATAACTTTCTTCCTTTCTTATTTGTTTCAGAAAGTGACCAAGAACTCAGAGTGATCTTTAGGACTCCAAATCAATGAACCAATGTGATCTTTCCTACACTATTAATATCCCAATAAAATAATAGCATGCAATTTCTGATTGTCATCTTCCTTTCTGTGTGAGGAAAGGACAGGACATGGGCACATTGGGGAAACTGTGCCATGAATGCTTCCAGAAAGATTCCCATCTGCTTCGTCTAAAAGACAAATTAACAAAGTGAAAATTTCCATGAGGTCATGCTCCAAATTCCTTTCTTGGAGTCTGTAGTACAAGTGCCAGAGATTTCAGGTCTCTTCCTGGTATTCTGATAATTTAAAGGAAACCAGGAGGATATAACAATTATGAAGAAAGAGGTGGCAGAACCAAAACCATGTGTCCTGGTCTCTAGGGACATGGTCACAGTCCCCTGCTCCTGCTCACTGGTCCACACTATATTTGTTCTTTCTAGCGATACTGGAATCTCACCCACTTTTTATTATTATTATTATTTATTCAATTGTGCGTGTGTGTGTATGTATGTGCGCGCGCATGTGTGTATGTGTGTGTGTAGAACCACGGACGAATTCGCAAACCACCATGGACGCCTCCACCTCCTTCTGCCCCGGGATTCACAGGCTCCGCCCTACCAGGACCAGAAGCGCAGGCCGCCCCCGCTTCCACCTGGCGTCTATACATGGGATCTGGAATCTGAACTCAGGACCTTCCGCCTGCAAGGCGGAGGCTTAACCCCTGAGCCACCTCTCCAGCCCTCACCCACTTTTATCTCCCGCATTCTTTGTAGATACTGATGGATTTCACAAAATTGTCAGCTAGTGGGTTTTAATCTCAAGGATTTTGAAGTCCTTCATGTTTTGTCTTCCTACCTCTGGATTCAGAGACAGCTGTCTGAAACTCTGAGTCTGGGCTTTTTTTGCTATGAAATAAGGAGAATTGAGTGATTGCCTGAAGGATCAAAATCAAGGAGAAAAAAACAGAGGTGAAGTTGGTTTCTCAGCTTCATCATATTTTTATTAGTAACAAACAAATAAAAAAAATTAGTGAGAGAGAGAGAGAGAGAACTGTGTATCCTTGTAGAAGACCAAGGGTGACTCTAGAAACCATCTTGGATTGCTTCTACTATCATTCTCTGCATTTCCCAGTCTACACCCATCTGAGTGGAAGCACAGTCAGCCATTTTCACCTGACATGTTTATGTGGGATCTGGAATATGAACTCAGGACATTCTGCTTGTGAAACAGAGTCTCAAACCTCTGAGCCACCTGTCCAGCCCCTGATTGCCATAGTGGTATTGTTCTTAAATGATAGGTTCTCACCACCCTTTCCTCAGCCTCTCCCTTTACATTCTTTCTGCCTCTTCCACAGAGGTTTCTCAGATTTTGTGGCTAGAGTAGATGTTGAGGAATGAAATTCTCAGTCTTCATTACTTCTTGAGTGCAGCCGTTGGTCTCCATTTCCCTACAACCACATTGATGTGTGTGTCCCCTGCTTGAGCCTGAGGATAATTAAATAGCTTTCTGTCCTCACTTATGTAATATTCCCTTGAGGGGAGAAGGTTGGATGTCTCTATGGGGAGGAGTACTCCACAGTCACTTATTTTCTCTGATTACTATCGTTCATCTCTTGCTAAGAGAAGTTTCTGGACCATAAGATGCAAGCCACACAAATATGAAGGTTTCAGGCTGGTATCCACAGGTGAGACAGAGCACTCAGTGTGTGTGTCTTTAGCTCACTCAGGGTACCTTTTTCCACTTCTAGGCAGAAGTATTCATTTATGATTTGCAAAAAATTTTATCTTCCATAATAGCTGAATAACAGTCCATGCTATACATTAACCTCATTTTAATTATCTATTCATCAATTAATAGATGTCTAGGCTAATCCCATTTTAATTCTAAGTAGAATTGCTATGTTTTGAACCTCAGATCCCATGAAAAAATATTGGGCAGAAAGGAAAGAACAGTTGCAATTCCAGCCTTCACGTTGGGATCCTGGGAAACCCTGCAGAAATGGAATAAAGAAGTTGAGCAATCCAGCAATGTCACTATTGGGCCTCCACAGGCACACACATTCAAGTGCCTCCACTACACAAAAAAAATTGAAGAATAAACACACATATGCTACTACACACATATATCTATACATACATACACATACATACACTAAAAACTCTTTTTGCTTTTCTCCTATTATATAAAAAACCAAAGAGATTGTGATATAATATACTTTCATGTTTATTGAAGCACTACTCACAATATTTAAGATATGGAATCAGCTAAGTGTCTATAAATTGTTGAGTGGATAAGGAAATTATCATACACAGTGCTTTGATGCCTTTGTCAAAAATTGGATGGTTGTAGCTGTATGGCTTGTTCTTTAGTAATCAGTTGTGTTTTGTTATATTAATTATGCTTCTCTATAAACTGCTAGCCTCACTGTAGAGGGGATATAGGGCAGATGTTTGAGAGAAAAACACGAAGCTTCTCCAGAGGCAATGAAACATGGACTGTATTTCAATGTCTCATTTTACATGGAGAAATATCAACATCTGTGCCCCATCTGTGTGGAGGCTCAAGTGTGACATAAACTTCCCATGATACTTAACAAAAGGAGCAGTAAGCTTCCCAGGAATCCAGGGAGAGTAAATAGTAATTTTTCTATATATGACAGGTGGTGACACTCAGCATAGGGAAATCCTGCCATCTTTGTGCACATGATCACATTACAGGACAGTTGATGAGCTCATGCATGGTTTGCTCACTGGGTTCACAAGTCATGATTGCTGCAGGACACTGGTGAGCTCTGAAGTGCAGCTTGTTTAACTCTTCACTCATCCTGTGCTTTGCTTCCTAGAGGTCACCAGTGGAGACTCTGACCCGGCAGCAGCAGATAAAGCCCCCAAGCCGTCGTCCTCCAGCTCTGTGCAGTTGTCTGTCCTGCAGGGGCCTCCTATCTGTGCTCCGAGGAGTGAGTGGATACTGCTGTCTAAAGACACAGTTAGCAGTCCCAGCCTTGTCACTGGACACCACAGCCACAGCCAGCAAACTGAATGAGCCAAGGCCTGGCCTGCCTGACACCAGGAGACGCTGCCTGTCCCCCACCCTGAAGTACTGCTGAGGGGCAAGGTGAAGTGCACAGTGGGCTAATGCTGACTGCTCACTGCAGGGACAGGAGCCGTGGCTCCTCCCACCCTTGTGTCCCCGTGGGCAGTTATACAGCTTCAGGGACATGTGTGGAAAAACGCTGGTCCAGGTCCCTTATGTGTGTCTGCACTTCACTGTGTGACCACCTTTAATGTTAAAAATGAAATGGATTTCTTTCAGGGTTGAAAGTGGACCTCGTTTGCTGCTCTTTCAGCTCTTAATATTTCTTTATGTGGGTTGAGCTCGAGTGTTGGAGCACTGGTTCCAATTTTATCTCAGAGGTCAGTAACCCATGCTTCAACTCACAGGTACAAAGTCAATGTGGAGTCCTGGACTCAGCCTGACATGTCTAAGCACTTCTGCTCTATTATTCTTCTCTCTTTGGAAACATAATTTCTGTAAAAATAAGGTGCTCGACCTTTACCATTTTCCCAACCTAAGGGCATGACTTGTCTTGGGAATGCATATGTAAAATTTTAATGCATATGCATTGGTATATTGGATAAGAGATTGCAAATAAGAAGATGGCCAAGAAAGAGTTAGCAGGTGACCAATACTTGGAAAGCCTTCACAGTGCTCATGTGTCCCATGCCTGACCTTCCCAGAAGCTGATGATTCAAGCCAGAACCCTGCCAAGCAGGCTCAGGACCGAGCTGTTAATCCTGCTGCTGATGAGGGCAATGAAGGTGATCAGACACCACCAGAAGATGATGAGTAGCAGCATTCTCTACTTCCTCCTGCCATTTAACCAGGACCACTCCTGCAAGATGACCCACATGGGAGACCCCATCCTCCTCCATTACAGAAGCTGCTTATTGAGAAAATTCATGATCTTTTAGTCTAAAATGGTAGAATTATAAGATAAGGACTTTCCTAAAGACCTCCCCAAGGTAAATAATCACGATGTCACTCACAGGTATGGGGTAACTTCATTATCCATGCATGCACAGAATTCACATTTTTTTTAATCCTAGTGTGAAAATTAGTGAACATATAACATTGACATGACACAGTCCTGGATCCTTTTAAAATCTTGGTGTTCAGATGTTCTGTGATTCTGGGGGAGCCCTTTCAGAAACTTCCAAGGACTGTTTGTTCTTGAGGAGTGCAGCCTTGACTCTTCCTTTTCCCCAGTACTCACCTGTTGAGGTGGCAGCTCTGAAGCATAACAGTGACCTGCACTTGGTCCTCTGCCTCCTGTGCTCCAGCTGGCCCTCTGGGCTCATACCTTCCTCCCATCCGCTGCTCAGATCCATGGTCTCTGCTCAGTGGCACCTTAATGCTCTCCCATGTAGCTTGTCTCCACCTGTATCAGTTTCTTCTGCAGTAGTACGTGCTCAAGTTTGAACCCCGTCCCTGTGCGAGACACAGAGATGAATCTTATAAACATCTGCACCTATATCCTCAGCCCTGTCCTCAAAAGACACTATCTTAAATTCTTTTGGACAATATCTTAGAAATGTTTGCATGGCTGAGTACATGCAAAGTCCAATTTTACTTTAATAATATGCATTATCTGTGGATATTGATGTTACGCATTATGAAAAACAAAATCTGCATCACTTCCTATCAAAATATGGATCTCCTGAGGTTTGGTTTATTATTATCTTTATATTGCTGCTTGTGTATTTTGGCTTTTTGACTCTATAATGCAAGCTTGTGTGGATCTCTTGTGATCTCCACACTTCATGTCATGTTAATGCACATTTGGGTTGCTTACAGCTTTTCCCTATATTAACATGTGTTTCAGTGAACACCTTGGTACTATGTACATGAATAGTTTTTACTTCTAAATAAGGAAGAGCAAAGAATAAATAGTAACCTATGTTCATTTTATTCATACATTTTAGTATGTTTTGTGCATGTGTGTCATGCAGGCATGTGAGTGTGCAGAAATGCACCCCTTCATATAGGCCTGTGCAGGTCAGAGCAGGATGGTGAGTGTCCTCTCTTGCTTTCTGCCTAATTCCTTTGAGAGAGGGTCTCTCACTGAAATGAAAATAGCTGTTTGGTGTAAGTTGGCAGTCCAGTGAGTTCCTTGTATCTTCCTTCTTATCATAATGCAGACATCATAAGCTTTTAACATGGTCACAGATGGGAGGCAGAAACTCATTCCTGCAAAACAGGAGATTTTTCAATTGCACTCTATCCCATCCCCTTGCTTTCATTTCATATCAGGAGTATATTATTAGATCCAGTTCTATTTTTGAAGGAAAGTAAGGAGGAGATGAAGGGGCTCTATCCTCTGCCATCTCAGAGATTTCAACAGCAGTTGAGAACCTTCCAACATGTCCTGTCTCTCCAATAACTTCCTTACTTTCTTATTTGTGTCACAAGTGACTGAGAAGACAAAGATCTTTAAAACCACAAGCCAATGAACCAATGTAATCTTTACTGTACCCTCGATATCCCAATGAAATCAATAGCATACAATTCCTGATTGTCATTGCTCTTTCTCTGTGTGGGGGGGAATAGAAATTTGAAAACTGTTGACACAGAATGTGCACATTGAGAAAATTATGCCAGAAAGATCTCCAGATGCTTCCAGAAAGATCTCCATCTGTTTGGTCTACAAGACAGAGAGCAAGTGAAAAATTCCATGGTGTCATATCACTTTCCTTTCTTAGAGTCCATAATACAATTGCCAAGGTTTTTTTTAATACATGTCATTTCAGGTCTCTTACTGGTATTCTGACAAACTTTGAAGGAAATCAGGAGGATGTAACAATTATGAAGAAGGAGGTGGCAGGGCCAAAACCATGTATCCTGGTCTCTAGAGACATGGCCACAGTCCCCTGCTCCTGCTCACTGGGCCATACCACATTGTGTTCGTTCTTTCTATCTAAGCCCTAACCTCACCCACTTCTTTTTTTTTTACTATTGACATACTTTTTATTGCATATATGGAGCCATGCAGATACACATCCTCTATATTCCTGGACCATCATTCCTCCCTTTGTGTTTGAAGGATACTGGCTCCATCAAAGAGTTCTAAGTAAAGCTCTTGGGAAAAGGTTTATTTCTGAAAGAGTTAAAAATTTGCATTTATACTTTGATAATAACCCCCTAGTGCCTTTTCTCTCGGTCATTTTTCTGTTAACGTGATAAAAATTTTCTGCTAAAATCAGATTAAGGGAGAAAGTGTGTATTTTGTCTCACAGTCGGAGGGTACAGTCCATCATGACAGGGAAGTCCTGGCAGCCAAAACTGAATGCAGCTTATCACATTGCATCTGAATATGCTTGCTCCAACTTGACATATCCTATGAATGCAAGTAGCACATCAAATTCCTTATGTTTCAGTTTCCTTTTCTAAAGTGTCTTTTGGCAGTATTTAAATTACACACATGGCTAATGGTTCATTTCTTTTTTTTTCTTTTTTTTAACATTTTTTATTATTTCTGCTCATACAAACTTCATAGGTAGACCAGTTCCCTCCACCGCTCCTCTTCCCCCCGAATCGTCTGCTTCCCCTCCCTCCCTCCCCATCTCCCAGTGCCTCCCCCCCCAATTCCCAGAGAGTCCTTTATTGTGTATGCCTAACTCTCCTCTTGGTCGTCCTCTCCAATGACGTACAAGGAACAAGTGGCATTTCCCTGAACCCTTTCTCGTGTTCCCCTTAAGCATAGGAACACTACTGTGGCTGTCAATCCCTTGCCTCCAAGGATCTTGGTGCCTTTAGCTGATGCTACACTTTGTGAAGTCAATAGTATGTTGGGCATTGCGCAGGGCATGCAAAGTCCTATTATGATAGCTTCAGCCCTAACTAGTATGGAGAATCTTCAAATCACTGCTCCTCCCATCCTTTTGCTCTTACAATCTTACCGCCCCCTCTTCCACAAATGTCCCTGAGCTTCAGGATGGGGGGAGATTAGGCTGGTTTAGTTCTATGTGGTTGATATAGAGCTCTGAGTTCTGGATTGTGGTTTGTTGATTTTCTTTTGCAGGTTTGCTGCTCCTTGCAATGCCCTTCACTCCTTCCTTGATGGGCACTGTATGTCACCCCCTGGTCAGACACAAAAAGCTGTTAAACTAGAGTCTTGTTATAACTAGCACATTCAAGGGTAGATGTAATAAAAGCAGGAAACCTCAGATGAGGGAGGGGTCAGTCACCCATTTGCAAAATGATCACCTTTCATCTGCCAGACTATATGCCCTCCCCTTCTGGTGAGATCATACCCCTCAGTTGTACATGATCAGGAACCAACAGTCTGTGAACTTAACCAGGTGTCACATTACTTACTTGCATTCCTTGGAGGCCGATTTTCTCTGCTGTAACATGATCCCCTCTCTCCTTGTGTCTGGTGTGGCCCTCCAACCCCATCCCTCCTGTTCATAATCCTTGCAATTACTGTATTACATAGGTTTACCTTTGAATGTCTCAATGTGGGCTGGGTGAGTTTGGTACTAGGAGCCACCTATTAGGGAGTACATACGGCACTTAACTTTCTGGGTTTGGGATACTTCACTTAATATAATTGTCTCTAATAACATCCATTTCCCAGCAAATTCCAAGTAATTCATCATGTTTGATGGCTGAGTAGTACTCATTGTATAGATGTACCACAGTTTCCTTATCCACTCGTCAACTGTTGGACATTTAGGTTGATTCCATGACTTTGCTATTGTAAACAGTGCTGCTATGAACATGGTCATGCTTGTGCTATCGAGGTGAACCTTTGCTGCATGGGGGGTTATTCCCAAAAGTGGAATAGCAGGGTCATATGGCATTCAATCTTTAATTTCTTTAAGAATCTCCAGATGGCTCGCCAGAGTGGCTTTATGAGCCTGCATTCCCACCAGCAATGTAGCAGAGTTCCCCTCTCTCCACATCCTCTCCAGCATTTGTCGTTCTTAGTATTGTGGATTTTTGCCATCCTGACCGGGGTGAGATGATATCTCAGGGAAGGTTTTGATTTGCACTTCCCTGATGGCTAAGGAAGTGGAGCATTTTTGAAGATATTTGTTAGACATTTTAATTTCATCCCTGGTAAAGTTTCTTTTAAGTTCCAGGGCCCATTTTTTAATTGGGCCATTGGTTTGCTTGGTGTTTAATTTTCTAAGTTCTTTGTGCACTCTGGACAGTAGAGCTCTATCAGATATGTGGTTAGTGAAGATTTTCTCCCATTCTGTGGGTTGCCTTTGAGCTCGTGTTACAATCTCTTTATCTGAACAGAAACTCTTTAATTTCACAAGATCCCTATTGAACAGCACCACTCTGGGCATTAAATTTTTCCATCTGTAAAATAGAACTATCAGTGGGCCTCCTTCAGGATTAATGTGAAAATCAAAAGAAGTTAATAAACATGAGGCCTTGATAAATTGTAGTGTAGCATGTCTATGAATTCTGGATGCCAGGATGGTTATAATCATGCTGACATTTTTGGAGTCGTAGTACCTATTCTTGTATTTTTTTGTGTTTTCTCTCTGGGATCCCACTGTAACAAATACACATGGTGCAAGATGATGAGGGCATTATTTCTGAGTTTATGAAAGTGATACATGACCAGGACGTGGAACTTTACATCAAAAGGATCAACAGGGAAATAACAAATGTGATCAAAATAACAGTAATAGCAACAGCAATCACATCACTTTTACCGACAGCCTTGAGTTTTCAGTACTATGCTGTGCTTGTCTTTTGTTAAGTACTTTCATCATCATTATTTATTAATTTATTTTATTCTGTCAATGCCACTTATGAATGTATCATTGACTCATACTGCATTCTGCAAACTCAGTTGTTTCTGATAATTTAAACATGTATAATAAGTGAAAGACAGTAGAGTATGGCAGCAACTCAGAAAACTGAGTCAACAAAGTGGATCCAGACTATATAGCTGAGATCCAACTCTTAGGAAATGAAAGAAGCCACGGTATCTGTAAGTAAAATCAGACATTGAGCTTTATGTTGACTTACATTTTATCTGCTTAAAAGATAGGTTTCATGAAACTACTTCTATTATAACCTCATTTAAAAATATTTCATGGTAAACTGCTCACTCTAACCAATCTTTTCCCTGGCCTCAGTATTCTTTTTCATTTTCTTCTTAACAATGTCCCATGCTTTATTGTAGTTTTGGTCCTTAGCAAGTTTTTTTTTAATTTCCACTCATACAAACTTAACAGATACACTAGTCCCCTCCCTCCCTCCAACATCCCACCATCCTGTGCCCCCTCCCTCCAAAATAGATCACATATTTGGCCACAAAACGAATCTACACTTACACAGGAAAGTTGAAATTCTAGCCTGAGCCCTATCAGACCACAACGGCCTAAAGCTTGACATCCACAACACAACAAACAACAGAAAATACACTAATTCCTGGAAACTTAACACTATGAAGCAGTATGAGAATTGGATTCAGGAAGAAATTAAAAAGGAAATTCAAGATTTCCTGAAAGTGAATGGTAATGAAAATACAACTTACCAAAATCTCTGGGACACAATGAAAGCTGTCCTAAGAGGTAAGTTCATAGCTCTTAAAGCCTACATCAAAAAAATGGAAACATCAGAAATAAACAACTTAACAATGAAGCTTAAAGCTTTAGAGAAACTAGAGCAATCTGATCCCAAAAGTAGTAGGAGAGAGGAGATTAGCAAAATAAGGGGAGAAATATCTGAAATCAAGATTAAGAAAACGATAGAAAAAATCAACCAGTCAAAAAGCTGGTTCTTTGAAACAATCAATAAGATTGATACACCCCTAGCTAAATTAACCAAAAGCAGGAGAGAGAAAACCCAAATTAACAAAATTAGAAATGAACATGGAGTTATCACTAGGGATACCCAAGAACTCCAGAGAATTATAACATCATATTTCAAAAACTTATACTCTGTGAAGTTTGACAACCCAAAAGAGATGGATGAATTTCTAAGTAAACACAACTTGCCTAAATTGAAACAGGAAGTTATGAATTATTTAAATAGTCCTATAACATATAAGGAAATTGAGGAAGTAATCTTGAATCTTCCCACCAAAAAATGTCCTGGACCAGATGGATTCAGCACAGAGTTCTACCAGATATTTAAGGAGTTAATAATACCAATACCCCTTAAACTGTTCCATCAAATAGCAAAGGAAGGAACACTACCAAATTCCTTCTATGAAGCCAATATCGTTTTAATCCCAAAACCTAATAAAGACTACTTAAAAAAGAAAACTATAGGCCGATCTCTCTGATGAACACAGATGCAAAGATTCTCAACAAAGTCTTAGCAAATCGTATTCAAAAACATATTAAAAAGATCATTCACGGGGACCAAGTAGGCTTTATCCCTGGCACACAAGTTTGGTTCAACATACGCAAATCAATAAATGTATTTCATCATGTAAACCAGTCCAAAGTCCAAGACCACATGATACTCTCAATAGATGCAGAAAAAGCTTTTGACAAATCCAACAGCTTTTTATGATCAAAATGCTAGAGACAGTAGGAATGGAAGGAACCTTTATCAAAATAATAAAAGCTGTATACAACAAGCCCACAGCAAGGATTATGCTCAATGGGGAACAATTGGAAGCATTCCCACTTCGATCGGGAACTCCACAAGGCTGTCCACTCTCACCACTTCTATTCAATATTGTACTTGAAGTCTTAGCTGAAGCCATAAGACAAGAAATGGACATAAGAGGGATTCAAATCGGCAAGGAAGAAGTCAAGCTATCCCTATTTGCAGATGACATGATTTTATACCTGAGTGACCCCAAAACCTCCAAAAGGAAGCTCCGGGAACTAATTGAGAAGTTCAGCAGGGTGGCAGGATACACAATAAATGTGCAAAAATCAGAGGCCTTCCTATATGCCCAAGATGAAAGAAGTGAAAAAGCCTTGAGAGAAACAATCCCATTTACTATAGCCCCTAAAAAAATGAAATACCTTGGTATAAACCTAACCAAGGAGGTAAAAGACCTTTACAATGAAAACTTTAAAACCCTAAAGAAAGAAATTGCAGAAGACACCAGAAGGTGGAAAGACCTCCCATGTTCCTGGATTGGCAGAATCAACATCGTAAAATGACCATCTTACCAAAGGCAATATACAGATTCAATGCTATACCAATTAAAATCCCAAAGCAATTCTTCAAAGAAGTTGACCAAACAATCTCAAAGTTCATATGGAGGCACAAAAGACCCAGGATAGCAAAGACAATCCTGAGTAACAAAAGCACTGCTGGAGGTATCACCATACCAATCCTAAGTCTATACTACAAATCCATAGTTGTAAAAACAGCCTGGTACTGGCTCCAAAATAGACACACAGATCAATGGATGAGGATTGAAGACCCAGATATAAGCCCACAAAAATACAGCCATTTGGTCTTTGACAAAGGGCCCAAAGTATCCAATGGAAAAAGAACAGCATCTTCAACAAATGGTGCTGGCAAAACTGGATCTCCACATGCAGAAGATTAAAGATGGACCCATACTTGTCACCATGTACAAGACTTAATTCCAAATGGATCAAGGACCTTGATATCAGGCCAGAGACTATAAAAACCATAGTTGAGAGGATAGGGATCTCCTTCGAGCTGATTGGGCTAGGCCAACATTTCCTAAACAGACATCCAATAGCACAGTAACTGCTACCAACTCTCAACAGTTGGGATCTGGTGAAATTAAAGAGCTTCTGTTCAGATAAAGAGATTGTAACATGAGCTCAAAGGCAACCCACAGAATGGGAGAAAATCTTCATTAACCACATATCTGATAGAGCTCTACTGTCCAGAGTGCACAAAGAACTTAGAAAACTAAACATCAAGGAAACCAATGGCCCAATTAAAAAATGGGCCCTGGAACTTAAAAGAAACTTTACCAGGGATGAAATTAAAATGTCTAACAAATATCTTCAAAAATGCTCCACTTCTTTAGCCATCAGGGAAGCGCAAATCAAAACTTCCCTGAGATATCATCTCACGCTGGTCAGGATGGCAAAAATCCACAATACAAACAACAACAAATGCTGGAGAGGATGTGGAGAGAGGGGAACTCTCCTACATTGCTGGTGGGAGTGCAGGCTCATAAAGCCACTCTGGCGAGCCGTCTGGTGATTCTTAAAGAAATTAAAGATTGAAATGCCATATGACTCTGCGAATCCACTTTTGGGTATAACCTCCCATACAGCAGAGGTTCACCTCGATAGCCCAAGCACGACCATGTTCATAGCAGCACTGTTTACAATAGCGAAGACATTGAATCAACCCAAATGTCCAACAGTTGACGAGTGGATAAGGAAACTCTGGTACAGCTATACAATGGAGTACTACTCAGCCATCAAAAATAATGAATTACTGGAATTTGCCGGGAAATGGATGTCATTAGAAACAATTATATTAAGTGAACCATCCCAGACCCAGAAAACTAGTGCCGTATGTATCCCTAATAGGTGGCTCCTAATACCAAACCCACCCAGCCCATCTTAAGACACTCATAGGTAAATCTATGTATTACCTACAGTACTTGCAAGGAGTATGAACAGGAGGGATGGAGTTGGAGGGCCACACCAGAAACAAGGAGAGAAGTGACCAGGTTACAGTAGAGAAAACAGGCCTCCATCAAGGACTGCAAGAAAGTAATGTGACACCTAGTAAGTTCACAGACATTTGTTCCTGATCATTTACACCTAAGGGGGTATGAACTCACCACAAGGGGAGGGCATATAGTCCAGCAGATTAAACAGTAACCATTTTGCAAATGGGTGATTGACCCCTCTCATTGCCAAATGCCATGTGACCCTGCAATTCCACTTTTGGGTATAAGTATTACATCTACCCTTGAATGTGACTTGAATGTAATAAGATTCAAGTTTAACAGCTTTCTGTCTCTGGCCAGGGGGTGACATACAGTGCCCATCACAATGGAGTGAAGGGCATTGCAGGAGCAACAAAACTGCAAAAGAAAATCAACAAACCACTATCCAGAACTTCAGAGACTCTATATCAACCACCTAGAACTAGGCCAGACTAATCTCTCCCCATCCTGAAGCTCAGGGAAATTTGCGGAAGAGGGGGCGGTAAGAGTGTAAGAGCAAAAGGATGGGAGGAGCAATGATTTGCAAGATACTCCACACAAGTTAGGGCCGAAGCAGTCAGAATTAGACATTGCATGCCCTGAGCAATGTCCAACACACTATTGACCTCACAAAGTCTAGCATCTGCGAAAGGCACCAAGATCCTTGGAGGCAAGGGATTGACAGCCAAAGCAGTGTTCCTATGCTTAAGGGGAACACAGGAAAGGGTTCAGGGAAATGCCACTGGGTCCTTGTACGTCATCGGAGAGGAGGGCCCAGAGGAGAGTCAGGCATGCACAAGAAAGGACTCTGGGAATTGGGGCGGGAGGCATGGGGGGACAGGGAGGAGGGGTGAGGGGAGGGGAAGCAGGGGTTTCGAGGGGGGAGGAGGAGGGAGGGAGGGAACTGGTGTACCTATTAAGTTTGTAGGTGCTGAAATAATAATAAAAAATGTATTAAAAACTAATTAATTCATAAGTTAAAAAAGAAAAAAGAAAATAGAAGTTCAGACCTTGAAGACAAAGGGGAGTATTATCCAGTTCAAGGGAAAAGGTTGTTAAAGCCTAAAATATACTCAAGAGAAATATTCAAGAGTTATGGAAACCCTGAAGAAGCCTAACATGCGTATTCATGAGATACCAGAACAATCCAAAAATACCACACCTGAGGAAATTTTTCAAACTATCATTGAGGAAAACTTTCCTCATCTAAAAAAAGAGAGGCCCATCCAAATACAAGAGACATTTTGCACCCCAAACAGATATGACCAAAATAGAAACTCACCATGGCAAATAATAGTTAAAACACTCCACATTCTAGATAAAGAAATGGAGCTGAGAAGTTCAAGGTTTAAAGGTAAACCTATTAAAATAACAAATGACTTCTCAATAGAAACAGTAAAAGCAAGAAGAGCTTGGAGAGACGTACTTCAAGTACTGAATGAGCAAAAATGTCAACACGGGCTGATATACCCCATAAAACTATCCGTAATGATCAAGGGAGAAAGAAAAATTTTCCACCACAAAGACAACTTGAAGAGATACATGTCCACCAATCCAGGCCTTCAAAAAATGCTAGAAATGATACCCAGGCTTGAAGAAAAAAACAGGCATATCCAGGAGAACAGAAAGGAAGTATAATACCACCAAAATCTAAAAGTAAAACAATACACTTACAAAGGCCACTAAACACAATAAATGTTCGGTATTAAAAATAGTATTTCAAAGGGCTGTAGTTGTGTAGGCTTATATCTGAGTCTTCAACCCTTATCCATTGATCTGTGTGTCTATTTTGGAACCACTACCAGGCTGTTTTTATAAGTATGGATTTGTAGTATAGACTAAGGTTTGGTATGGTGATACTTCCAACAGTGTTTTTGTAATTCAGGTTTGTCTTTGATATCCTGGTTCTTTTGTGCCTCAATATGAACTTTTAGATTGTTTGGTTAACCTCTTTAAAGAATTGCTTTGGTATTTTAAATGGTATAGCATTGAATTTGTACATTGCCTTTGGTAGGATGGTCATTTTTATGATGTTAATTCTGCCAATCCAGGAAAATGGAAGGTCTTTCCACCTTCTGATGTCTTCTGCAATTTCATTCTTTAGGGATTTAAATATAAATAGGGTTTTAAATATGATTAAAGCTGTATACAACAAGCCTACAGCAAGGATTATAATCAATGGGGAAAAACTTGAAGCATTCCCACTTCAATCAGGAACTAGACAAGGCTGTCTGCTCTCACCACTTCTATTCAATATTGTACTTGAAATCTTAGCTGAAGCCATAAGACAAGGAGGGGAGATAAAAGGGATTCAAATCAGCAAGGAAGAAGTCAAGTATTCTCTATTTGCAGAAGACATTACCTTGTACATGAATGATCTAAAAAACTCCAACAGGAAGCTCCTGGAACTAATACAGAAGTTCAGCAGGGTGGCAGGATACAAAATAAATGTGCAAACATCAGTGGCCTTCCTATATGCCCACAATGAAAGAAATGAAAAAGCTCTGAGGGAAACAATCCCATGTACTATAGCCCCTAAAAAAATGAAATACCTTGGTATAAACCTAACCAAGGAAGTAAGAGACCTGTACAATGAAAACTTTAAAACCCTACAGAAAGAAATGGCAGAAGACAACAGAAGGTGGAAAGACCTTCCATGTTCCTGCATTGGCGGAATCAACAGCATAAAAATGACCATCCTACCAAAATTAATATACAGATTCAATGCTATACAACTAAAATCCCAAAGCAATTCTTTAAAGAAGTTGACCAAAGAATCTCAAAGTTCATATGGAGACACAAAAGACCAAGGATAGGAAAGATAATCCTGAATAACAAAAACACTGCTGGGGGTTTCACCATTCCAAACCTTAGTCTATACTACAAATCCATAATTATAAAAACAGCCTGGTACTGGCTCCAAAATAGACACACAGATCAATGGATAAGGATTGAAGATCCAGATATAAGCCCACACAACTACAGCCATTTCATCTTTGACAAAGGGGCCCAAAAAATCCAATGGAAAAAGAACAGCATCTTCAACAAATGGTGTTGGCAAAACTGAATCCCCACATGCAAAAGATTAAAACTGGACCCGTACTTGTCACCATGTACAAGACTTAATTCCAAATGGCTGAAGGACCTCAAAATGTAAAGACAGAGATTATAAAAACCTTAGTTGAAAGGGTAGGGAACTCCTTCAAACTGATTGGGCTAGGCCAGCAGTTCCTAGTTGGAAATACAATTGCACAGTCACTACAAACAACACTCAACAGATGGGATCTTGTGAAATTAAAGAGTTTCTGTTGAGATAAAGAGATTGTAATACGAGCTCAAAGGCAACCTACAGAATGGGAGAAAATCTTCACTAACCACACATCTGATAGAACTCTGCTGTCCAGAGTGCACAAAGAACTTAGAAAACTAAACACCAAGGAAACCAACGGCCCAATTAAAAATTGGGCCCTGGAACTTAAAAGAAACTTTACCAGGGACGAAATTAAAATGTCTAACAAATATCTTAACAAATGCTTCACATCCTTAGCCATCAGGAAAATGTAAATCAAAACTTCCCTGCGATATCATCTCACCCATGTCAGGATGGCAAAAATCTACAATACAAAAAACACCAAATGCTGGAGAGGATGTGGAGAGAGGGGACTCTCCTACATTGGTGGTGGGAATGCATGCTCAACAACCACTCTGGTGAGCCATCTGGCAATACTTAAAGAAGTTAAAGATTGAAATGCCATATGAATAACCCCCCATACAGCAAAAATTCACTTCGATAGCACAAGCACGACCATGTTCATAGCAGCACTATTTACAATAGTAAAGTCATGGAATCAACCCAAATGCCCAAAAGTTGATAAATGGATAAGGAAAATGGGGTACATTTATACAATGGAATACTACTCAGCCATCAAAAATGATGAAATACTGGAATTTGTCATGAAATGGATGTCATTAGAAACAATTATATTGTGTGAAGTACCCAGACATAAAAAATTAAGTGCCGAATGTACTCCCTAAAAGGTGGATCCTAGTACCAAACCCACTTAGTGACACACTCAAAAATAAATCCCTTTAATACCTACAGTAATTGCAAAGATTATAATCAGGAGAGAAGGGGAAGGAGGGCACCACCAGAAACAAGGAGAGAGGGGACCATGTTACAGCAGAAAAATAGGCCACCATCATGTACTGCAAGTAAGTAGTTAGACATCTGGTTAAGCTCACAGACTTTCCCTCCTGGTCACTTGCAACTGAGGAGGTTTATCTCACCAGTCAGGGACGTCATAGAGCCTGGCAGATAGATGGTAACCATCCTGCAAATGGGTGACTGATCCCTCTCACCACAGTCTCTACTCTTATTCCATCTAACTTTGAATCTACTCTTATAGTAAGACTTTATTTTAACAGCCTTTTATCACTGGCTAGGAGGTGACATCAATTCCCATCAGGATGGAGCCAAGGGTGGTGCAGTAACGTAAAACTGGAAAACAATAAACAACAAACCATAATTCAGAACATCAGAGACCCTACATTAATCACCTGGAACCAGGCCAGCCTAATCTCTCCCCATCCTAAAGCTCAGGGAAATTTGCAGAAGAGGGAGAGGTAAGATTGTTAGAGCCTAAAGATGGGAAGGAGTACAATATGCAAGATACACAAGTTAGGGCCGAAGGAACCATAATAGGACTTTGCAAAATCTGCACAATCACCAACATATCACTGACCCCCGCAAAGTCCAGCACAGATCACAGGTACTAGGATCCCTAAAAGCAAGGGGTTAACAGCCACAATAGTGTTCCTATATACCAAAAGGGAACACAAGAAAGAGCACTAGGCAATGCTACGGAGTTCTTCCACCTCATCAGAGAGGATGAAACCTGAGGGAAGTTTGACATGCACATTAAGGATGCCCCAGGGATGGGAGGGCACTGCGAGAGAGGAAGGGGGAAGGAAGGGGAAAAGGGGGAAAGAGAGCAAGGGGATCCAGGGAAGGGTGGAAGGAAGGAGGGGACTGGGGTACCAATTCATTTTATAAGAGTGGAAAAAACAAATAAATAAATATATTTAAAAATCTCTGTAATACCTACAGTAATCGCAAAGATTATAAATAGGAGGGAAGGGGAAGGAGGCCCCTCCCAGAAATAAGGTGAGAGGGGATCATGCTTCAGTACAGAAAACAGGTCATCATCAAGCATTGTAAGTAAATAACTAGACATCTGGTGAAGCTTACTCTCACTTTCCTTCCTGGTAACTTGTGACTGAGGAGGTTTGATCTCACCAATCAGGGAGGGCATAGGGACTGGCAGAGAGATGGTAACCATCCTGCAAATGGGACACTGACCCCTCCCTCATTGCAGTGTCTTAGTCTCATTCCATCTAACTTTGAATCTCCTCTTATCATAAGATCTTCATTTTACAGCCTTTTATGTTTGGGTAGGAGGGGACCTCCAATACCAATCAGGATGGAGGCAAGGCACATGCAGGAACACAAAACTGAAAAACAACAAACCATAATTCAGAACACCAAAGACCCTACAGTAATCACCTGGAACCAGACCAACCAAATCTCTCTCCATCCTAAAGCTCAGGGAAATTTGCAGAAGAGGGGGCAGTAAGATTGTAAGAGCCTAAAGATGGGGAGGAGCAACAATATGCAACATACTCCACACAAGTTAGGACCAAAGTAATCATAATAGGACTTTGCCTGACCTGTACAATGGCCAACATATCACTGAATCCCCAAAGTCTAGCATGGATCACAGGCACTATGATCCTTAGAGGCAAGGGAACACAATAGTGTTCTCATACTAACAGGGAGCCCAAAAAGGGGTTCTAGGCTATGTCACTGAGTCCTTACACCTCACTAGAGTGAAGGACTCAGAGGGAGTTTGGCAGTCACACAACAGGATGCTCCAAGGGATGGGAGAGAGGAAGGGGGAGACATTGGGAGAAGGGGAGAAAGGGGGTTAAAGGAAGGGGAAAAGACGGGAGGGTGCAAGGGGGACTGTGGAGGGGTGGAGGGAAGGAGAGGACTGGTGTAGGGCCATAATCGTCCTGTGGAAAAGATTTGTCGTCTCACCCGGCCCTGCACCCAACCAGGAAATCATACCGGTACAGTGACCTGGCATAGGCCGAGTTAGGACACGGGCCTCTACCACTGTCTTCCGCATATGTCGCTGCTCTCTGCTAGCTTGGCTACCATATTTAAAAGTTTAACTGACCTTTCTGCTGACTGGACAATTACCCCCCACCCTTACCCTTCTTATTACCCGTCATTTCCGCAATAAAGTAGTTCCTGCTCAGACAGAACTCCCAGGTGCCTGTGTGGGTGTCTCTGCCCGGCAACCCTACCTTTCCTGATCGGTCTTGTGGGTCAGAGTTTGACTTCACTGCTGTGGGACGGCGGTCGAGGGAACAGTTGAAAAGCCCCCAAACCGGAGCATCTATTGAGCTCGTATGAGTGGGGAAAAATAAATAAATAAATAAAAGCAGTATATGCAAATACAAATCCTAACTCAGGCAGTAGACATAACCAAGATAACACCATAAATCAAAGAAAAGGAGTGACAACCTAATACCAGATGCCACCATCACACAAGAAAAACAGAAAAAAATCATGAATCCAAGAAAGTATATCTCTCCTCAAGATCACCAATCCCAAGGCTTCATATCTCATATAGGAGAGCCTACTGGGAGGTATCCAAGACAGCAACAACCAGGACAATGAATAAAATTTTTAAGGAAACATATAAAATTAAGGAATAATTTTTTCCTCAGAGATGGATTATCTGTCATTTATGTCTATTTATATGCATATACATATATGCTATCAAAATAGTAGTAATATGGAACTATGGGGAAAGTGATTAAAGGTGGAGAATAAACAACAGACAGAAATGGAAGTAAGGAATGACATTTTCAAATTTTCTCTCACATGTGGACTATATAACTACATACAAGATATTAGTGAGGTATTAGGGAGAGAGAGAGATGAAAGCATAAAATAGAATAGTTGCCAGAAGAGGATTAACAAAGGAGGAAAATGGCAGGGATGTATATAGGTAAAATTCAGTGATACATGTATGAGTATATAATGATGTAAACTGTTATTTTGTATGTTGAAGGATAATTAAAAAGGAATTGGGATTGTGCCACTTGTAGAATGGATATCTCCAGGGACCATCATATTTAATATATTAATCCAGTCGCAGAAAAGCAAATAGCACCAATCTCCTCTCAGGCATGAAATGTATATTAGAAAAGATATAAAATATGTTACTGGAGAAGTAATATGAGAGAGGGAGGAACGAGAAGGAGCAGCACTGGGGGAAAAGGCAAGGTGTTGATGGGTGCATGTGAGCAAAGAAAATGACACTAATGTGCAAAGAAGTCATGTTGCCCATCACTGTGTGTGCCATCTGAAAAAGCCCTTAAAACTAGCCAAAACAAAAACTCACTCAGGGCCTGATGGAGACCTGCAGCTGCTCTAAGACACACTCCACATTTCCTCCTTCACAAGCTTTCTTCAGGATTCCCATAACATCTATTTTGGTTGTGCCTGGTGAGTTTAAAGATGGTATTTTCTTTTCATGACACATTAATCTTGTCACTCATTGCTGACGGTGAGGAGGGTCAAGGAAAGGGCTGGAGCCCAGTGACATCTGGCAGAATCAGCTGCTCCTTCAGGACCCACCAGGACAAGGTCAAGGCTGACCTCCACAGGACTGCTGCTTCCACGGGAAGCAACTTGACCTGTCCTCCACTCTGCTTCTTCTCTCTTACATTCCCACACCTTAAAGCCAAAGCTGACCCCTGCATGTCAGATTGACTCCCAGGGAAACCAGAGACAACCAAGAAAGAAACATAAGCAACTGGCAGGTCTGGACACATGACCTCTGTACTGTACAAGGCCCATAAGTGCAAGGAGATCCATCTAGCTTTACACATAACCAGAGAAGAATTGACAAGTATAAATACATCTCACTTCTGAATACATCCATGGTTACAAAGGAAAAACACCCATTATCCTTGGGCCATGTTACCTGTGGCAGATTCATTTGCTAAGTCTGTGCACCCCTTTAGAAAGGGCCAGAGTAGACCCTCAAAGGGGGTTTCTTTAGGATTCCCATCCATAAGATGCTTCCTGACTCACCTGCAACCAAACTACCCTGGTGTTTCACAGTATTTAACTAAGCTGAATGCCAGGGAATTTTCCACAATGATAAGAAGCAGATCATCACCATGATTAATTTGAGTCTATAAATGAAAGCATGACCAAGGACTGCTAGATAGAATAGATTATAGACAGGTAAGAAAGGATAACTACCAGTCTGTGTTCCCAAAGAGGACTACTTGGAAACACTATATCATGCTACAATGTGTTCTAAACTTAATGAAAAAAAAATAGCTGTGGGAAAAGGCAGGTATACCATGCTACCTGTGTCCTAAACTCATTTTGGGAAAAAAAAAAAAAGATGGTGTGAAACAGAATCTGAATTAAAAGACAAAATGAAAATATTCTTCCAAAATGAAAGGAACATATGAGGAAAATAAACCAGATATCAGATATGAACAGGTGACATAAAAATTAGTTTCACAAGGTGAGTGGAGAATAATATGGATCAAAATTGTAGAGAAAATCTTCTGTGCTGAAGACTGACCTGGGAGAACTGCACAGGAGCTTTCTGGGAAAGAATGCACAGATGTGACATCATACATAATTTGAGGCTGTATAAAACCAGTTTAATCACATGTAAAATTGAGGGCAAAATTACTGTAGCAATGAGTGAAACGCTTTCCTGGAAGAAAGAATGGCCAAACTCAGTCCCATGGATCACACACTGGAAAAGGGGGGGGATCTAATAAGAAGTCTTACAGAAATAGAACGCGTTACTTCTAGATTAATTCTAAAAACCGTGAACACATTGCTCTATATGGAAATCAAATTATACTCATTGCCCATATTTACTTTAATTCTAAATATATTAATAGTAGGAACAAAAAGTATTAGTCTACCTAATCATTATCACCCAGTAATCTCTAATCAGGACCAGATCTCTTGAGACTGAGACAAACTCTATGGGATGACTGATGGCCAAACTGCTATTGCCGTGTGTCGACGTGTTAAGAAATTAGTTCATAGCACAGTAACATCAGCAAATATTAGGTAAATATCATATTTACACAAATATACCATGACAGATGTAATATTCTCCATGCACAGGGCAGCTAACAACATAACCACACAACTTATACATATACTTCCCACACCCCAACACAGATGAAGAACACCCATTATTTCACACCAGTATAATCAGTGAGACCCACCTCAAACTAAAATTGGAAATTCAATTCCAGTGTCCATTCTGATTGCCTGGACTGTGTTCCTCTAACAACAATGCCCAACTCACATGGCAGACCTTTTCGAAGTGACACGCTGACAGCTTCCTTCTCACCCATTCCTGCTGGGCTCCAGTCCCAAAGAGGAGTAGTGGGGGAAGGCACACTGATGTGCTGGGCACAAGGTCACCCACTTAAGGCTTAAAGGAGCCATTGACCCACTGTTCCTTAAAAGGAGCTGCCTTCCTCGCCAGCACAGACTCAGAAGCACCTCAGAGCCTCTTCCAAGATGCTGGTGATCCTGCCCACTGCGGCCTTGCTGGCCATGAGCTCAGCTCAGAGCGAATATCAAGGTATGAGCCAATATGGTGGGAGAGGAAGACACGGCAGAGAAAGAAGGGACAGGAGAGGGAATCAGGTTGTAAACACAGGTCTGCAGAGCTCTTATGATCAGAGAAACAGCAATTCTGTTCTCCCTATATATCAAGGTCTTAGGATGGATGCAGAATTGGTATTCCACAAAAGTTTGAGTAGAGGAACAGAATGGTAAGGTTCATGTATGAGGAGAATCTCTCTGTGCTGCAAGGTTCCTGGGATGATGACAGAGAGGCACAGGAAGAAGACTGGTAGAGAGGATGTCGACCTCAACAGAGTCGTCAGTGGACCCTGCCAACCTTACTGTGCACGAAAGAATAGATAAATACATCACACCTGCTCCAGAGACGCAGAAACACAGAGTACATTTCCTCTCACAATTAACATGAACAAACATAAACATCAATGCCAAGTATACATATTTCACTAACACCCACACCAGTCACGTACATGCCAGTACACAAAATTCACTGTGGGAATTTCCTTTTGAGAAACAAAGATTTAATGTCAGAGCTCAATCCATGTGTGCTCAAAGGTGATATTAAAATACCCAAAATGCTTAGCAAGAAGGAGCAGTAGGATTCCCAGGCACCCAGGGAGGACAAGCAGTAACTGTTCTCCCAGCACATGGGTGACGCTCAGCGGGAGAAGTCCTGCCACCTCCTACATCTAGAGTCAGCTGAGGAGATCATGCATGGTTTGCTCACCTCGGTTCACAAGTCATGTTTGCTGCAGGACATTCGTGAGCTCTAAAGTGCAGCTTGTTTAACTCTTCACTCATCCTGTGCTTTGCTTTCCAGAGGTCGTCAATGGAGACTGTGACCCAGCAGCAGGGGCCACCTATCTGTGCTCCAAGTAGTGAGTGGATGCTGCTATCTAAAAACACATCAAACAGTCACAGCCTTGGCGCTGGACACACAGCCACAGCCAGCAAACTGAATGAGCCAAGGGCTGGCTTGCCTGACACCAGGCCACGCTGTCTGTCCCCCACCCTGAAGTACTGCTGAGGGGAGAGGTGAAGTGGACAGTGGACTAATGCTGACTGCTCACTGAAGGGACAGGAGCTGTGACTCCTCCCACCCCTGTGCCCCAGTGGGCAGTTATGCAGCTTCAGGGACATGTGTGGAGAAATCCTGGTCCAGGTCCCTTATCCTGTGTGCCTACACTTCACTGTGTGAGCACCTTTGATTTCAGAAAGAAAAGAATTGCTCCCAATGCTAAATAGGGCCATCTTCATTATTCTTGTGTCTGCTCATATTCCTGGATGTGGAGATAAGGGGCTGTCCCACTGGCTTCCACTGAGTTACTGGGCTCAGAATCTCAGACTGAACTCAAAGGCATGAAGTCAGTGAAGTGTCTGGAAACACCCTGAGATTCGTTAGCACTTCTGTGCTGTGTCCTCTATCTCTTGAGATATCCTGTGTGGAAAGTAAAGTGCTCTGAACCTTCTTTTTCCTCCAATCTAAGGGCACAAACTCAAGAATACGTATATGAAATTCTCCATAGCCATGTCCATTGGTATATTATATAAGAGAAGCCACGAATCTGGAAATGGGAGAGAGGGAATTAGCAGGTGGCACAGAGGAGAAAATCTACACAGTGCTCATGTGTCCTATGCCCGACCCTCACAGCTGATTTTGCTGACGATGGCACTGAAGATTATCAGGTACCACCCACAGATGATGAACAGCAGGCTCTCCATCCTGCCAATCCACATGGACCCTGTCCTCCTCCACCACCCCTACGAGGTGGCTCACAGAAATGAGGGATAGACAAGTATTTTTGGAGAGTGTATGAAAATGTTTTGGCCTCCTGGGTGCAAAATAATAATTTTCATAAAGAACTTCTGAAGATATATAATCTAGATGTCAATCATAGGCATGAATTAACTCCTCTCACCAGGCACTTGATCTCTAGTGTGAAAATTAGTGAACATACAACAGATTGAAATGACTCAGTCCCGGATCCCGTTTACAAATCTTGTGCTCAACTGTTTTGTGATGCTGTGGGAGGATCGAGGATGTTCAGAAGCTCCCCAGGGTCTGTCTCTCGCTCTCCCTTTTCCTCAGTGGTCACCTGGTGAGCTGGTGGCTTGTGGAGACAGCAGTGACCTTCCCTTGGTCCTCTGCCTCCTGCGCTCAGCCTCCCTGACTCCCCATCTCCCATCTCCAACTGCCCACACTGTGCCAGTTCCTGCCTCCCACCCACTGCTCAGATCCATGGTCTCTGCTCAGTGACACCTTAATGAACTCCCATTGACCTTGTCTCCACCTGAAGCACTTCCTTCTGGAGTACTGTGTGCTCAACTTCAAACCCCGTCGCCCTATGTGGGACACAGAGATGAATCTTATAAACATCTGCACCTGTGCCCCCAAACCAGGTCTTCAAAAGACACGACCTCAAATTCTTTTGAACATTGTCTTAGAAATTCTTGCATATAGATACTCCACACAAGTTAGGGCCAAAGCAATCAGAATTGGAGTTTGCATGCCCCACTCAATGTCCAACACATTATTGACCCCACAAAGTCTAGCATTTGCTAAAGGCACCAAGATCCTTGGAAGCAAGGGATTGACAGCCACAGTAGTGTTCCTATGCCTAAGGGGAACACAGGAAAGGGTTCAGGAAAATGCCACTGGGTCCTTGTACATCATCGGAGAGGAGGGCCCAGAGGAGAGCCTGGCATGCACATTAAATGATTCTCTGGGGATGGGGGGGGAGCCACTGGGGGATGGGGAGGGAGGGGTGAGGGGAGGGGGAGCAGGGGGATCGGGGGGAGGAAGAGGGAGGGAGGGAACCGGTGTACCTACCAAGTTTGCATGAGCGGAAATAATAATAATAAAAAAGAAATTCTTGCATATGTGAGGGTGCACAAAATTCAATTTTACATCCTTGATACATGTTCCCTCTTGATGTGAATGTTACTTATTTCAGGAAACAATTTCTACATTACTTCATATCAAAGCGTGGCTCACGTGAGGTTTGGTTTGCTGTTATCTTTATACTATTGTTTGGGTAGTTTGTCCTTTTGACTCTATAATTCAAGCCTGTGGGGCTCTGTTGTGATCTCTTTGCCTCACATCTTGCTAACAGACATTTGGTCTTTAGCATGTGCTGCAGTGACCATCTTTAGTACTATACGCATGAACAATTTTTACTCACAACAAAGGAAAAAAGGTGGCATGAATAATCATCTAGTTTCATTGTATTAATTAAATTATTTGAACATGTGTTATGTATGTGTGTCATGCATGCATCTGAGTGTGCAGGTGTGCACCCCGCATACAAGAATGTGGAGGTCAGAAAGGATGCTGTGTGGGGCTGGAGAGGTGGCTCGGGAGTTAACCTTCTACCTTGTAGGCAGAAGGTCCTCAGTTCAGATCCTAGACCCCACGTATAGACGTCGGGCTGAAGCAGGCAGCCTGTGTTTCTGGTCCTGGTAAAGCGGAGCCTGTGAATCCTGGGGCTGAGTAAACAAGAAGGAAGTGGAGGCGTCCATGGTGGTTCCCCAATTCGCCCATGGTTCTACACACACACACATACATACACACACACGCACACGCACAATGGATAAATAATAAAATTTTTTTTAAAAAAAGAAAGGATGCTGTGTGTCTTCCTCTCTTACTTTCTGCCTTACTCCTTTAAAGAGCATCTCTCACAGAAACAAACATAGCTGTTTGGTCCTGGTTGTCAGATCAGTGAGTTCTCAGGCTCTGCCTGTCTCCACATGCATGCACAACATCACAAGCTTTTTATGTGGGTGCTAGTGATTCAAACTCAGATCTTTATTCTTCAAGAACAAGAGACTTTGCTAAATGAGCCCTCTCCTAGTCTCATGCTTTCATTTCATAAGCAAGAAACTTATCTTCTCCATGACTAATTAGATTAAGGTAAAGGGAGTTTTGAAGGAAAGGAAGAAGGAGAGGTGGGCATCAACCTCTGCCATCTCAGTGGTTCTGATAACAGTTGAGAATCCTCTAGGATGTCCTGTCTCTTCAATAAGTTTCTTCATTTCTTGTTTGTTTCAGAAAGTGACCAAGAAGTCAATGATCTTTAGAACTCCAAATCAATGAACCAATGTGATCTTTACTATACCATTAATATCCCAATAAAATCTGTTGATCTATCCCATGTTGAGAGTGCGGTGTTGAAGTCCCCAAGAATTATCATTTGGCCCATTTTTTAATTGGGCCATTGGTTTCCTTGGTGTTTAGTTTTCTAAGTTCTTTGTGAACTCTGGACAGCAGAGTTCTATCAGATGTGTGGTTAGTGAAGATTTTCTCCCATTCTGTGGGTTGCCTTTGACCTCACGTTACAATCTCTTTATCTGAACAGAAGCTCTTTAATTTCACAAGATCCCAACTGTTGAGAGTTGGTAGCAGTGACTGTGCCATTGGATGTTTCTTTAGGAAATGTTGGCCTAGCCCAATCAGCTCGAGGGAGTTCCCTATCCTTTCAACTATGGTTTTTATTTTCTCTGGCCTGATATCAAGGTCCTTGATCCATTTGGAATTAAGTCTTGTACATGGTGACAAGAATGGGTCCAGCTTTAATATTCTGCATGTGGAGATCCAGCTTTGCCAGCACAATTGTTGAAGATGCTGTTCTTTTTCCATTGGATTCTTTGGGCCCATTTGCCAAAGAACAAATGGCTGTAACTTTGTTGGCTTATATCTGCATCTTCAATCCTTATCCATTGATCTGTGTGTCTATTTTGGAGCCAGTACCAGGCTGTCTTTATAACTATGGATTTGTAGTATAGACTAAGATTTGGTATGGCAATACCTCCAGCAGTGTTTTTGTTACTCAGGATTGTTTTTGCTATCCTGGGTCTTTTGTGCCTCCATATGAATTTTGAGATTAATTGGTCCACTTCTTTAAAGAATTGCTTTGGGATTTTGATTGGTATAGCATTAAATCTGTATATTGCCTTTGGTAGGATGGTCATTTTTACGATGTTGATTCTGCCAATCCAGAAACATGGGAGGTCTTTCCACCTTCTGGTGTCTTCTGCTATTTCTTTCTGTAGGGTTTTAAAGTTTTCATTGTAAAGGTCTTTTACCTCCTTAGTTAGGTTTATACCAAGGTATTTCATTTTGGGGGGGGCTATAGTAAATGGGATTGTTTCTCTCAAGGCTTTTTTACTTCTTTCATTCTGGGCATATTGGAAGGCCTCTGATTTTTGCACATTTATTTTGTATCCTGCCACCCTGCTGAACTTCTCAATTAGTTCCAGAAGCTTCCTGGTGGAGTTTTTGGGATCACTCAGGTATACGATCATGTTATCTGCAAATAGGGATAGTTTGACTTCTTCCTTGCCGATTTGAATCCCTTTTATGCTCCTTTATTGTCTTATGGCTTCAGCTAAGACTTCAAGTACAATATTGAATAGAAGTGGTGAGAGTGGACAGCCTTGTCTAGTTCCTGATCGAACTGGGTATGCTTCCAATTGTTCCCCATTGAGCATAATCCTTGCTGTGGGCTTGTTGTATATAGCTTTTATTATATTGATAAAGGTTCCTTCCATTCCTACTGTCTCTAGCGTTTTGATCATAAAAGGCTGTTGGATCTTGTCAAAAGCTTTTTCTGTATCGATCGAGAGTATCATATGGTCTTGGACTTTGGACTGGTTTACATGATGAATTACATTTATTGATTTGCATATGTTGAACCAACCTTGTGTGCCAGGGATGAAGCCTACTTGGTCCCCGTGAATGATCTTTTTCATATGTTTTTGAATCCGATTTGCTAAGACTTTGTTGAGAATCTTTGTGTCTGTGTTCATCAGAGAGATCGGCCTATAGTTTTCTTTTTTAAGTAATCTTTATCAGGTTTTGGGATTAAAACGATATTAGCTTCATAGAAGGAATTTGGTAGTGTTCCTTCCTTTGTTATTTGGTGGAACAGTTTAAGGAGTATTGGTGTTATTAACTCCTTAAATGTCTGGTAGAACTCTGTGCTGAATCCTTCTGATCCAGGACATTTTTTGGTGGGAAGATTCGAGATTACTTCCTCAATTTCCTTATATGTTATAGGACTATTTAAATAATTCACAACTTCCTGATTCAATTTAGGTAAGTTGTGTTTACTTAGAAATTCATCCATCTCTTGTGTGTTGTCAAACTTCACAGAGTATAAGTTTTTCAAATATGATATTATAAATCTCTGGATTTCTTGGGTATCAGTAGTGATAACTCCATGGTCATTCCTGATTTTGTTAATTTGGATTTTCTCTCTTGCTTTTGGTTAATTTAGCTAGGGGTGTATCAATCTTATTGATTTTTTCAAAGAACCAGCTTTTTGACTGTTTGATTTTTTCTATCGTTTTCTTAATCTCGATTTCAGATATTTCTCCCCTTATTTTGCTAATCTCCTTTCTTCTACTATTTTTGAGATCAGATTGCTCTAGTTTCTCTAAAGCTTTAAGCTGCATTGTTAAGTTGTTTATTTCTGATGTTTCCATTTTTTTGATGTAGGCATTAAGAGCTCTGAACTTACCTCTTAGAACAGCTTTCATTGTGTCCCAGAGATTTTGGTAAGTTATATTTTCGTTATCATTCACTTTTGGGGGTTGATTTCTTGCTTTAGACACTTTAATGTTTTCTTAATGAATGTGGAGGGGCACGTATTGGGTTCATATATGTTCAGTATTGTGAAGTCTTCCTGGTGAATTGTACCTGTGACTAAAATGTAGTATCCACCCGTGTCTCTTATAATTTTCTTTGGTTTGAAGTCCACTTTTTTTGATAGCATAATGGCTACCCCTGCCTGTTTTCTGCTTCCATTAGCTTGTTGAATTGTTGACCAGCCTTTTATTTTTAGAGCGTGCCTATCTTTTGTGGTGAGATGGGTTTCCTGCAGGCAGCAGATTGATGGATTGTGATTTTTAATCCAAGTTTGTAATCTGTGTCTCTTGATCGGTGAGTTAATTCCATTAACATTTAGTGCTATAATGGTGAAACTATTTTTGATTCCAGACATTTATTATGTTTAGTAGTTTTTATATGCATATAGCCTCGCTTTTAATGGTGTTATACTTGCCTTCTGCTCTCCTGGATATGCCTGTTTTTTTTCTTCACGCTTGAGTATCATTTCTAGCATTTTTTGAAGGTCTGGTTTGGTGGACATGTATCCCTTCAAGTTGTCTTTGTGCTGGAAGATTTTTCTTTCTCCTTTAATCATGACTGATAGTTTTGCCCGGTAAATCAGCCTAGGTTGACATTTTTGCTCATTCAATACTTGAAGTATGTCTCTCCAAGCTCTTCTTGCTTTTAGTGTTTCCATTGAGAAGTCATTTGTTATTTTAATAGGTTTACCTTTAAAAGTGACTTGTTTTTTCTACCTTGAAGCTCTCAGCACCAGTTTTTTATCTTGAATGTGGAGTGTTTTGACTATTATTTGCCGTGGCGAGCTTCTGTTTTGGTCATATCTGTTTGGGGTGCTCAATGCCTCTTGTATATGGATGGGCCTGTCTTTTTTTTAGATGAGGAAAGTTTTCCTTGATGATTGTTTGAAAAATTTCCTCAGGGGTGGTATTTTGAGATTCTTGCTCTGGTATTCCATGAATATGCATGTTGGGTTTCTTCAGGGTGTCCCATATCTCCTGGATATTTCTCTCAAGCATCTTTTTGGCTTTAACAATCTCTTCCATTGAGCTGGTTAATACTCCCACTTTATCTTCAAGATCTGAAATTCTGTTTTCTGCTTTGTTAGTTCTGCTGATAAGACTCTCTGTGGAGTTCTGGGTTGAAGATAACTTGTCTTGTAGCTCAGTTTTAAACTCTGCTTGAGTCTGCTTTAACTGCTCTATGCCAGTTTTTGATTCTTGCACTGTTTTTCTCAACTCCACTGTTGTGTTCCTCCTCAAAGTGATTGATTCGATCATTTAATTCCTCCCGGATTTCCTCTTTCATAGTATTGAACATGGTAATGATCATATTTTGAAGGTCGTTATCCTGGGTCAGGCTTTCTTGGCCATTTTCCATGGGTTTATTCTGGTTGGAGTCTGAGTCGCGGCGCGGTGAGGCCCGGCTGGAGCGCGCGCATCCGGGGCGGCGGAGTGGAGGGGAAGCCTGCCTTATTCCCTTAAGAGAGGGTCTCTCACTGAAATAAAAACAGCTGTTTGGTATAAGTTGGCAGGCCAGTGAGTTCCCTGTATCTACCTTCTTACCATAATGCTAAGGTTACAAGTATGTGCAGACATAACAAGCTTCTAACATGGGCGCTTGTGATTTAAACTCATTCCTGCAGAACAGTGATTTTACCAATTGAGACCTATACCAGCCCTTTGCTTTCATTTCATATCAAGAGTATAAGTGTATTATCTGTTCCACTTCTACTTTTGAAGGAAAATAAGGAGGAGATGAAGAGGCTCTATCCTCTATCATCTCAGAGATTCCAGCAGCAGTTGAGAAACTTCCAACATCTCCTGTCTTTCCAATAACTTCCTTCCTTTCTTATTTGTTTCACAAATGACTGAGAAGAAAAGTTCTTTAAAACCATAAACCAAGGAACCAATGAAATCTTTACTATACCTTCAATAACCCAATGAAATAAATAGCATACAATTCCTGATTGTCATCACTCTTTCTCTCTGCAGGGGAATAGAAATTTAAAGACTGTTGACACAGCATACGCACATTGAGGAAATTATGCCAGAAAGATTTCCAGATGCTTCCAGAAAGAGCTCTATCTGTTCAGTCTACAAGACAGACAGCAAGTGAAGAATTCCATGCTGTCATATCCACTTTCCTTTCTTAGAGTACAATTGTCAAGGTTTTTTTTTTAATACATATCATTTCAAGTCTCTTACTGGTATTCTGACAAAACTTTGAAGGAAATCAGGAAGATTTAGCAATTATGAAGAAGGAGGTGGCAGAACCAAAACTACGGATCCTGGTCTCTATGGACATGGCCACAGTCCCCTGCTCCTGCTCACTGAGCCACATCATATTGTATTTGTTTTTTCTATCAAAGCCCAAACATCACCTACTTCTATCTCCTACATTCTTTGTAGCTACTGAGTGGATTTCACAAACTAGGCAGGTAATGGATTTTAATGTCAAAGACTTTGGAGTCCTTCATGCTTTGTCTTTGGCAGAGAAAGTTGCTTCAGAGTCTGTGCTTCATTGCTATGAAGTGATGAAAATTAAATGACTGTCTGAAGGATTGAGATCAAGGAGAGAAACCAGATGAAACCATATCTGAAATGGGCTTCACAACTTCATCATAGCTTTATTTGCAACAAATAATATACCTGAAACCATAAGGAATAAAATGTCCCCAAATTTATCATTTTAAAATAATTTTATTAAAAATCTAACTAGGATTCTGATCTCCTGGAATCTCTGTGCATCTGCAGCTCAGGGGAGGTCATCGTTGAGCTTCCCTGTGTATTGGACTTGAGGATTGAAGATTGATCTGATTGCTGGTTGCCTGCAGGCTGGGACTCCCATTCCCCTTCATTCTTCCTCTCACTAATTACATAGAGAGAGAGAAAAAGAAAGAGAGAGAAAGAGAGAAAATAAAAGTCCAGGTAGAAGAGTCCGTACAATGCTAAACTTCAAGAATAAAGATGGAAAAGGCCTCCAAAATACTGACTTCAGAAAACCCTTCTTAGAAGCATCAACATGCTTCTTCAGTCACAGAACACTGAAATCACTACCTTTTGTCTCAAGTGAAGGCCCAAACTTTTGTAACTTGATGCAAAGAAAAACGTAGACACTTCAAACATCATACAAGTGCTATCAGATAGAATACTAATATTCCACTAAAAATCAGCTCCCATGACTTCAAAAAAAATTACAATCAACATATACTCACCCTAAAAGCAGTATGAAGAACGCTAAAAATCTAAACACCCCACATTGATCAATTCCAACCAGATCAAATTAACAGAAAATAGCCAGAATGCCAGGCCCAAGATAATGACTTTCAAAACATGATCATTACCATGATCAATACTATGAAAGACGAAATCCTGGAGGAGTTAAACAACCACATCAACCACTTTGAACAGGAACACAACAGACACTTGGAGGAGTTGAGATAAACAGTTCAAGAAACAAAATAGACATAAAGTATTCTCAAGCAGAGTTTAAAATTGAACTAAAAGACAAGTTATCTTCAACCCAGAACTCAACAGAGAGTCTAATCAGCGAAATAATGAAGCAGAAAATAGAATTTCGGATCTTAAAGACAAAGTGGAAGTACTAACTAGCTAAATGGAAGAGGTTGCTAAACCCAAAAAGATACTTGAGAGGAATATTAAAGAGTTATTGGACACCCTGAAGAAGTCTAACATGCGCATTCATGGAGTATCAGAGCAAGAATCTCAAAATACCACACCTGAGAAAATTTTTCAAATTATCATAAATGAACACTTCCCTCACCTAAAGAATGAGAGACCCATCCAAATAAAAGAGGAATTTCGCACTTAAAATAGATATGGCCAAAATAGAAATTCGATATGGCAAATAATAGTCAAAACACTCTACATTCAAGACAAAGAAAAGGTGCTGAGAGCTTCAAGGGAAAAAAAGCAAGTCACTTTTAAAGATAAACCTATTAAAATAACAAATGACTTCTCAATGGAAACAGTAAAAGCAAGAAGAGATTGGAGAGACATACTTCAAGTATTGAATGACCAAAAATGTCAACCTAGGTTGATATACCTGGAAAAACTATCTGTCATGATCAAGGGAGAAAGAAAAGTTTTCCAGCACAAAGACAACTTGAAGGTATATATGTCTACCAAACCAAGCGTTCAAAAAGGCTAGAAATGATACTCAAGCTTGAAGAAAAAATCAAGCATATCCAGGAGGACAGAAAGGAAGCATAATACCACCAAAATCTACATGCCAAATAATACACTTACAAAAGCCACTAAACATAAAAAATGTCCAGAATTAAAAATAATGTCTCCATCATTAAATATCAATGGAATTAACTCACCAATCAAGAGACACAGATTACAAACTTCGATTAAAAATCACAACCCATCAATCTGCTGCCTTCAGGAACATCATCTCACCACAAAAGATAGGCACATCCTAAAAATAAAAGGCTGGTCCAAAATTCTGCAAGCTAATGGAACCAGGAAACAGACAGGGGTATCAGACAAAGTAGATTTCAAACCAAAAAAACATCATAAGAGACACAGATGGTTACTACATTTTAGTCACAAGTACAATTCACCAGGAAGCCTTCACAATACTGAACATATATACACCTAATACAGGCCCTCCACATTCAGTAAGCACACCCTACAGCATCTAACTTGAGAAATCAACCCCAAAACAATAATTTTTGGGGATTTCAACACCGCCCTCTCAACATGGGATAGATCAACAGGTCAAAAACTTAAGAGAGACACATTGGAACTTAATCAAACTCTTACTGAAATGGACCTTACTGGTCTCTATTAAACTTTCCATCCACACACCAAAAAATACACATTTTTCTCAGCAGCACATGGAACTTTCTCCAAAACAGATCACATACTGGACCACAAATCGAATTTCCATATATACAGGAAAGCTAAAATTCTAGCCTGGAGCTGGAGAGGTGGCTCAGGGGTTAAGCCTCCGCCTCGCAGGCAGAAGGTACTGAGTTTGGATCCCAGATCCCACGAATAGATGCCAGGCAGAAGCGGGGGCGGGCTGCGATTCTGGTCCTGGTAGGACGGAGCCTGTGAATCCCGGGGCAGAAGGAGGTGGAGGCGTCCATAGTGGTTCACGAATTTGTCCGTGGTTCTACACATGCACAGACACACACAGAGACACACACGCGCACGCACATACACACACGCGCATGCACATACACACGCATATGCACACAGTTGAATAAATAATAATAATAAAATTCTAGCCTGTACCCTATCAGACCACCATGGTCTAAAGCTTGACATCTGCAGCACAACAAACAACAGAAAATACACTAACTGCTGGAAACTAAATACTATGATGCTGTATGAGAATTGGATTCAAGAAGAAATTACAAATGAAATTCAAGATTTCCTGAAAGTGAACAATTATGAAAATACAACTCATCAAAATCTCTGGGACACAATGAAAACTGTTCTAAGAGTAAGTTCATAGCTTTTAATGCATACATCAAAAAAATGAAAACATCAGAAATAAACAACTTAACAATGCAGCTTAAAGCTTTAGAGAAACTAGAGCAATCTGATCCCAAAAGTAGTAGAAGAGAAGGAGATTAGAAAAATAATGGGAGAAATATCTGAAATTGAGATAAGGAAACAATACAGAGAATCAACCAATCAAAAAGCTGGTTCCTTGAAAAAATGAAAAGGATTGATAGACCTCTAGCAAAATTAAACAAAAGCAAGAGAGAGAAAACCGAAATTAACAAAATAATAATGAAAATGGAGTTATCACTACTGATACCCAAGAAATCCAGAGAATTATAACATCATATTTCAAAAACTTATACTCTGTAAAATTCGACAACACAAAGGATATGGATGAATTCTTAAGTAAGCACAACTTACCTAAATTGAATCAGGAAGTTGTGAATTATTTAAATAGTTCTATAATATATGAGGAAATCAATGAAGCAATATCGAATCTTCCCACCAAAAAATGTCCTGGACCAGAAGGATTCAGCACAGAGTTCTACCAGACATTTAAGGAGCTATTAACACCAACACTCATGAAACTGTTCCATCAAATAGAAAAAGAAGGAGCATGGCCAAAGTCTTTCTATGAAGCTGATATCGTTTTAATCCCCAAATCTAATAAAGATACACTTAAAAAGAAAACTATAGGCCAATCTCTTTGATGAACACAGATGCAAAGATTCTCAACAAAGTCTTACCAAATCAGATTCAAAAACACTTCAAAAAGATAATTCTCGAGGATCAAGTAGGCACACAAGGTTTGTTTAACATACACAAATCAATAAACGTAATTCACCATAGAAACCAGTCCAAAATTCAAGACTGCATGACACTCTTGATAGGTGCAGAGAAAGCTTTTGACAGGATCCAGCAGCTTTTCATGATCAAAAACTCAAAGCATTCCCACTTCAATCAGGAACTAGAAAAGGCTGTCCACTCTCACCACTTCTATTCAATATTGTATTTCAAGTCTCAGCTGAGGCCATAAGACAAGAAAGGAAGATAAAAGGTATTCAAATGGGTAAGAAAGAAGTCAAGTCTATTTGCCGATGACATGATCTTATACCTGAATGATCCCAAAAACTCCACCAGGAAACAGCAAGGTGGCAGGACACAAAATAAACAAACAAAAATTAGTGGCCTTCCTATATGCTCACAATGAAAGAAGTGAAAAAGCCCTGAGACAATCAAATTTACTATATCCCCTAAAAAAAATGAAATACCTTATCATAAACCTAACCAAGGAAGTAAGAGACCTTTACAATGAAAACTTTAAAACCCTAAAGAAAGAAATTGCAGAAGACACCAGAAGGTGGAAAGACCTCCAGTGTTCCTGGATTGGCAGAGTCATCATCATAAAAATGACCATACTACCAAAGGCAATCTACAGATTCAATGCTATACCAGTTAAAATCGCAAAGCAATTCTTTAAAGAAGTTGACCAAACATTCTCAAAATTCATATGGAGGCACAAAAGACCCAGGATAGCAAAAACAATCCTGAGTAACAAAAAACACTGCTGGAGATATTACCATCCCAAACCTTAGTCTATACTACAAGTCCATAGTTATAAAACCAGCCTGGTACTGCTCCAAAATAGACACACAAATCAGTGGATAAGGGTTAAAGACCCAGAAATAAGCACACACAATTACAGCCATTTGATATGTGACAAAGGGGCCCAAAAAATCCAATGGAAAAAGAACAGCATCTTCAACAAATGGTGCTGGCAAAATTGGATGTCCACATGCAGAAGATTAAAACTAGACCCATACTTGTCACCATGTACAAGACTTAATTCCAAATAGATCAAGGACCTTGATATAAGGCCAAAGACTATAAAACGCTTAGCTGAAAGCGTGGGGAACTCCCTGGAGCAGATTGGAATAGGCCAATAGTTCAAAAACAGAAATCCAATAGCACAGTCACTACAACCAACACTCAACAGATGGGATCTTATGAAATTAAAGGGCTTCTGTTCAGATAAAGTGATTGCAAAACGAGCACAAAGGCAACGCACAGAATGGGAGAAAATCTTCACTAACCACATATCTGATAGAGCTCTATTATCCAGAGTGCACAAAGAACATAGAAAACTAAACACCAAGAAAACAAATGGGCTAATTAAAAAATGGGCCTTGGAACTTAAAAGAAACTTTACCAGAGACGAAATTGAAATGTCTAACAAATATATTAAAAAATGTTCTGCATACTTAGCCATCAGAGAAATGTAAATCAAAAACTCTCTGAGATATCATCTCACCCCAGTCAGGATGGCAAAAATCCACAATACAAACAGCACCAAATGCTGGAGAAGATGTAGCAAAAAGAGAACTCTCCTACAATGCTGGAGGGAATGCAGGCTCATACAACCACACTGGCGAGCTATACAGTGATTCTTAAAAATGTTGAAGATCGAAATGCCATATGACCCTACTATTCCACTTTTGGGAATAATCCCCCATACAGCAAAAATTCACCTCAATAGTACAAGCATGACCACGTTCATCGCAGCACTGTTTACAACAGGAAAATCATGGAATCAACCTAAATGCCCAACGTTTGAGGAGTGGATAAGAAAAATGTGGTACATTTATAAAATGGAATACTACTCAGCTATCAAAATTGAGGAATTAATGAGATTTGCCGGGAAATGTCTGGAATTAGAAAAAATTATAATGAGCGAAGTATCCCAGACACAGAAAATTAAGTGCCATATGTACTCCCTAATAGGTGGATCCTAGTACCAAACCCACTTAGTGACACACTCAAAGATAAGTCTCTGTAATACCTACATTAATTGCAAAAGTTATATATAAACAGGAGGGAAAAGGAAGGAAGACACTGCCAGAAACAAGGTGAGAGGGGATCATGCTACAGCAGAGAAAAAAGACCACCATCAAGTTCTGCAAGTAAGTAATGAGACATATGGTTAAGCTCACAGACTTCCCTTCCTGGACACTTGCAATTGATGGGGATTGATCTCACCAGAAAGGGAGGGCATGGAGTCTGGCAAATAGAAGGTATCCATCCTGCAAATGGGAGACTGACCCCCTTCACCATAGTCTCCTACTCTTATTCCATCTACGTTTTAATCTACTCTTATAAGACGACTCTATTTTAGCAGCCTTTTATCTCTGGCCAGGGGGTGAGATCCAATACCCATCAGAATATAGCCAAGGGTGCGGCGAGCACCCAGGCCGACTCTGGCTTGGCCTGCGCCCCCGGCCCAGACAACCCCAGCTCCCTCCGTGCCGCCCCGCCCCTGCCCGCCGCCCGCTGCCCAAGGTGAGTGAGAGAGAGAGAGAGCCCAGCCCAGCCCCCAACCACCCCAGAGCCCCACGCGTCCCGGCGGGGAGCACCCAGGCCGACTACGGTTTAGCCTGGGCCCCGACCCGGACCCAAGCCCCTCGCATCCTCCCGCCCCTTGCGCCTAGCCACCCCCCTGGATCCCAGGTGAAGAATTCTGCCATTGAGCCAGGGAGCGAAAGAGCCCAGCCGACCCCCGTCCCCCACCCAGGAGCCGCCCGGCCAGCAGCACCATGCTGCGCTGCCTCCGGCTTTGCCCCTGGCCCCGCCCCTCTCCGGGCCCACCTTCCCAGGTCGCAGGTGAAGAATTCTGCTATCAACATCAGACCCTCTGCCTCTCTGGCCCACCGGGGACCTACGCACGTGGTCCACGGAAGACACACTGCTACTCAGAATTCAATAGAGCCCAAAGGAAACTCAAGCAAAATTCTAAGGAACAAAGGGAGCACAGGCCATACATCTCGATTCCACTACAATCATTATATCACGTGGGCGAGTTTCTTCTCATCCAGCCCAAAGATAAGTAAACTTTTTCTTTTCACCTTACTGATCCTTTAAAGTATCAATGCTATAGATAGACTTTCTCATACAGCCACCCCACAACATAGAACTCCAGGGAGTACACCATTCACCCCCACATTTCACCAAGATACTAAATCGTAAAAGTGCACTACCAAACTAATATTCACCCCCTGGTAACATAAACTGACTTAACTGATGTACTAACAGCCTAGTAGCCTCATCTAGGATATAATAATAACAATACACAAACATACCCAATCCAAGGCAGGCACTAGTAATAACTGGCAAGCGTAACAATACCAACTACGTCCATTAAGTGAAAAACACAGAAACTGAAAGGTCCTAAAAAACTAAACAACAATGTACAAGGCAAAGGGCAGATCCACGAGAAACAAAACACAAGAAGACCAATCTCCTGCCGAAAGAATCAATACCATAATAAGGGATTCTGACCAGAACAAATCCACAGAAAATAGCCATGATAAGCCAGACCTGACATAACGATTTTCAGAGTATGATCATCACCATGATTAATACTATGAAAGAGGAAATCCGAGAAGAGTTGAACAACCATATCAACCACTTTGAACAGGAACACAACAGGCACTTGGAGGAGTTGAGAAAAACAGTTCAAGAAACAAAAATAGGTATGGAGCAATTAAAACAGTCTCAGGCAGAGTTTAAAATTGAACTAAAAGACAAGTTATCTTCAACCCAAAACTCAACAGAGAGTCTTATCAGCAGAACAAATGAGGCAGAAAATAGAATTTCAGATCTTGAAGACAAAGTGGGAGAATTAACCAGCTCAATGGAAGAGATTGTTAAAGCCAAAAAGATACTGGAGAGGAACATTCAAGAGATATGGGACACCCTGAAGAAACCTAACATGCGCATTCATGGAATACCAGAACAAGAATCCCAAAATGCCACACCTGAGGAAATATTTCAATTCATCATAAATGAAAACTTCCCACAACTAAAGAATGAGAGGCCTATCCAAATACAAGAGGCATTTCGCACTCCAAACAGATACGACCAAAATAGAAAATCACCATGGCAAATAATAGTCAAAACACTCCACATTCAAGACAAAGAAAAGGTGCTGAGAGCTTCAAGAGAAAAAAAGCAACTCACTTTTAAAGGTAAACCTATTAGAATAACAAATGACGACTCAATGGAAACAGTAAAAGCAAGAAGAGCTTGGAGAGACATACTTCAAGTATTAAATGAGCAAAAATGCCAACCCAGACTGATATACCCAGCAAAACTATCTTCATGATTGAGGGAGAAAGAAAAGTTTTCCAGCAAAAGACAACTTAAAGGGATACATGTCTACCAAACCAGGCCTTCAAAAAATGCTAGAAATGATACTCAAGCTTGAAGAAAAAAACAAGCGTATCCAGGAGGACAGAAAGGAAGCATAATACCACCAAAATCTACATGCCAAATAATACACTTACAAAAGCCACTAAACATAAAAAATGTCCAGAATTAAAAATAATTTCTCCATTATAACATTAAATGTCAATGGTATTAACTCACCGATTAAGAGACACAGATTACAAACTTGGATTAAAAATCACAATCCAACAATCTGCTGCCTTCAGGAAACTCATCTCACCACAAAAGATTGGCACATCCTAAGAATGAAAGGCTGGTCCAAAATCTTGCAAGCTAATGGAACCAGGAAACAGGCAGGGGTAGCAATTCTGCTTTCAGACAAAGTGGACTTCAAACCAAAGAAAATCAGAAGAGACAGAGATGGATACTACATTTTAGTCACAGGTACAATTCACCAGGAAGACTTCATAATCCTGAACATTTATGCACCCAATACGGGCCCCTCCACATTCATTAAGAAAACCCTACAGCGTCTAAAGCAAGAAATCAACCCCCAATCGATAATTCTTGGGGACTTCAACACTGCCCTCTCAACATGGGATAGATCAACAGGTCAAAAGCTTAACAGAGACACTTTGGAATTTAATCAAACCCTGAAAGAAATGGACCTTACAGATCTCAATCAAACTTTTCACCCACGTACCAAAGAATACACATTTTTCTCAGCAGCACACGGAACTTTCTCCAAATTAGATCACATATTGGTCCACAAAACGAATCTACACATATACAAAAAAGTTGAAATTCTAACCTGTGCCCTATCAGACCACCACGGCCTAAAGCTGGACATCCACAACACAACAAACAAGAGAAAATACACTAACTCCTGGAAACTTAACACTATGATGCTGAATGAGAACTGGATTCAGGAAGAAATTAAAAAGGAAATTCAAGATTTCCTGAAAGTGAACGATAAAGAAAATACAACTTAACAAAATCTCTGGGACACAATGAAAGCTGTCCTAAGAGGTAAGTTCATAGCTCTTAATGCCTACATCAAAAAAATGGAAACATAAGAAACAAACAACTTAATGATGCAGCTTAAGGCTTTAGAGAAACTTGAGCAATCTGATCCCAAAAGTAGTAGAAGAGAGGAGATTAGCAAAATAAGGGGGAAATATCTGAAATTGATACTAAGAAAATGATAGAAAAAAAATCAACCAGTCAAAAAGCTGGTTCTTTGAAAAAATCAATGAGATAGATACACCCCTAGCTAAATTAACCAAAAGCAAGAGAGAGAAAACCCAAATTAATAAAATTAGAAATGAACATTGAGTAATCACTACTGATACCCAAGAAATCCAGAGAATTATACATCATATTTCAAAAACTTATACTCAGTGAAGTTTGACAACACACAAGAGATGGATGAATTTCTAAGTAAACACATCTTACCTAAATTGGATCAGGAAGTTGTGAATTACTTAAATGGCCCTAAAACATACAAGGAAATTGAAGAAGTAAATCTCGAATCTTCCCACCAAAAAATGTCCTGGAACAGATGGATTCAGCACAGAATTCTACCAGACATTTAAGGAGTCAATAACACCAATACTCCTTAAACTGTTCCATCAAGTAGCAAAGGAAGGAACACTACCAAACTCTTTCTGAAGCTAATATCGTCTTAATCCCAAAACCTAATAAAGATTCACTTAAAAAAGAAAACTATAGGCCGATCTCCCTGATGAACACAGGCGCAAAGATTCTCAACAAAGTTTTAGCAAATCGGATTCAAAAACATATCAAAAAGATCATTCACAGGGACCAAGTATGCTTCATCCCCGGCATGCAAGGTTGGTTCAACATACGAAAATCAATAAATGTAATTCATCATGTAAACCAGTCCAAAGTCCAAGACCACATGATACTCTCCATAGCTGCAGAAAAAGCCTTTGACAAATCCAACAGCTTTTTATGATCAAAATGCTAGAGAGAGTAGGAATGGAAGGAACCTTTATAAATATAATAAAAGCTGTATACAACCAGCCCACAGCAAGGATTATGCTCAATGGGGAAAAATTGGAAGCATTCCCACTTCGATCAGGAACTCCACAAGGCTGTCCACTCTCACCACTTCTATTCAATATTGTACTTGAAGTCTTAGCTGAAGCCATAAGACAAGAAAGGGACATAAAAGGGATTCAAATCGGCAAGGAAGAAGTCAAGCTATCCCTATTTGCAGATGACATGATCTTATACATGAGTGATCCCAAAAACTCCACCAGGAAGCTCCTGGAACTAATTGAGAAGTTCAGCAGGGTAGCAGGATACAAAATAAATGTGCAAAAATCAGAGGCCTTCCAATATGCCCAGAAAGAAAGAAGTGAAAAAGCCCTGAGAGAAACAATCCCATTTACTGTAACCCCTAAAAAAATGAAATACCTTGGTATAAACCTAACCAAGGAGGTAAAAGACCTTTACAATGAAAACTTTAAAAATAAAGAAAGAAATTGCTGAAGACATCAGAAGTTGGAAAGACCTCCCATGCTCATGGATTGGCAGTATCAACATCGTAAAAATGACCATCCTACCAAAGGCAATATACAAATTCAATGCTATACCAATCAAAATCCCAAAGCAATTCTTCAAAGAAGTTGACCAATTAATCTAAAATTCATATGGAGGCACAAAAGACCCAGGATAGCAAAAACAATCCTGAGTAACAAAAACACTGCTGGAGGTATTACCATACCGAACCTTAGTCTATACTACAAATCCATAGTTATAAAAACAGCCTGGTACTGGCTCCAAAATCGACACACATATCAATGGATAAGGGTGAGGACCCAGATATAAGCCCACAAAAAATCAACCATTGATCTTCGACAAAGGGGCCCAAAGAATCCAATGGAAAAAGAACAGCATCTTCAACAAATGGTGCTGGCAAACCTGGATCTCTACATGCAGAAGATTAAAGCTAGACCCGTACTTGTCACCATGTACAAGACTTAATTCCAAATGGATCAAGGACCTTGATATCAGGCCAGAGACTATAAAAATCATAACTGAACGGATAGGGAAATCCCTTGAGCTGATCGGGCTAGGCCAACAATTCCTAAACAGACATCCAATGGCACAGTCACTGCTACCAACTCTCAACAGTTGGGATCTTGTGAAATTAAAGAGCTTCTGTTCAGATAAAGAGATTGTCACACGAGCTCAAAGGCAACCCACAGAATGGGAGAAAATCTTCACGAACCACATATCTGATAGAACTCTACTGTCCAGAGTGCACAAAGAACTTAGAAAACTAAACACCAAGGAAACCAATGGCCCAATTAAAAAATGGGCCCTGGAACTTAAAAGAAATTTTACCAGAGATGAAATTAAAATGTCTAACAAATATCTTAAAAAATGCTCCACTTCTTTAGCCATCATGGAAATGCAAATCAAAACCTCCCTGAGATATCATCTCACCCCAGTCAGGATGGCAAAAATCCACAATACAAACAACAACAAGTGCTGGAGAGGATGTGGATAGAGGGGAACTCTGCTACATTGCTCGTGGGAATGCAGGCTCATACGGCCATTCTGGCGAGCCGTCTGGAGATTCTTAAAGAAATTAAAGATTGAAATGCCATATGAGCCTGCTATTCCACTTTTGGGAATAACCCCCTATGCAGCAGAGGTTCGCCTTGATAGCACAAGCACGACTATGTTCATAGCAGCCCTGTTTACAATAGCAAAGTCATGGAATCAAACTAAATGTCCAAGAGTTGACGAGTGGATAAGGAAACTGTGATACATCTATACAATGGAGTACTACTCAGCCATCAAAAATGATGAATTACTGGAATTTGCTGGGAAATGGATGTCATTAGAAACAATTATATTAAGTGAAGTATCCCAATCCCAGAAAGTTAAATGCCGTATGTACTCCCTAATAGGTGGCTCCTAGTACCAAACTCACCCAGCACACATTGAGACACTCAAGGGTACACCTATGTAATACGGTAATTGCAAGGATTATGAACAGGAGGGTTGGGGTTGGAGGGCCACACCAGACACAAGGAGAGAGGGGACTGTGTTACAGCGTAGAAAGTTTACCTCCAAAGTATGCAAGTAAGTAATGTGACACCTGGTTAAGTTCACAGACGTTCTTTCCTGATCATGTACAACTGAGGGGGTATGATCTCACCAGAAGGGGAGGGCATATAGTCTGGCAGATGAAAAGAGATCATTTTGCAAATAGGTGACTGATCCCTCCCTCACCGAGGTTTCCTGCTTTTATTACATCTACCCTTCAATGTGCTATTATAACAAGACTCCAGGTTAACAGTTTTTTGTCTCTGACCAGGGGGTGACATACCGTGCCCATCAGGATGGAGTGAAGGGCATTGCAGGAGCAGCAAAACTGCAAAAGAAAATCAACAAACCACAATCCAGAATTTCAGAGACTCTGTATCATCCACATAGAACTAAGCCAGCCTAATCTCCCCCCTTCCTGAAGCTCAGGGACATTTGAGGAAGAGGGGGCGGTAAGATTGTAAGAGAAAAAGGATGGGGGGAGAAATGGTTTGAAGAGTCTCCACACTAGATAGGGCTGAAGCAATCATAATAGGACTTTGCATGCCCTGCGCCATGTCCGTCACACTATTGACCTCACAAAGTCTAACATCGGCTAAAGGCACCAAGATCCTTGAAGGCAAGGGATTGATGGCCACAGTAGTGTTCCTATGCTTAAGAGGAACACAAGAAAGGGTTCAGGGAAATGCCAATGGGTCCTTTTACATCATCGGAAAGGAGGACCAAGAGGAGAGTTAGGCATACACAATAAAGGACTCTCTGGTAATTGGGGGGGAGGCACTGGGAGATGGGGAGGGAGGAAGGGGAAGCACGGGGTTCGGGGGGAGGACGAGGGGGGGAGGGAACTGGTCTACCTATTAAGTTTTTATGAGTGGAAATAATAATAAAAAATGTTAAAAAAAAAAAAAAGAATATAGCCAAGGGTGGTACAGGAACAGCAAAACTGAAAAAAAAATCAACAAACCATAATTCAGAAAATCAGAGACTCTAGATCAACCATCTGGAACCAGGTCAGCCTAAACTCTCCCCATCCTAAGCTCAGAGAAATTTGTGAAAGAGCGGGGACTAAGATTGTAACAACCTAAAGATGGGGAGGAGCAATGACATGCAAGATACTCCATACAAGTTAGGCCGAAGAAATCATAATAAGACTTTTCATGATGTGCAATGACTAACATGTCATTGAACCTCCAAACTCTAGCATGGACCACAGGTACTATGATCCTCAGAGGCAAGGGATTAACAGCCACTATAGTGTTCCTACACTGAAGGAGAACACAAAAAAGAGCTCTAGGCAGTGCTACTGAATCCTTACACATCATGAGAGAGGAGGACCCAGAGGGAAGTTTGACATGCACACTAAAGGATGCCCCAGGAATGGGGGAAGGGGGAACTGCAAAAAAGGGAGGGAGGGGAAAGGAAAGGGAATGGAAGGAAGGAGTAAGGGGGTCCAAGGAGGGTGGAGGGAGGGAGGGGAATGGGCATACTTTTCAACTTTGTATGAGTAGAAGAAAAAAAAAGAAAAAAATATTTGCTAATTTGAAAACAAAATGACACTAATGTTCAAAGAAGTCGTGATGCCCATCACTGTGTGTGCCATCTGAAAAAGTCTTGAAAAATAAGGCAAAACAAAAACTCACTCAGGGCCTGATGGAGACCTGCAGCTCCTCAAAGGCACACTCCACACTTCCTCCCTCACAAGCTTTCTTCAGGATTCCCATAAGATCTATTTTGGTTGTGTCTGGTGAGTTCAAAGATGGTATTTTCTTTTCATGATACATTAATCTTGTCACTCATTGCTGTTGGTGAGGAGGGTCAAGCCCAATGACATCTGGCAGAATCTGCTGCTCCCTCAGGACCGACCAGGCCAAGGTCAAGGCTGACCTCCACAGGACTGCTGCTTCCAAGGGGAACAACTTGACCTGTACTCCACTCTGCTCCTTCTTGATTCCGTCCCTACACCTTAAACCCAAAGCTGACCCCTGCATGTCAGATTGCCTCCCAAAGAAACCATAGGCAACCAGGAAAGAAGCATAGGCAACTGGCAGGTCTGGACACATGTCCTCTGTACTGTGCAAGGCCCATAAGTCCAGGGAGATCCATCTAGCTTTGCACATAACCAGAGAAGAATTGTCACTTCTGAATACATCCATGGTTACAAAGGGAAAACACCCATCATCCTTGGGTCACATCACCTATGTCAGACTTAGTTGTTAAGTCTTTGCACCCCTTTAGAAAGAGTCAGAGTAGACCCTCAAAGGAGAAACCCCAAAGGGTGTTTCTTTTCCTGACTCAACTGCAACCAAATCATATTCGCATATCATGGTATTTAACTAAGCTCAATAAGAATCAGCTCATCATACTGATTAATTTCAATCTATAAATGAAAGCATGACCAATCACTGCTAGAATAGATTATAGACAGGTGAGAAAAGATAACTACAAGTCTGTGTTCCCAAAGAGCACTTCTTAGAAACACCATACATGCTACAATGTGTTCTAAACTTAATGAAAAAAAAAAAAAAAAGGTAGCTGAGGGAAAAGGCAGGGATACCATTCTACCTGTGTTCTAAACTCAATGAAAGAAAAAAAAAAGGTACCGTGAAATTTGGAATTTGAAATAGAATACAAAATAAAGACATTCTTCAAAAATAAATGGAACATATGAGGAAAATAAATGGAATATTAGATAAGAACAAGCAACATAATGATCAGTTTCACAAGGTAAGTGGAGAATACTATGGATCAACACAGTAGACAAAACCTTGGGTGTTGAAGACTGACCTGGGAGAACTGCATAGGAGCTGTGTTTGAAGGAGTACACAGGTGTGACATCATACATAATTTGAAGCTGTATTAAGTCAGTTTAATCACATGTAAAATCAAAGTCAAAATTACTGTACAATGAGTGAAATGCTTTCCTGGAAGAAAGGACAGCCAAACTCAGTCCCATGGATCACACTGGAAAGGGGAGGTAATCAAACAAGAAGTCGTATAGACTTAGAGCACATTAATTCTAGATTAATTCTAAAAACTATGAAATCACATGTTCTCTATGGAAATCAAATTATACTCATTACCCATATTTAACTACTCTAAAGATATTATTAGTAAGAACAAAAGGTATTAGTCCACCTAATCATTATCACCCAGTAATCACTAGTCAGGACCGGATCTCTTGAGGCTGAGATAAGCTCTATGGGTTTAAGTAGACTCAAGGTCAAACTTCTGTTGCCGTGTGTCAATGTGGGGACTTACTCCATGAGAGATTTGTTCAGAAATTATCTCATAGCACAGTAATATCAGTAAATATTAGATAAATATTATATTTACACAGATATATCATGACAGATGCAATGTTCTCCATGCATAGAGCAACTAAAATCACCACACCACTTATACACATGCATTCCACACCCCAACACACATGAAGAACACCCATTATCTCATACCAGTATTTTCAGTGAGACCCACCTCAAACTAATGATGGAAATTCAATTCCAGTGTCCATTCTCACTGCCTGGACTGTGTTCCTCTAACAATGCCCAACTCACATGGCAGAATTTTCAAAGTGACATGCTAACAGCCTCCTCCTCACCTCATCCTGCTGGACTCCAATCCCAAAGAGGAGTAGTGGGGGAAGGCACACTGGTGTGCTCGGTGCAAGGTCAACCACTCAGGGCTCAAAGGAGACATTGTCCCACTATTCCTTAAAAGAAGGTGCCTGCTTTCCCCAGCATAGACTCAGGAGCACCACAGAGCCTCCTCCAAGATGCTGATGGTCCTGCTTACTGCAGCCTTGCTGGACTTGAGCTCAGCTCAGAGTGAAAATCAAGATATGAGCCAACATGGTGGAAGAGGAAGACACTGCAGAGAAAGAAGGGACAGGGGAAGGAATCGGGTCAGAAAGACAAGTCTGCAGAGCTCTTATGATCAGAGCAAGAGCAGTTCTGTTCTACCTATATATTAAGGTCTTAGGATGGGATGCACAATTGGGATTGCACAAAAGTTTAAGTAGAGTACAGAATGGTAAGTTGCATGTATGAGGAGAATCTCTCTGTGATGCAAGGATTCCTGGGAAGATGATAGAGAGGCACAGGAAGAAGGCTGCTAGAGAGGATGTCATCCTCAACAGAGTCATCAGTGGATCCTGCCAACCTTACTAAACATGAAAGAATAGATAATGCACCACACCTATTTCAGAGACGCAGAAACACAGAGTATATTTACTCTCACAACTGACATGAACAAACATAACACCCACACCAGTCATGTACATGCCAGTGCACAAAATTCACTGTGGGAATTCCCTCTTGAGAAAAAAAGAGTTAATGTCAGAGCTCAAATCTTATGTTAAAATACCAAAAATGTTTATCAAGAAGGAGCAGTAATATTCCAGGCACCAAGGAAGGACAAGCAGTCACTTTGCTTTCTGACCACATGGGTGACGCTCAGCAGGAGGAGTCCTGCCATCTCGTTGCATCTCCAGGAGCAACTTAGAAGTAGCTGACCAGCTGATGCGTGCTTTGCTCAGCTAGGTCCACAAGTCATGTTTGCTGCAGGACATTCATGAGCTCTGAAATGCAGATTGTTTAACTCTTCACTCATCCTGTGCTTTGCTTCCCAGAGGTCGCCAGTGGAGACTCTGACCCAGCATCAGCAGGTAAAGCACCCAAGCCATCGTCCTCCAGCTCTGTCCAGTTGTCTGTCCTGCAGGGGCCTCCTATCTGTGCTCAGAGGAGTGAATGGATGCTGCTGTTTAAAGACACAGCAAACAGTCCCAGCCTTGGCTCTGGACACCACAGGCAGCAAACTGAGTGAGCCAAGGCCTGGCTGGCCTGACACCAGGAGAAGCTGCCTGTCCACCACCCTAAAGTACTGCTGAGGGGTGAGGTGAAGTGGACAGTGGGCTAATGATGACTGCTCACTGCACAGATAGGAGCTGTGGCTCCTCCCACCCTCGGGTCCCAGTGGGCAGTTATGCAGCGTCAGGGACATGTGTGGAGAAACCCTGGTCCAGTTCCTTTATCATGTGTGTCTGCACTTAGCTATGTGAGCACCTTCGATTTCAGAAAGAAAAGAATTGCTCCCAATGCTGAATATGGCCATCTTCATTATTCTTGTGTCTGTTCATATTCCTGGATGTGGAGATAAGGGGATGTCCCACTGGCTCCCGCTAAGATACTGGGCTCAGAAACCCAGACTGAACTCAAAAGCATGAAGTTAAAGCAGTGTCTGGAAACACCTGACATGTGTTAGCACTTCTGTGCTGTGTCCTCTATCTCTTGAGATATCCTGTGTGAAAAGTAAAGAACTCTGAACCTTCTCTTTCCCCCAATCTAAGGGCACAAACTCAAGAATACATATATGAAACTCTCCATAACCATGTCAATTGGTATATGAGATAAAAGAAGCCACGAATCTGGAGATGGGAGAGAGGGAGTTAGCAGATGGCAGAGAGGAGGAAAGCCGCACAGTGCTCTTGTGTCCTATGCCCAAACCTCACAGCTGATTCTGCTGACAATGAGGCAATGGAGATTATCATACAGTACTCGCAGATGATGAACAGCAGCCTCCACATCCTGCCATCCACATGGACCCCATCGTCCACAATCACACCCACGAGGTAGCCCACAGCAAGGAGTGGAGGAGGAGTTTCTCCGAAGATTGTATAAACGTTTTGGCCCCATGGATAGACGTTTAAGACAATGACCTTCATAAAGACCTTCTGAAGGTACATGATCTAGATGTCAATCATGGCCATGGATTAAGTCCACTCACCAGGCACTTGACCTCTAGTGTGAAAATTAGTGAACATACAACAGATTGAAATGACTCAGTCCCGGATCCCGTTTTCAAATTTTGTGCTCATCTGTTCTGTGACACAGTGGGAGGATCAGGGCTTTTCAGAAGCACCACAGGGTCTGTCCCACGCTCTTCTTTTGCTCAGTGGTCACCTGGTGAGATGATGGCTTGTGGAGACAGCAGTGACCTTCCCTTGGTCCTCTGCCTCCTGTGCTCAGCCTCCCTGACTAACCATCTCACATCTCCAGCTGCCCACTCTGCCCACTCCTGCCTCCCACCCACTGCTCACATCCATGGTCTCTGCTCAGTGACACCTTAATGAACTCCCATTGACCCTGTCTCCACCTGGAGTACTTCCTTCTGTAGTAGTGTGTTCTTAAGTTCAAACCCCATATCCCTGTGTGGGACACAGAGATGAATCTTATAAATATCTGCACCGATGTCCTCAGCCACGTCCTCAAAAGACACGACCTCGAATTCTTTTGAACATTGTCTTAGAAATACTTGCATATGTGAGGGTGCACAAAATTCAATTTTATATCCATGATACATGCTCCCTGTGGATGTGGATGTTACTTATTTGGGAAACAATTTCTATATCACTTTGTATCAAAGTGTGGCTCTCATGAGGATTGGTTTGTTGTTATCTTTATACTATTATTTGGGTAGTTTGTTGTTTTGACTCTATAATGCAAGCCTGTGTGGCTCTGTTATGATCTATTTACCTCACATCTTGCTAACAGACATTTTCACTTTAGCATGTGCTGCAGTGACCATTTTGGTACTATATGGTTGAACAAATTTTATTCACAACAAAGGAAAGAAGATGGCATGAATAATCATCTAGATTCATTTCATTAATTAAATTATTTGAATGTGTGGCTTGTATGTGTGTCATGCATGCTTCTTAGTGTGCAGGTGTGCACTCCCTCAAACAAGGATGTGGAGGTCAGAAAGGATGCTGCGTGGCTCATACAGCCACTCTGGAGGGCTGTCTGGAGATTCTTTTTTTTTAACATTTTTTATTATTATTTCCGCTCATACAAACTTAATAGGTACACCGGTTCCCTCCCACCCTCCTCCTCCCCCCGAACCACCTGCTCCCCCTCCCCTCACCCCTCGCTCCCCATCCCCCAGTGCCTCCCGCCCCAATTCCCAGAGAGTCCTTTCTTGTGCATGCCTGACTCTTCTCTGTGCCCTCCTCTCCAATGACATAAAAGGACCCAGTGGCATTTTCCTGAACTCTTTCCCATGTTCCCCTTAAGCATAGGAACACTACTGTGGCTGCCAATCCCTTGCCTCCAAGGATCTTGGTACCTTTATCAGATGCTAGACTTTGTGAGGTCAATAGTGTGTTGGACATTGCACAGGGCATGCAAAGTCCAATTATGATTGTTTCGGCCCTAACTTGTGTGGAGTATCTTGCAAATCATTGCTCCTCCCATACTTGTGCTCTTACACTCTTACTGCCCCCTCTTCTGCAAATTTCCCTGAGCTTCAGGATGGGGAGAGATTAAGCTGGCCTAGTTCTAGGTGGTTGATATAGAGTCTCTGAAGTTCTGGATTGTGGTTTGTTGATTTTCTTTTGCGGTTTTGCTGCTCCTGCAATGCCCTTCATTCCATCCTGCTGGGCACTGTATGTCACCCCCTGGCCAGAGACAAAAAGCTGTTAAACTGGAGTCTTATTATAACAGCACATTCAAGGGTAGATGTAATAAAAGTAGGAAACCTCAGTGAGGGAGGGGTCAATCACCCATTTGCAAAATGGTTACTTTTTATCTGCTAGACTGTATGTCCTCCCCTTCTGGTGAGATCACACCGCCTTAGTTGTAAATGATCAGGAACGAACGTCTGTGAACTTAACCAGGTGTCACAATACTTACTTGCAGTCCTATTTTCTCTACTGTAACATGGTCACTTCTCTCCTTGTTTCTGGTGTGGCCCTCCAACCCCATCCCTACTGTTCACAATCCTTGCAATTACTGTAGGGAATACATAGATTTACTCTCAAGGTGGGCTGGGAGGGTTTGGTACTAGAAGCCACCTATTACGGAGTACATATGGAACTTAATTTTCTGGGTTTGGGATATTTCACTTAATATAATTGTTTCTAATGACATCCATTTCCCGGCACATTCCAGTAATTCATCATGTTTGATGGCTGAGTAGTACTCCATTGTATAGATGTACCACAGTTTTCTTATCCACTCGTCAACTGTTGGACACTTGGGTTGATTCCATGACTTTGCTATTGTAAACAGTGCTGCTATGAACATGGTTGTGCTTGTGCTATCGAGGTGAACCTCTGCTGTATGGGGGGTTATTCCCAAAAGTGGAATAGCAGGGTCATATGGCATTTCAATCTTTAATTTCTTTAAGAATCTTTAGACGGCTCGCCAGAGTGGCTATATGAGCCTGCATTCCCACCAGCAATGTAGAAGAGTTCCCCTCTCTCCACATCTTCTCCAGAATTTGTTGTTGTTTGTGTTGTGGATTTTTGCCATCCTGACTGGGGTGAGATGATATCTCAGGGAAGTTTTGATTTGCATTTCCCTGATGGCTAAAGAAGTGGAGCATTTTTAAAGATATTTGTTAGACATATTTTTCATCTCTAGTAAAGTTTCTTTTAAGTTCTAAGGCCCATTTTTTAATTAGCCCATTTGTTTCCTTGGTTTTTACTTTTCTAAGTTCTTTGTGCACTCTGGACAGTAGAGCTCTATCAGATATGTGGTTCATGAAGATTTTCTCCCATTCTGTGGGTTGCCTTTGAGCTCGTGTTACAATCTCTTTATCTGAACAGAAGCTCTTTAATTTCACCAGATCCCAACTGTTGAGAGTTGGTAGCAGTGACTGTGCCATTGGATGTCTGTTTAGGAAATGTTGGCCTAGCCCAATCAGCTCGAGGGAGTTCCCTATCCTTTCAACTATGGATTTTATAGTCTCTGGCCTGATATCAAGGTCCTTGATCCATTTGGAATTAAGTCTTGTACATGGTGACAAGTATGGGTCCAGCTTTAATCTTCTGCATGTGGAGATACAGGTTTGCCAGCACCATTTGTTGAAGATGCTGTTCTTTTTCCATTGGATTCTTTGGGCCCCTTTGTCAAAAGCCAAATTGCTATAATTTTGTGGGCTTATATCTGGGTCTTCAATCCTTATTCATTGATATGTGTGTCTATTTTGGAGCCAGTACCAGGCTGTTTTTACAACTATGGATTTGTAGTATAGACTAAGGATTGGTATGGTAATACGTGCAGCAGTGTTTTTGTTACTCAGGATTGTCTTTGCTATCCTGGGTCTTTGTGCCTCCATATGAATTTTGAGACTGGTCAACTTCTATGAAGAATTGCTTTGGAATTTTAATTGGTATAGCACTGAATTTGTATATTGCCATTGGTAGGATGGTCATTTTTACGATTTTGATTCTGCCAATCCAGGGACATGGGAGGTCTTTCCACCTTCTGGTATCTGTCTGCTATTTCTTTCTTTAGGGTTTTAAAGTTTTCATTGTAAAGGTCTTTCACCTCCTTGGTTAGGTTTATACCAAGGTATTTCATATTTTTAGGGCTATAGTAAATGGGATTGTTTCTTTCAGTGCTTTTTCACGTCTTTCATTCTGGGCATATAGGAAGGCCTCTGATTTTGGCACATTTATTTTGTATCCTGCCACCCTGGTAAACTTCTCAATTAGTTCCAGGAGTTTCCTGGTGGAGTTTTTATATATATATAAATATATTTATATATATATAAATATATATATAAATGTATTATATATATAAATGTATTATATATATATATAATACATTTTTATTATTATTTCAGCTCATACAAACTTAATAGGTACACCAGTTCCCTCCCTCCCTCCTCCTCCCCCCGAACTCCCTGCTCCCCTTCCCCTCACCCCTCCCGCCCCATCCCCCTGTGCCTCCCGCCCCGATTCCCAGAGTCCTTTCTTGTGCATGCCTCACTCTCCTCTGGGCCCTCCACTCCGATGATGTACAAGGACCCAGTGGCATTTCCCTGAACCCTTTCCTGTGTTCCGCTTAAGCATAGGAACACTACTGTGGCTGCCAACCCCTTGCCTCCAAGGATCTTGGTGCCTTTAGCAGATGCTAGACTTTGTGAGATCAACAGTGTGTTGGACATTGCGCCGGGCATACAATGTCCAATTATGATTGCTTCGGCCCTAATTTGTGTGGAGTATCTTGCAAATCATTGCTCCTCCCATTCTTTTGCTCTTACACTCTTACCGTCCCCCTCTTCCACAAATGTCCCTGAGCTTCAGGATGGGGAGAGTTTAGTCTGGCCTAGTCCTAGGTAGTTGATACAGAGTCTCTGAAGTTCTGAATAAGTAGTTCATTGATTTTCTGTTGCATTTTTGTTGCTCCTGTAATGCCCTTCACTCCATCGTTACGGGCACTGTGTGTCACCCCCTGGCCAGAAACAGAAAGCTGTTAAACTGGAGTCTTATTATAAGAGCACATTCAAGGGTAGATGTAATACTTATACCCAAAATTGGAATCGTAGGGTCATATGGCGTTAGGCAATGGGAGAGGTCAATCACCCATTTGCAAAATGGTTACTTTTTAATCTGCCGGACTATATGCCCTCCCCTTCTGGTGAGTTCATACCTCTTTAGTTGTAATTGATCAGGAACGAATTGTGAACCTAACTAGGTGTCACATTACTTTTTTGCAGTCCTTGATGGAGGCCTATTTTCTCTACTGTAACATGGTCACTTCTTTCCTTGTTTCTGGTGTGGCCCGCCAACCCCATCCCTCCTGTTCATAATCCTTGCAATTACTGTAGGTAATACATAGATTTACCTATGAGTGTCTCAAGATGGGCTGGGTGGGTTTGTTGTGTTGTGGATGTTCAGCTTTAGGCCATGGTTGTCTGATAGGGCACAGGTTAGAATTTCAACTTTTTTGTATATGTGTAGATTCGTTTTGTGGGCCAATATGTGATCTATTTTGGAGAAAGTTCCATGTGCTGCTGAGAAAAATGTGTATTCTTTGGTACATGGGTGAAAAGTTCGATAGAGATCTGTAAGGTCCATTTCTTTCAGGGTTTGATTAAGTTCCAAAGTGTCTCTGTTAAGCTTTTGACCTGTTGATCTATCCCATGTTGAGAGGGCGGTGTTGAAGTCCCCAAGAATTATCACTTGGGAGTTTATTTCTTGCTTTAAAGACGCTGTAGGGTTTTCTTAATGAATGTGGAGAGGCCCGTATTGGGCGCATATATGTTCAGTATTGTGAAGTCTTCCTGGTGAATTGTATCTGTGACTAAAATGTAGTATCCATCCATGTCTCTTATAATTTTTTTGGTTTGAGGTCCACTTTGTCTGATAGCATAATGGCTACCCCTGCTTGTTTTCTGCTTCCATTTACTTATAGAATTGTTGACGAACCTTTTATTTTTATAGCGTGCCTATCTTTTGTGGTGAGATGGGTTTCCTGCAGGCAGAAGATTGATGGATTGTGATTTTTAATCCAAGTTTGTAATCTGTGTCTCTTGATCAGTGAATTAATTCCATTAACATTTAGTGTTATAATGGAGAAACTATTTTTAATTCCAGACATTTATCATGTTTAGTAGTTTTTATAAGTATATTGCTTCACTTTTAATGGTGTTATATTCGCCTTCTGTTCTCCTGGATATGCCTTTTTTTTTCTTCATGCTTGGGTATCATTTCTAGCATTTTTTGAAGGCCTGGTTTGGTGGACATGTATCCCTTCAAGTTGTCTTTGTGCTGGAAGATTTTTCTTTCTCCCTCTATCATGACAGATAGTTTTGCAGGGTAAATCAGCATGGGTTGACATTTTTGCTCATTCAATACTTGAAGTATGTCTCTCTAAGCTCTTCTTGCTTTTACTGTTTCGACTGAGAAGTCATTTGTTATTTTAATAGGTTTACCCTTAAAAGTGACTTGTTTTTTCTCCCTTGAAGCTCTCAGCACCAGTTCTTTATCTTGAATGTGTAGTGTTTTAACTATTATTAGCTGTGGCGTGCTTCTGTTTTTGTCATATCTATTTGGGGTGCGGAATGCCTCTTGTATATGGATGGGCCTCTCTTTTTTTAGATGAGTAAAGTTTTCCTTGATGATCTTTAAAAAAATCATCAGGGGTGGTATTTTGAGATTCTTGCTCTGGAATTCCATGAATACGCGTGTTAGGCTTCTTCAGGGTGTTCCATATCTCCTGGATATTTCTCTCAAGTATCTTTTTGGCTTTACCAACCTCTTCTATTGAGCTGGTTAATACTCCCACTTTATCTTCAAGATCTGAAATTCTGTTTTCTGCTTCATTAGTTCTGCTGATACGACTTTCTGTGGAGTTCTGGGTTGAAGATAATTTGTCTTTTAGCTCAGTTTTAAACTCTGCTTGATTCTGTTTTAACTGCTCTATGCCAGTTTTTGTTTCTTGCACTGTTTTTCTCAACTCCTCCAAGTGTCTCTTGTGTTCCTCTTCAAAGCGATTGATTTGATTATTTAATTCCTCCCGGATTTCCTCTTTCGTAGTATTGAACATGGTAATGATCATATTTCAAAAGTCATTATCCTGGGTCAGGCTTTCATGGCCATTTTCCGTGGGTTTGTTTTGGTTGGAGTCTAACATTATGGGATTAATTCCTTCAGTGGGAGATTTGTTTACTTGAGTGTTGTTTCTCATGGATTTGCACTTTGACTTTGGCATTGTCATTTTAACTCTTAAGATCTTCTATCAATTTCTGTGCATTTTTCACTAAACTGAATTATTTGATCTGGGGTTCTGGGAGTGGGCAGGGACGGAGCTTACCTAGGTCATGGTGAGGCTGAGCTAGACCGCACGTGCGCGTACCCGTGGCGGAGTGGGGGAAGGGAGCTGTCTGGAGATTCTTAAAGAAATTAAAGTTTGAAATGCCATATGACCCTGCGATTCCACTTTTGGGAGTAACCCCCCATGCGACAGAGGCTCACCTCAATAGCACAAGTGCGACCATGTTCATAGCATAACTGTTTACAATAGCAAAGACGTGGAATCAACCCAAATGTCCAACAGTTGACGAGTGGATAAGGAAACAGTGGTACATCTATACAATTGAGTACTACTCAGCCATCAAAAATGATGAATTACTGGAATTTGCCAGGAAATGGATGTCTTTAGAAACAATTATATTAAGTGAAGTATCCCAGACCCAGAAAATTAAGCGCCGTATGTACTCCCTAATAGTTGGCTCCTAGTACCAAACCCACCGAGCCCACCTAGAGACACTCCATGATAAATATCTGTAATACAGTAATTGCAAGGAGTATGAGCAGGAGGGATGGGGTAGGAGGGCCACACCAGAATCAAGGAGAGAGGGGACCAGTTACAGCAGAGAAACTAGGCCTCCATCAAGGACTGCAGGTAAGCAATGAGACATCTGGTTAAGTTCACAGACTTTTCATTCCTGATCATTTACAACTGAGGGGGTGTGATCTCACCAGAAGGGGAGGGCATATAGTCTGGCAGATAATAAGTAACTATTTTGCAAATGGATGATTGACCCGTCCCTCACTATGGTTTCCTACTTTTATTACATCTACCTTTGAATATACTCTTATAACAAGTCTCTAGTTTAACAGCTTTTCATCTCTGGCCAGGAGGTGATATCTAATACCCATCAGGATAGAGTGAAGGGCATTGCAGGAGCAGCAAAACCACAAAAGAAAATCAACAAACCCTAATCCAGAACTTCAGAGACTATATATCAAACACCTACAACCAGGCCAGCTTAATCTCTCCCCATCCTGAATCTCAGGGAAATTTGCGGAAGAGGGTGTGGTAAGAGTGTAAGAGCACAAGGATGGGAGGAGCAATGATATGCAAGATACTCCACACAAGTTAGGGCTGAAGCAATCATAATTGAACTTTGCATGCCCTGCGCAATGTCCAACACACTATTAACCCCACAAAGTCTAGCATTTGATAAAAGCACCAAGATCCTTGAAGGCAAGGGATTGACAGCCAAAGTAGTGCTCCTATGCTTAAGGGGAACAAAGGAAAGGGTTCAGGGAAATGCCACTGGGTCCTTGTATGTCATTGGAGAGGTGGACCCAGAGGAGAATTTGGCATGCACATTAAAGGATTCTCTGGGGATTGGGGGAGGAGAGGCACTGGGAGGTGGGGAGGGAGGAGTGAGGGGAGGGTGAGCAGAGGGGTCAGGGGGAGGAGGAGGGAGGGAGGGAACCGGTGTACCTATTAAGTTTGTATGAACGGAGATAATTAAAAATCTTTTATAAATAAATAAATAAATAGCCACAGCAGAAAACTGCTAAAAAAAAAAAAAAAAGGATGCTGCAAAGGATGCTGCATGTCTTCCTCTCTTACTTTCTTCCTTACTCCTTTAAAGAGGGTCTCTCACTGAAACAAACACAGCTCTTTGGTCCAGGTTGGCAGGTCAGTGAGTTCTCAGGTGCTTCCTGTTTCCACATGCACGCACAACATCACAAGCTTTTTATGTGGATGCTAGTGATTCTAATTCAGGTCTTTATTCTTGCAGAACAGGAGGCTTTGCCAATTGAGCCCTATTATAGTCTCTTGCTTTCATTTCATAAGCAAGAAACTTATCTGCTCCATGGCTAATTAGATTAAGGTATAGGGAGTTTTGAAGGAAAGGGAGAAGGAGAGGTGCACATCAATCTCTACCATCGCAATGGTTCTGGTAACAGTTGAGAAACCTCTAGGATGTCCTGTCTGTTCAATAACTTTCTTCCTTTCATATTTGTTTCAGAAAGTGACCAAGAAGTTAGTGATATTCAGGACTCCAAATCAATGAACCAATGTGATCTTTACTGTACCCTTAATATCCCAATAAAATAATAGTGGGCAATTCCTGATTGTCGTCTCTCTTTCTGTGTCAGGAAGGGACAGAACATGGGCACATTGGGGAAATTGCCATGAATGCTTCCAGAGAGATTTCCATCTGCTTTGTCTGCAAGACAGATTAACAAAGTAAAAATTTCCGTGTTCTTATGCCCCAAATTACTTTCTTGGAATCTGTAGTACAATTGCCAGAGATTTCAGGTCTCTTACTGGTATTCTGATAGTTTAAAGGAAACCAGGAGGATATAACTATTATGAAGAAAAAGGTGGCAGGACAAAAATCATGTGTCCTGTTCTCTAGGGATATGGTCCCAGTCCCCTTCTCCTGCTCACTGGGCCACATTGCATTTTATTTGTTCTTTCTAGCAATACCGGAATCTCACCCAATTTTATCTCCTGCATTCTTTATAGATACTGATGGATTTCACAAAATTGTCAGCTAGTGGGTTTTAATCTCACAGACTTCGGAATCCTTCATGTTTTGTCTTGCTACATCTATATTGAGAGAAAGCTGTCTGAAACTCTGAGTCTGGGCTTTTTTGCTATGAATAAGCAGAATCAAATGATTGCCTGAAGGATCGAGATCAAGGTTAGAAAACCAGAGCCAAAGTTGGCTTCTCAGCTTCATCATATTTTTATTAGTAACAAATAACAAAAAATTAGTGTGTGTGTATAAGAGAGAGAGAGAGAGAGACAGAGAGAGAGAGAGAGAGAGAGAGAGAGAGAAACAATTGTGTATCCTTAAAGAAGACAAAGGGTGACTAGAGACAAAGGTTGCTTCTACCTTCCTTCTCTGCATTTCCCAGTCTCCTCCCACCTTGGTGGAAGCACAGTCAGCCATTTTCACCTGTCATTTTTACATGGGACCTGGAATATGAACTCAGGACTTTCTGCTTGTGAAGCAGAGTCTCAACTTCTGAGCCACCTGTCCAGCCCCGAATTGCCATAATGTTATTGTTCTTAAATGATAGGCTCTCACCACCCTTTCTTCAGCTTCTTCCTTTACATTCTTTCTACTTCTTCCCAGAGATTTATCAGCTTGTTTGGATACAACAGAAATTGAGGAATGAAATTCTCAGTCTTCATTAGTTCTTGAGTGCAGCCATGGGTCTCCATCTCCCTAGAACCATACTGATGTGTGTGTCCCCTGCTTAAGCCTGAGGATAGTTAAATAGTCTTTCTGTTCCCATTTATGTAATATTCCCTGATCCTTGAGGAGAGAGGGTTGGACATCCCTCTCTGGGGGGAGTACTCGATAGTCACTTATTTTCTCTGATGACTATCAATCATCTATTGCTAAGAGAAGTTTCTGGACCATAGGATGCAAGCCACACAAAACCGAAGTTTTCAGGCTGTTATCCACAGATGACACAGAGCCCTCAATGTGAGTGTCTTTACCTCACTCAGGGACATTTTCCACTTCTAGGCAGAAGTATTAATTTATGATTTGCACAAAATTTTATCTTCCACAATAGGTGAATAATAGTCCATTCTGTATATGATCCTCATTTTAATTATCTACTCATCAATTGATAGACATCTAGGCTAATCCCATTTTTCTTGTGAATAAAATTTCTATGTTTTTAACCTTAGATCCCATGAAAAAAAATATTGGGCAGAAAGGAAAGAACACTTGCAATTCCAGCCCTCAAGTGGGGATTCTGGGAAACCCTGAAGAAAAACAATAAAAAGGTTGAGCGATCCAGAATGATTCCCAATGTCACCATTGGGCCTCGACAGGAACACACATTCAAGTGCCTACACTACACAAAAAAAATTGAATAATAAACACACATATACTATTACACACATATATGTCTACGTACATACACATACATATGCTAAAACTCTCTTTGTTTTTCTGCTATTATATAAAAACCAAACAGATTGAGATATAATATAATTCCATGTTTATTGCAGCACTATTCACAATATTCAAGATATGGAATCAACAAAGTGTCTATAAATTGTTGAGTGGATAAGGAATTTATCACACATAGTACTTTGATGCTTTTTTTTTTATTTCAGCTCATACAAACTTATTAGGTATACCAGTTCCCTCACTCCCTCCTCCTCCCTCCGTACTCCCTGCTCCTCCTCCCCACCCCTCTCCCTCCCCATCCCCCAGTGCCTCCCACCCCAATTTCTTGTGCATGTCTGATTTTCCTCTGGGCCCTCCTCTCCGATGACGTACAAGGACCCAGTGGCCTTTCCCGAACCCTTTCCCGTGTTCCCCTTAGGTATAGGAACACTGCTGTGGCTGCCAATCCTTTGCCTCCAAGGATCTTGGTGCCTTTAGCAGATGCTAGACTTTGTGAGGTCAACAGTGTGTTTGAAAATGCGCAGGGCATGCGAAGTCCAATTATGATTCCTTCAGCCCTAACTAGTATAGAGTATCTTACATATCATTGCTCCTCCCATCCTTATGCTCTTACACTCTTACCGCCCCCTCTTCCGCAAATTTCCCTGAGCTTCAAGATGGGGAGAGACTAAGCTGGCCTAGTTCTAGGTGGTTGATATAGAGTCTCTGAAGTTCTGGATTGTGGTTTGTTGATTTTCTTTTGCAGATTTACTGCTCCTGCAATGCCCTTCACTCCATCCTGGTGGGCATTGTATGTTACCCCCTGGCCAGAGACAAAAAGCTGTTAGAGTCTTGTGATAAAAGCACATTCAAAGGTAGATGTAATAAAAGTGGGAAACCACAGTGAGGGAGGGGTCTATCACCCATTTGCAAAATTGTTACTTTTTATCTGCCAGACTATATGCCCTCCTCTTCTGGTAAGATCACTCCCCCTCAGTAGTAAATGATCAGGAACAAAATTCTGTGAACTTAATCAGATGTCTCATTACTTATTTGGGTCCTTGGTGGAGGCCTATTTTCCATGCTGTAACATGGTCCCTTCTCTCCTTCTTTCTGGTGTGGCCCTTCTACCCCATCCCTCCTGTTCATAATCCTTGGAATTACTGTCTCTAGGTGGGCTGGGTGGGTTTGGTACTAGGAGCCACCTATTAGGGAGTACATATGGTGCTTAATTTTCTGGGTCTGGGATACTTCACTTAATATAATTGTTTCTAAAGACATCCATTTCCCGGCAGATTCCAGTAATTCATCATTTTTGATGGCTGAGTAGTACTCCATTGTATAGATGTACCACAGTTTCCTTATCCACTCGTCAACTGTTGGACATTTGGGCTGATTCCATGACTTTGCTATTGTAAACAGTGCTGCTATGAACATGATCGTGCTTGTGCTATCGAGGTGAACCTTGCTGTATGGGGGGTTATTCCCAAAAGTGGAATAGCAGGGTCATATGGCATTTCAATCTTTAATTTCTTTAAGAATCTCCAGACGGCTCACCAGAGTGGCTGTATGAGCCTGCATTCCCACCAGCAACGTAGGAGACTTCACCTCTCTCCACATCCTCTCCAGCATTTGTCGTTGTTAGTATTGTGGATTTTTGCCATCCTGACCGGGGTGAGATGATATCTCAGGGAAGTTTTGATTTGCATTTCCCTGATGGCTAAAGAAGTGGAGCATTTTTTAAGATATTTGTTAGACATTTTAATTTCATCCCTGGTACAGTTTCTTTGAAGTTCCAGGGCCCATTTTTTAATTGGGCCATTGGTTTCCTTGGTGTTTAGTTTTCTAAGTTCTTTGTGCACTCTGGCCAATAGAGCTCTATCAGATATGTGGTTAGTGAAGATTTTCACCCATTCTGTGGGTTGCCTTTGAGCTCGCGTTACAATCTCTTTATCTGAACAGAAGCTCTTTAATTTCACAAAATCCCAACTGTTGAGAGTTGGTAGCAATGACTGTGCCATTGGATGTCTGTTTAGGATTTGTTGGCCTAGCCCAATCAGCTCGAGGGAGTTCCCTATCCTTTCAACTATGGTTTTTATAGTCTCTGGCCTTATATCAAGGTCCTTGATCCATTTGGAATTAAGTCTTGTACATGGTGACAAGTACGGGTCCAGCTTTAATCTTCTGCATGTGGAGATCCACTTTTGCCAGCACCTTTTGTTGAAGATGCTGTTCTTTTTCCATTGGATTCTTTGGGCCCCTTTGTCAAAGACCAAATGGCTGTAACTTTGTGGGCTTATATCTGGGTCTTCAATCCTTATCCATTGATCTGTGTGTCTATTTTGGAGCCAGTACCAGGCTGTCTTTACAACTATGGATTTGTAGTATAGACTAAGGTTTGGTATGGTTATACCTCCAGCTGTGTTTTTGTTACTCAGGATTGTTTTTGCTATCCTGGGTCTTTTGTGCCTCCATATGAACTTTGAGATTGTTTGGTCAACTTCTTTGAAGAATTGCTTTGGGATTTGATTGGTATAGCATTGAATCTGTATATTGCCTTTGGTAGGATGGTCATTTTCACGATGTTGATTCTGCCAATCCAGGAACAAGGGAGGTCTTTCCACCTTCTGGTGTCTTCTGCTATTTCTTTCTTTAGGGTTTTAAAGTTTTCATTGTAAAGGTCTTTTACCTCTTTAGTTAGGTTTATACCAAGGTATTTCATTTTTTTTAGGGGCTATAATAAATGGTATTGTTTCTGTCAAGGCTTTTTCACTTCTTCCATTCTGGGCATATAGGAAGGCCTCTGATTTTTGCACATTTATTTTGTATCCTGCCACCCTGCTGAACTTCTCAATTAGTTCCAGGAGCTTCCTGGTGGAGTTTTTGGGATCACTCAGGTATACGATCATGTCATCTGCAAATAGGGATAGCTTGACTTCTTCCTTGCCGATTTGAATCCCTCTTATGTCCCTTTCTTGTCTTATGGCTTCAGCTAACACTTCAAGTACAATATTGAATAGAAGTGGTGAGAGTGGACAGCCTTGTCTAGTTCCTGATCGAAGTGGGAATGCTTCCAATTGTTCCCCATTGAGCATAATCCTTGCTGTGGGCTTGTTGTATATAGCTTTTATTATATTGATAAAGGTTCCTTCCATTCCTACAGTCTCTAGCGTTTTGATCATAAAAGGCTGTTGGATTTTGTCAAAGGCTTTTTCTGCATCTATCGAGAGTATCATGTGGTCTTGGACTTTGGACTGGTTTACATGATGAATTACACTTATTGATTTGCGTATGTTGAACCAACCTTGTGTGCCCGGGATGAAGCCTACTTGGTCCCCATGAATGATCTTTTTAATATGTTTTTGAATCCGATTTGCTAAGACTTTGTTGAGAATCTTTGCGTCTGTGTTCATCAGGGAGATCGGCCTATAGTTTTCTTTTTTAAGTAATCTTTATTAGGTTTTGGAATTAAAACGATATTAGCTTCATAGAAGGAATTTGGTAGTGTTCCTTCCTTTGCTATTTGATGGAACAGTTTAAGGAGTATTGGTGTTATTAACTCCTTAAATGTCTGGTAGAACTCTGTGCTGAATCCATCTGGTCCAGGACATTTTTGGTGGGAAGATTTGAGATTACTTCCTCAATTTCCTTATATGTTATAGGACTATTTAAATAATTCACAACTTCCTGATTCAATTTAGGTAAGTTGTGTTTACGTAGAAATTCATCCATCTCTTTTGTGTTGTCAAACTTCACAGAGTATATGTTTTTGAAATATGATGTTATAATTCTCTGGATTTCTTGGGTATCAGTAGTGATAACTCCATGTTCATTTCTAATTTTGTTAATTTGGGTTTTCTCTCTCTTGCTTTTGGTTAGTTCAGCTAGAGGTGTATCAATCTTATTGATTTTTTCAAAGAACCAGCTTTTTGACTGGTTGATTTTTTCTATCGTATTCTTAATCTCGATTTCAGATATTTTCTCCCCTTATTTTGCTAATCTCCTCTCTTCTACTACTTTTGGGATCAGATTGCTCTAGTTTCTCTAAAGCTTTAAGCTGCATTGTTAAGTTGTTTATTTCTGATGTTTCCATTTTTTTGACGTAGGCATTAAGAGCTATGAACTTACCTCTTAGAACAGCTTTCATTGTGTCCCAGAAATTTTGGTAAGTTGTATTTAAGTTATCATTCACTTTCAGGAAATCTTGAATTTCCTTTTTAATTTCTTCCTGAATCCAGTTCTCATTCAGCATCATAGTGTTAAGTTTCCAGGAGTTAGTGTATTTTCTCTTGTTTGATGTGTTGTGGATGTCCAGCTTTAGGCCGTGATGGTCTGATAGGGCACAGGTTAGAATTTCAACTTTTTTGTATATGTGTAGATTCATTTTGTGGCCCAATATGTGATCTATTTTGGAAAAAGTTCCGTGTGCTGTTGAGAAAAATGTGTATTCTTTGGTGCGTGGGTGAAAAGTTCGATAGAGATCTGTAAGGTCCATTTCTTTAAGGGTTTGATTAAGTTCCAATGTGTCTCTGTTAAGCTTTTGACCTGTTGATCTATCCCATGTTGAGAGGGCGGTGTTGAAGTCCCCAAGAATTATCGTTTGGGGATTGATTTCTTGCTTTAGATGCTGTAGGGTTTTCTTAGTGAATGTGGAGGGGCCCGTATTGGGTGCATTTATGTTCAGTATTGTGAAGTCTTCCTGGTGAATTGTACCTGTGAGTAAAATGTAGTATCCATCCGTGTCTCTTATAATTTTCTTTGGTTTGAAATCCACTTTTTCTGATAGCATAATGGCTACCCCTGCCTGTTTTCTGCTTCCATTTGCTTGTAGAATTGTTGACCAGCCTTTTATTTTTAGAGCATGCCTATCTTTTGTGGTGAGATGGGTTTCCTGCAGGCAGCAGATTGATGGATTGTGATTTTTAATCCAAGTTTGTAATCTGTGTCTCTTGATCGGTGAATTGATTCCATTAACATTTAGTGTTATAATGGAGAAACTATTGTTAATTCCAGACATTTATTATGTTTAGTAGCTTTTATAAGTATATTGCTTCGTTTTTAATGATGTTGTACTTGCCTTCTGTTCTCCTGGATATGTCTGTTTTTTTCTTCACGCTTGAGTATCATTTCTAGCATTTTTTGAAGGCCTGGTTTGGTGGCCATGTATCCCTTAAAGTTGTCTTTGTGCTGGAAAAGTTTTCTTTCTCCCTCAATCATGACTGATAGTTTTGCAGGGTAAATCAGCATGGGTTGACATTTTTGCTCATTCAATACTTGAAGTATGTCTCTCCAAGCTCTTCTTGCTTTTACTGTTTCGACTGAGAAGTCATTTGTTATCTTAATAAGTTTACCTTTAAAAGTGACTTGTTTTTTCTCCCTTGAAGCTCTCAGCACCAGTTCTTTATCTTGAATGTATAGTGTTTTAACTATTATTTGCCGCGGCGTGCTCTATTTTGGTCGTATCTGTTTGGGGTGCGCAATGCCTCTTGTATATGGATGGGCCTGTCTTTTTTTAGATGAGGAAAGTTTTCCTTGATGATCGTTTGAAAAATTTCCTCACGAGTGGTATTTTGAGATTCTTGCTCTGGTATTCCATGAATACGCATGTTAGGCTTTTTCAGGGTGTCCCATATCTCTTGGATATTTCTCTCAAGTATCTTTTTGGCTTTAACAACCTCTTCCATTGAGCTGGTTAGTACTCCCACTTTGTCTTCAAGGTCTGAAATTCTGTTTTCTGCTTCGTTAGTTCTGTTAATAAGACTCTCTGTGGCGTTCTGGGTTGAAGATAACTTGTCTTTTAGCTCAGTTTTAAACTCTGCTTGAGTTTGTTTTAACTGCTTTATGCCACTTTTTGTTTCTTGCACTGTTTTTCTCAACTCCTCCAGATGACTGTTGTGTTCCTCTTCATAGGGATTGATTCGATTTTGTAATTCCTCCCTGATTTCCTCTTTCATAGTATTGAACATGGTAATGATCATATTTTGAAATTCTTTATCCTGGGTGGGGCTCTCTTGGCCTTTTTCCGTTGGTTTGTTCTTGTTGGAGTCTAACATTATGGGATTAATTTCTTCAGTGGGAAATTTATTTACTTGAGTGTTGCTTCTCATGGATTTGCACTTTGACTTTGGCATTGTCATTTTAACTCTTAAGATCTCTCAATTTCACTAAACTGAATTATTTGGCCTGGGGTCCTGGTGGACGGGGCAGGCGGAGACTTACCTAGGTCGTGGGGTGAGGCCCGGCTGGACCGCGCGCGCTTCCGGAAATGTGGAGCGGGGTGGGGTGCAAAGGGGGGATGGGGGCGACGGTGTGGAGCTATTTAACCTGAGGGCAGCTGGGGCGGGACCCGGGCGCAGGGGGAGGTCCTCCTAGTCCCTCGGCTCCGCGCGCACGGCTCCGGCTGGATGGTGGGAGTCGGAGCCGGGTCCCTGTGGGCCGACCTGGGGTCCTGGTGGGTGGTGCACGGGGCGGGGATTCACCAGCTAGGGCGCGGTGTTGAGGCCCGGCTGGACCCCACGTGCGCGTCCCGACCGGCAGAGCAGGTTGGGGTGCAAAAGGGGGGATGGGGGGCTGGAGAGGTGGCTCAGGGGTTAAGCCTCCGCCTTGTAGGCGGAAGGTCCTGAGTTCGGATCCCTGATCCCACGTATAGACACCAGGTGGAAGTGGGGGTGATCTGTGCTTCTGGTCCTGGTAGGGCGGAGCCTGTGAATCCCGGGGCAGAAGGAGGTGGAGGCGTTCATGGTGGTTCACGAATTCGTCCGTGGTTCTACACACACACACACACACACACAGACACACACGCGCGCGCACATACACACATGCGCATAGTTGAATAAATAATAATAAAAAAAATTTTAAAAAAAAGGGGGGATGGGGGCGACGGCGTGGAGCTATTTAACCCGAGGGCAGCTGGGGCGGTGCCCGGGCGCAGGGGGAGGTCCTCCTCGTCCCTCGGCCCCCCCGCGGCTCCGGCTGGATGGTGGGAGTCGGAGCCGGGTTCCTGTGGGCCGACCTGGGGTCCTGGTGGGCGGTGCGCGCGCGGCGGGGTGGGGTGGGGGGTTGGGGGGGACTCACCAGCTAGGGCGCGAGGTTGAGGCCCGGCTGGACCGCGAGCACACGTCCCGACCGGCGGAGCGGGTTGGGGTGCAATAGGGGGGATGGGGGCAACGCGTGGAGCTATTTAACCCGAGCGCAGCTGGGGCGGGGCCCGGGCGCAGGGGGAGGTCCTCCTCATCCCTCCGCTCCGCGCGCGCGGCTCCGGCTGGATGGTGGGAGTCGGAGCCGGGTCCCTGTGGGCCGACCTGGGGTCCTGGTGGGCGGTGCGCAGGGGGGGGTACTCACCAGCTAGGGCGCGGGGTTGAGGCCCGGCTGGACCGTGCGCGTTGCGTCCCGTCCGGCAGAGCGGGTTGGGGTGCAAAAGGGGGGTACTTTGATGCTTTTGTCAAAAGCTGGATGGTTGTAGCTGTATGGCTTGTTCTTTAGTACTGTATTGCATTTTGTTATATTAATTATGCTTCACTATAAACTGCTAGTCTCACTGTAGAGGGGATACAGGGCAGAAAGCTGAGAGAAAAACATCGAAGCTTCTGCAGATGCAATGAAACTGGACTGTATTACAATGTCTCATTCTACATGGAGAAATACCAACATCTGTGCCCCATCTGTGTTAGGCTCAAGTGTGACATAAAGTTCCTATGATACTTAACAAAAAGGAGCAGTAGGTTTCCTAGGAATCCAGGGAGCGCAAGTTGTAATTTTTCTATATATGGCAGGTGGTGACACTCAGCATAGGGAAATCCTGCCACTTTTGTGCATCTGCTTAACTTCCCATGACCACATTACAGGCCAGTTGATGAGATGATGTGTGGTTTGCTCAGCTGGGTTCAGAAGTCATGTTTGCTGAAGGACACTCGCGAGCTCTGAAGTGCAGCTTGTTTAACTCTTCACTCATCCTGTGCTTTGCTTCCTAGAGGTCACCAGTAGAGACTCTAACACAGCAGCAGCAGGTAAAGCCCCTGAGCCGAAGTCCTCCAGCTTTGTCCAGTTGTTTGTCCTGCAGGGGCCTCCTATCTGTGTTTCGAGGAGTGAGTGGTTGTCTAACAAATATCTTTTTTTTATTATTATCTCCGCTCATACAAACTTAGTAGTTACACCGGTTCCCTCCCTCCCTTCTCCTCCCCCCACCCATCTGCTCACCCTCCCCTCACCCTTCCCTCCCCACCCCCCCAGTGCCTCCCTTCCCCCAATCCCCGGAGAATCCTTTAATGTGCATGCCTGACTGTCTTCTGGGTCATCCTCTCTGATGACATACAAGGACCCAGTGGCATTTCCCTGAACCCTTTCCTGTGTTCCCCTTAAGCATAGGAACACTATTTTGGCTGTCAATCCCTTGCCTCCAAGGATCTTGGTGCTTTTAGCAAATGCTAGACTTTGTGGGGTTAATAGTGTGTTGGACATTGTGCAGGGCATGCAAAGTCCAATTATGATTGCTTCAGCCCTAACTTGCATATCATTGCTCCTCCCATCCTTGTGCTCTTAGACTCTTACTGCCCCCTCTTCTGCAAATTTCCCTGAGCTTCAGGATGGGGAGAGATTAGGCTGGCCTAGTTCTAGGTGGTTGATATAGAGTCTCTGAAGTTAAATGCTCCACATCGTTAGGCATCAGGGAAATGCAAATCAAACTTTCCTGAGATATCATCTTATCCTCTTCAGGATGGCAAAAATCCACAATACAAACAATACCAAATGCTGGATGGGATTTGGGGAGAAGGTCACTTTCCTTAACTTCCGGTGGGAATGCAGGCTTATATAACCACTCTGGCAATCAGTTTAGTGATTTTTAAAAAAGTTAAATATTGAATACCATAGGACCCTGCTATACTACTTATGGTAATAATGCCCCATAAAGCAAAAATTCACTACAATAACACAAGAACAACCATGTTCATAGCAGCACTATTTACAGTAGAAATGTCATGGAATCAACCCAAATGTCCAACAGTAGATAAGGAAAATGTGGTACATGTATACAATGGAATACAACTCAGCCATCAAAAAAGATAAATTAATGAAATTTGCTAGGAAATGGATGGATTTAGAAAAAATTATATTGAGTGAAGTATCCCAGACACAGAATATTAGACACCATATATACTCTTTAATAGGTGGATCCTAGTTCCAAACCCACTTAATGACATATTCGAAGACAAATCTCTGTAATACCTAGAGAAATCACAAAGATTATAAACAGGAGGGAAGGGGAAGGAGGGTCCCTCCCATCATCATCAAGTACTGCAGGTAAGTAGCTAGATATCTGGTGAAGCTCACTTTCACTTTCCTTCCTGGTCACTTGTGAATGAAGAGGATTGATTCACCAATCAAGGAGGGTATAAGCACTGGCAGAGAGGTGGCAAATGGGACACTGACCTCTCCCTCACTGCAGTGTCCTACTCCTATTCCATCTACCTTTGAATCTCCTCTTATAATAAAATCTTCATTTACACAGACTATTATGTTTGGTTAGGAGGTGACCTCTGATACCAATCAGGATGGAGGCAAGGGCCGTGAAGGAACAGCACTACTGAAAAACAACAACAAACCATAATTCAGAACACCAGAGACCCTACATTGATCAACTAGAACCAGACCAACCAAATCTCTCTCCATCCTAAATCTCAGGGAAACTTGTGGAAATGATGGTGGCCAGATTGTAAGAGCCTAAAGATGGGGAGGACCAACAATATGCAAGACACTCCATACAAGTTAGGGCCACAGTAGCCATAATCAGACTTTGCATGACCTGCACAATGACTGACATGTCAACAACCCCCAAAACTAGCATGGATCACAGGCAGTAGGTCCTTAGATGCAAGGGATTAACAGTCATAACATGTTCCCATACTAACGGGGAGCCCAAAGAAGGGATCTGGGCTATGCCACTGAGTCCTTACACCTCACTAGAGTAGAGAACTCAGAGGGAAATTTGGCAGTGACACAACAGGATCCTCCATGAGATGGGAGAGAGGAAAGGGGAGGCATTGGGAGAAGGGAAGGAAGGGGGTTAAAGGAAGAGAGAGGAGAGGGTGGAAGGGGGACTGGGGAGGGGTGGAAGGAAGGAGAGGATTGAGGTACCTATTGACTTGTATGTGGGATAAATAAATAAATACATAAATAAATAAATAAATAAATAAATGCAGTATATGCAAATACAAATCCTAACTCAGGCTGTAGACATAAACAAGATAACACATAAATCAAAGAAAAGAAGTGACAACCTAATAACAGATACCAACATCACACAGGAAATACAGAAAAGAATCAAAATCCAAGAAAGTATGTCTGTCCTCCAGATTGGCCAATTCCAAGGCTTCATATCTCACATAGGATAGCCCACTGGAGGTATCCAAGACAGCAATAACCAGAACAACGAATAAAATTTTTAAGGAAATATATAAAATTTAGGAAAAATTTTTTCCTCAGAGATGGAATATCTGTCATCTCTCTATCTATATGCACACATATATATGCTATGAAAGCAATAATAGTATGGAACTATGGGGAAAGGGATTAAAGTTGGAGAATAAACAAGAGACAGAAATGGAAGTAAGGAATAACATTTTCACATTTTCTGTCACATGTGGACTATATAAATATACATAATACATTAGCAAGATATTAGAGAGAAAGAAACAGAGAGAAAGAGACATGAAAGCATAAAACAGAATAGTTGCCAGAAGGATTACAATGGAGGAAAATGGCAGGGATGTATATAAGTAAAATTCAGTGATACATTCAGTGATATTTAACTATTGAGCTTGTATGATTGGGGATAAATAAATAAATAAAAGCAGTATGTGCAAATACAAATACAAATAAAAGCAGTATATGCAAATACAAATCCTAACATAGGCGGTAAACATAACCAAGATAACACCATGAATCAAAGAAAAGAAGTTTGACAACCTAATAACAGATGCCAATATCACACAGGAAAAACAGACAAAAATCAAGAATCAAAGTGTGTCTCTCCTCAAGATCACCAATTCCAAGGCTTCATATCTCATATAGGATAGCCCACTGGGAGGTATCCAAGACAGCAATAACGAGGACAACAAATAACATTTTTAAGGAACTATATAAAATTAAGGAATAATTTTTTTCCTCAGAGATGGAATATCTGTCATCTATCTGTCTATCTATATGCACACATATATATGCTATGAAAGCAGTAGTAGTATGGAACTATGGGGAAAAGGATTAAAGGTAGAGAATAAACAGGAGACAGAAATGGAAGTAAGGAATGACATTTTCACATTTTCTCTGAAATGTGGACTATTCAAATATATATATATAATATATTAGCGAGATATCACAGAGACAGAAAAAGAGAGAGAGAAAGAGAGAGAGATAGATGAAAGCATAAAACAGAATAGTTGCCAGAAGAGGATTAGCAAAGGAGGAAAATGGCAGGGATGTATATAGGTAAAATTCAGTGATACATGATTGAGTATATAACAGTGTAAACTGTTTTCTATGTTGAAGGATAATTAAAAAGGAATTAGGATTGTGCCACTTGTAGAATGGACATCTTTAGGGACCATCATATTTAATAAAATAATCCAGTCTCAGAAAAGCAAATAGCACCAATTTCGTCTCAGGCATGGATGTAGATTAGAAAAGATATAAAACACAGTACTGGGGGAGGTATATGAGGGAGGAAGGGACAAGGAACAGTGCTGAGGGAAAAGGCAGGGTGTTGATGGGTGCATGGGAGTAAAGAAAATGACACTAATGTGCGAAGAATCGTGATGCCCATCACTGTGTGTGCCATCTGAAAAAGTCCTTAAAAATAAGGCAAAACAAAAACTCACTCAGGGCCTGATGAAGACCTGCAGCTGCTTTAAGACACACTCCACACTTCCTCCTTCACAAGCTCTCTTCGGGATTCCCATAAAATCTGTTTTGGTTGTGTCTGGTGAGTTCAAAAATGGTATTTTCTTTTCATGATACATTAATCTTGTCACTCATTGCTGATAGTGAGGAGGGTCAAGGAAAGGGCTGGAGCGAGTGACATCTGGCAGAATCTGCTGCTCCTTCAGGACCCTCCAGGCCAAGGTCAAGGCTGACCTCCACAGGACTGCAGCTTCCACGGGGAACAACTTGTCCTCCACTCTGCTCCTTCTCTCTTCCATCCCCACACCTTAAACCCAAAGCTGACCCCTGCATGTCAGATTTCCTCCCAGGGAAACCAGAGGCAACCAAGAAAAAAGTATAAGCAACTGGCAGGTCTGGACACATGTCCTCTGTACTGTACAAGGCCCATAAGTGCAGGGAGCTCCGTCTAGCTTTACACATAACCAGAGAAGAAGTGTCAAGTAAAAATCCATCTCACTTCTGAACACATCCATGGTTACACAGGGAAAACACCCATCATCCTTGGGCCATAGTACCTGTGGCAGATTCAGTTGTTAAGTCTCTGTACCTCTTTAGAAAGGGCCAGCGTATACTCTCAAAGGAGAACCCCCAAAGGGTTTTTCTTTAGGATTCCCATCCATAGGATCCTTCGTGACTCACCTGCAATCAAATAACTCTTGCATTTCATGATATTTAACTAAGTTCAATGCCAGGGAATTTTCTAGAATGATAAGAAGCAGCTCATCACACTGATTAATTTCAGTCTGTAAATGAAAGCATGACCAAGGACTGCTAAATAGAATAGATTATAGACAGGTGAGAAAAGATAACTACCAGTCTGTGTTCCCAAAGGGTACTTCTTGGAAACACCATTTCATGCTACAATGTGCTCTAAACTTAATGAAAAAAAAAGGTAGCTGAGGGAAAAGGCAGGTATACCATGCTACCTGTGTTGTAAACTCAATGACGAAAAAAAGGTAGCATGAAAACATTCTTCCAAAATAAATGGAACACAAGAGGAAAATAAGCAGTATACCAGATCAGAACAAGTAGCATAAAAATCAGTTTCACAAGGTGAGTGGAGAATAATACGGATCAACACGGTAGAGAAAACCTTGTCTGCTGAGGACTGACCTGGGAGAACTGCATAGGAGCTGTCTGGGAAGGAGTGCAGAGATGTGATATCATACAGAATTTGACATTGTATTAAGCCAGTTTAATCACATGTATAATTGAGGTCAAAATAATTTGTAGCAATAAGTGAAATGCTTTCCTGGAAAAAAGAACAGCCAATCTCAGTACCATGGATCACCTGGAAAGGGGGGAGGGGAGAATAGACAGGCGGAAGGTCCTGTTTCATAGACATAGAGCACATTAATTTTAGATTAATTCTAAAAACTATGAAAACTATGCTGTATACAGAAATCAAATTATAGTCATTGCCCACATTTACTTTAACAACTCTAAAGATATTATTAGTAAGAACAAAAGGTATTAGTCCACCTAATCATTATCACCTAGTAATCTCTAGTCAGGACCAGATCTCTTGAGGCTGAGACAAGCTCTGTGGGCCTAAGCAGACTGAGGGCCAAACTTGTGTTGCTGTGTGTCAATGTGGGGTCTTAATCCATGAGAGATTTGTTCAGAAATTAGCTCATAGCACAGTAACTTCAGTAAAATATTAGGTAATATCATATTTACACGGATTTATATCATGACAGATTGCAATGTTCTCCATGCACAGTACAGACAACAATATCAGCACCACCACTTCTTTTTTTTTTTTTTTTATTCAATTGTGTGTGTGTGCTCGTGTGTGTGTATGTGTGTAGAACCACGGGGGAATTCGGGAACCACCATGGACGCCTCCATCTCCTCCTTGTTTACTCTGCCCTGGGATTCACAGGCTCCGCCCTACCAGGATCAGAAACGCAGGCCGCCCCCGCTTCCGCCCGGCGTCTATACATGGGGTCTAGGATCCGAACTCGGGACCTTCCGCCTGCAAAGCAGAGGCTAAACCCCTGAACCATTTCCCACACCCAAACACAGATGAAGAACACCCATTATTTCATACAGTATTGTCAGTGAGACCCACCTCAAAGTAATGATGGAAATTCAATTCCACTGTCCATTCTCACTGCCTGTACTGTGTTCCTCTAACAACAATGCCCAACTCACATGACAGACCTTTTCAAAATGACACGCTGATAGCCTACTCCTCACCCCATCCTGCTGGGCTCCAGTCCCAAAGAGGAGTAGTGGGGAAAGGCACACTGGTGTACTGGATACAAGATCACCCGCTCTGGGCTCAAAGGATCCATTGTCCCACTATTTCTTACCACAGTACAGACTCAGGAGCTCCCCAGAGCCTCCTCCAAGATGCTGGTGGTCCTCCTCAACACAGCCTTGCTGGCCCTGAGCTCAGCTCAGAGCAAAAATCAAGTTATAAGGCAATATGGTGGAAAAGAAAGACACTGCAGAGAAAGAAGGGACAGGGGAGGGAATCAGGTCAGAAATACAGGTTTGCAGAGCTCTTATGATCAGAGCAAGAGCAGTTCCCTTTTCCCTATATATCAAGGTCTTACTGTTGGATAAACAATTGGGACTCCACAAAAGTTGGAGTAGAGGACAAAATGTTAAGGTCGTGTATGAGGAGAATCTCTTCGTGCTGCAAGGATTCCTGGGAAGATGACAGAGAGGCACAGGAAGAAGGCTGCTAGAGAGGATGTCATCCTCAACAGAGTCATCAGTGGACCCTGCCAACCTTACTGCAAATGAAAAAATAAATAAATACATGACACCTGCTTCAGAGACACAGAAACACAGAGTACATTTCCTCTCACAACTGACATGAACAAACATAAATATCAATGGCCAGTATAGACATTTCACTAGCACCCACACCAGTCATGTACATGCCAGTGCACAAAATTCACTGTGGAAATTCCCTCTTGAGAAACAAAGATTTATGTCAGAGCTCAATCCATGTGTGCTCAAAGATGATATTAAAATACCCAGAATGCTTAGCAAGAAGGAGCAGGATTCCCAGGCACCCAGGGAGGACAAACAGTAACTTTGCTCTCTGGCTACATGGGTGACACTCAGCAGGAGAAGTCCAGCCATCTCCTTGCATCCCCAGAACCACCTTAGACACAGCTGATGAGCTCATGCATGGTTTGCTCAGCTGGGTTCACAAGTCACGTTTTGGTGCAGGACACACATTCAAGTGCCCTCTACTACACACAAAAAAATTGAAAAAAAAAAACAAACATAGCTACTACACACACACACACACACACACACACACACACACACACACATATATATATATATATATACATGCATATGCATACATACACTAAAAACACTTTTTGCATTTCTCCTATTACATAGAAACCACAGAGATTGAGATATAATGTATTTCCACATTTATTGCAGAACTATTCACAGTATTCAAGATATGGAATCAACAAAGTGTCTATAAATTGTTGAGTGGATAAAGAAATTTTCATACATAGTGGTTTGATGTTTTTCTCAAAAATTGGGTAGTTGTAGCTTTATGGCTTGTTCATTAGTACTCAGTTGTGTTTTGTTATATTAATTATGCTTCACTATAAACGGCTAGGCTCACTGTATAGGGGATATAGGGCAGATGGATAATAGAAAAACATCGAAGCTTCTCCAGAGGCAATGAAACATGGACTGTATTTCAATGTCACATTCTACATGGAGAAAATACCAACATACGTGCCCCATCTATGTGTAGGCTCAAGGGTGACAAAGTTCCCATGATACTTAATGAAAATTAGCAGTCAATTTCCCAGGAATCCAGGGACAGGAAATTGTAATTTTTCTATATATGGCAGGTGGTGACACTCAGCACAGGGAAATTCTGCCACTTTTGTGCATCTGCTTAACTTCCCATGACCACATTACAGGCCAGTTGAGGAGCTCATGTGTGGTTTGCTCAGCTGGGTTCACAAGTCATGTTTGCTTGCAGGACACTCGTGAGCTCTGAAGTGTAGGGGGGCTTTCTCTTGGCCATTCAATCATGGTGACCCTTAAACTGTCCTTGGTCTGAGAAATATGAAAGAGTCAGAAATGGAAAGAAACACAAATAGAGAGAAAAGAGGGGCTGAAACAAGTTGTAAAGCTCACAATCCCAGAGGGAAAAATGATGACCATCTACCACCCAAACATGCCAAATACTTTATACGTAGAGGATAATAAGGGGGTTGAGAATAGTATGCAGACTTTGGCAAGGGGCCAATGGATTGTTGAAAGGAGAGATAAGGATATGGAAGAACTTTCTCAGCTTCAGGGTAAACATGGGTGGCTAACCTGAGAGCCAGAGAATCAACATTCCTGATATCTAGCACAGGTCAGAGAAAAACAGTCTATACATGAGATACTTCTGATAACAGATACTTTAAAGTCTCAGGCAGTGGCTTTAATTCGTCTTTTTATGGTTAAAATTGTCCTTTTTCTTTTTCTTTTCTTTTTTTAAATTTTTTTATTTATTTTTTCCACGCATCAACTTAGATAGGTCCTACCCTCCCCCTTCTTCCAGCCCTTACTGGATCCCCTTGCCTCCTCCCTTGCCCTTTTTCGCCCCAATCGTTCTGCTCATTCCGGACCTGAATATCTGAAATACAAGGCGCCATGGTCCAAGGCTAACACAATCATTAAGAGGGACCAATGCAGATGACTACGGGCATACTGCCCCACGATACGGACCTTGGAACATGGTGTCGGCACTAAAGAGAAGGTGCAGAAGGGACTAGCTACGATTCCGTCCACAACATATCAACCGGCAGGGACAGTGCAAAAAAAGGGGAAAAGTACAGAAACTCGAAAGAAACAATGGACAATACACCGTGAGAAAGGTACAAACTAGTAATTGGGAGTCGACTCGGAACATGAAGTAACTCATGCAAACCGCCGCTAAAATTAAAGTAAGGAATAGTGGGAGAAGGGAAGGGACATGAGATGCGAACAAGCAAAAGACAAGAAAAATAAAAACCCAAACAAGAGAATACAAGGCGGAAAATAAGGGAGCAACCTCCCCCCGACCCCCCTTTTCTCCGTCCGTGCCCCACTCCTCCCTGGCTTCCAGTGCCCCTGTCCCACCCCTCCGCCCCCCACCTGCAGGAGTAACATCCGTGGCTGTGCTGTCAAACTTCTCCTCTGGGTCTTCCCCTCTCATGAAGGGTAAGTGACCAGAAGCAATGCCTAGAGCAAATTTATTTTGTTCCCTTTAGTATAGAAACACTATGGTGGCTGTTAATCCTTGCCTTTCAGGATCCTAGTGCCACTGATCCATGCTAGCCTTAGGGGTCAATGATATGTCCTTAATTGCACAGGTCATGGCAACTACCCATTTTTTTTTAAATAATAATTGTACTTATTAATATTTTTCCTTTCTTAACCCACTTAATAGGTACCCGATCCCCCTCCCCCCTGAACCTTCCCTTTACTACCCTCTTCCTCCCCCTTTTTTCCCTTCCTTCCTCCTTCCCTCCCCCCTTCTACCCATGCCCCCATCCTCCCCATTCCCTGGAGCATCCTTTCATGTGATGTCACAACGTTTCCCTCTGGTCCTCCTTATGATGATGAGTGTAGGAACGCAGTGGCATCTTCCTAGAACTCTTTCTTGTGTTCCCCTAAGTTATGAACAATTTGTGGCGTAATCCCTAGCTTCTTAGGTACCTAGTGCCTTAGCCCTGCCTAGACTTTGAGGGGTCAATAATATGTTGGTCCATTGCGTCAGATCCTGCAGAGCTCCTTATGACAGCTTCGGCCTAACTGTGCGTAGTATCTTGCATATTTACTCCTCCCATCCTTGTGCTGTTACAAATCTTACGGCCCTCTTTCGCAATTTCGCCTGAGGTTCAGATGGGGAGAATTAGGCAGAGCCATTCCAGGTGGGTTGATATAGAAGTCTCTCTGATGTCTGAATTATGGTTTTTACTTTTTTTTTGCAGTTTTGCTTCTCCTGCAATGCCCTGACTCCATCCTAATGGTTCGTGGGATGTCATCCCTGCCAGGAGATAAAATCCATCTGTTTGATTGTTGGTCTTAGTGACTTGCGTTAAGATTTCTGTTAGGAAATATTGGGCCTACTCCAATCAGCCAAGGGAGTTCCCTACCCTTCAACTAATGGTTTTTAAGTCTCCCATTGTATTGAGGTCTTTGAACCATTTGGAATTAAGTCTTGTACATGGTGACAAGTATGGGTCCAGTTTTTAAATCTTTCTACATGTGGACTTCATTTTTGCGAGCACTCATTTTGTTGAAGATGCTGCTCTTTTTCCATTGGATTTTTTGCCCCTTAGTCAAAGATCAAATGGCTATAATTGGTGTTTATTTATACCTGGGTCTTCAACCCTTATCCATTGATCTGTGTGTCTATTTTTGGGGCCAGTACCAGGCTGTTTTTACAACTAGGGATTTGTAGTATAGACTAAGTTTGGTATGGTTGATACCTTCACATGTCTTTTTTTGCTACTCGAGATTGTTTTTGTTGTCCTGTCTTTGTGCCTCCATATGAAATTTTGAAGATTGTTGGTCAACTTCTTTAAAGAATTGTATATTATACTGTTCTTTTCTTTTAATATGGCACGACAGAAACCAATGTTAGTTAGATAGTCAATCCACTGACTGAAGACATAGCTGTTTATCAGCCCTAGGACATGCTCCAAGCTGAAGCACAGAGTGTGTCATTGGCACTGTCATTAACAAGTGTAATAATAAGCTGTGCAACCAATTTAATGAATCATTGCTGGTATATAGACTCCTCAAGTTGTTCCTCTGAATTTTTTTGCATCCCCTCCAGCTTGCTTCGACATTACGGACAACAGGTTGAATTATATCTTTAACAACATGGTTATGTTGGAAATGCCCAATCACCTCAAAGCACTCACTAATCATTGTATACTGTGGCAGTCAGGAAATAACAAATGATCAATGCATTCTCTGAATTTCTGGACTAACAACGCATATAATGATAATAGTAACAAGTTCCATTTTTAAATTTTTGTTACATTTTAATGCCCAATTTTACACTGATTAATCAAATCATCAATTTCCCACAACCATGAAAGATGTGATTATTACTTCCATTTTCACAGTTTCTGATTATATGACTCAGTGCATGAGTCACACAAATTAATAAATAGCTGAAAGAGCAGGCGATTTGATGTTAATGGTAATATTCTTTGCCTGCAGTACTCATGTGGTGATTTAGCACCATCAGCAAAGATGTGAATCACTTGTAAAAAATTGTGTTGTCATCCTTTGACAATATAAGAAATTCTATAATATTGGAAGATAGAACTTAATTTCTCTTACTCCGCTAAAGACTATAATTGGGATAATTTGCACAACTAACATGCTATCAGCATAATGCTCTACAACTGGCAAGGATATGCAAAACCTTGTAGCTGTGAAGCACTTAGAAAAAAGGAGTACCTGCTAACCAGACGGAATAATCATTATTAGTATTGTAAACAGAATTTTTGAAGTATACTTAGGACTTTTTACCATTTATTTCTCATTCATTTTTAAAGAAAAGTCACATGTTGAAAATTTAATATAATGTGAATTTAAATGTCATCCAAAGAACTCTACTAATATTTGGAAACCAATTCCTAAAACCTTTATTCCTTGGAGCTGAAGCAATGGGTCAGGGGTTAAAACTCTGCCTTGCAGGCAGAAAGAGCTGAGTTCAATCCAAGTCCCACATAAAGATTCCCAGGTAGAAATGGTAGCATCCTGCCTAGTGGGGCAGAGTCTAGGAAATCCCCATATTGAAGCAGAAAGAGGTAGAACATCCAAGATGATTCCGTAAGTCACCTTTGGGTTTTACACAAGGACACATATGCCATCTGATACACACTCGCCTCAAAAAGCAACACAGACTCAACTCTAATTCCTTTGTCAATTATGTTGGCTTAGAGAGTGTGATACATCTGGTGTGTATTGTATTCACTTAGTAATTCTAATGAGTCATTTTTTTCCAATGTGGTTCCAACACTCACTACTTGCCAAATTAACCAAAGTAACTCTAATGTTCATTAGCATGATACTGGATGGTTCCTAATGGAAACATTTCTCTAATCATCCAAAGTACAAGCCTTATTAATTCTAATTCGTTCACTTTTAAAGTACCTGGTGATGCACGATTTCTAGCATTATTTATATCTTTCTATCTAATAATTGTTTCTCATTTGAAGTTCTCACCATTTTTCCTAAATATCAAGAAATTACTATGGAAGTTCAAATTAGGCTTCATATCACCATATTAAGCTACATTTACAAGATACAAAATTGTTAGAAGAGCTTTGCAGGTCCGCCCCCTCCCGTCCATGTCCCAGTACTCTAGCTTCCTCAGATAACTCTATCCAGCCTACCCAGCTTCTCCCTACTGCCCGACCAGAGCAGCATCCAGGCCCCCCTGCCTGGGTTTGGTGGGTCTTGGCCATCCCCAGTTTCCCAGGGTAAGTGGCTCTGCCAGCACCCCACCAGCCATCTGCCCTTTCTCTCGCCCCTGGATGCTTGCATCGCAGGGATAACACAGGCTCCCAAAATCAACAGGTCCAAATAAAACCCGAGCAAAAGCACTAGGGGGACAATGCCAATACATCTGAGTCATCTAAAATATCCCATCACATGGAGAAATTCTTCTTCACGATCCAGCCCAACTGATAAATAAACACTTTACCATCCTGCTCTTTCAATTATTAATGCCTGCAGATTAACTTTTCCATATAGCCACCCCCAAAACCATATAAAACTCAGAGACTATACACGCATTTCACATATCACCCAAGGTTCTAAATCGTAAAAGTCACTACCATACTAAATTCACCTCCTATTCTACTCAATCTCTCTGTAATTGATATATAAGGATCTAATACCCCCCATCCGGAATATCAATAACAAAAACAAAAGTACCCAACTCCATGGCAAACATGAGTAATAATGCCCAGAGTAGTAATACCACCTAAATCATTCAGTCAAAAACACCAGAAACTTAAAGGTCTTAAGAGACAAAACAACAAGCACGCGTCAGTTAAGATCTATGAAAAAATCCAAGAAACAAATCTCTCACCAAGATATTAACCGTCATATATAGATCTACACAGAACAAATCAAAGAAAATAGCCAGACAAGCCAGGCCTAAGATAACACTTTCCACAGCATGATCATTACCATGTAATAGTATGAAAGAGGAAATCCACGGAGGAGTTAAATCACGGCGTCCTACATATTAAACAGGAACAAAACAACACTTTGGAGAGTTGAAGAAAAACATTCAGAAACAAAAAATAAGATAGGTGCA
>JALPQD010000412.1:1529803-1875074 GCA_023101885.1 Typhlomys cinereus | reverse complement strand
GGCAGCTTGTTTAACTCTTCACTCATCCTGTTCTTTGCTTCCCAGAGGTCGTCAGTGGAGACTCTGACCCGGCAGCAGCAGGTAAAGTCCCTGAGCCATCGTCCTCCAGCTCTGTCCAGTTGTCTGTCCTGCAGGGGCCTCCTATCTGTGCTCTGAGGAGTGAGTGGATTCTGCTATCTAAAGACACAACAAACAGTCGCAGCCTTGGCGCTGGACACACAGCCATAGCCAGCAAACTGAGTGAGCCAAGGCATGGCTTGCCTGACCCCAGAGGATACTGCCTGTCCCCACCTTGAAGTACTGCTGAGGGGCGAGGTGAAGTGTACAGTGGGCTAATGCTGACTGCTCACTGCCAGGACAGGAGCCATGGCTCCTCCCACCCTCATGTTCCAGTGGCCAGTTATGCAGCTTCAGGGACATGTATACAGAAACCTGGGCCCAGGTCCCTTATCCTGAGTGTCTGCACTTCACTGTGTGAGCATCTTCGATTTCAGAAAGAAATGATTTGCTCCCAATGTTGAATATGGCCATCTTCATTTTTCCGGTGTATGGTCATATTCCTGGATGTGGAGAGAAGGAGCTGTCCCACTGGCTCCCATTGAATTACTGGGCTCAGAATCTCAGACTGAACTCAAAGGCATGAAGTCTGGAAACACCGACATGTGTTAGCACTTCTGCGCTGTATCCTCTGTCTCTTGAGATATCCTGTGTGAAAAGTAAAGTGCTCTGAACCTTCTTTTTTCCCAAATCTAAGGGCACAAACTCAAGAATACATATATGAAATTCTCAATATCCATGTCCATTGGTATATGAGATAAGAGAAGCCATGAATCTGGAGCTGGAAGAGAGGGAGTTAGCAGTTGGCAGAGGAGGAAAGCCCCACAGTGCTCTTGTGTCCTATGCCCGACCCTCACAGCTGATTCTCTTGTCGATGGCATTGAAGATTATCAGGTACCACCCACAGATGATGAACATCAGCCTTCCCATTGCCTTTAAGGATCCTAGTGCCACTGATCCATGCTAGCCTTTAGGGGGTCAATGATATGTCCTTAATTGCACAGGTCATGCAAACTCCATTTTTTTTTAAAATAAATAATGTACTTATTAATTTTTCCTTCTTACGCACACTTAATAGGTACCCGAGGCCCCTCCCCCCTGAAACCTTCCCTGTACTTCCATGCTTCCTCCCCCTTTTTTCCCTTCCTTTCCCCCCTCCCTCCCTTTCTCCCAGTGCCCCCTCCTCCCATTCCCTGGAGCATCCTTTAATGTGTATGTCAAACTTTCCTCTGGGTCCTCCTCTATGATGAGGTGTAAGGACGCAGTGGCATTTCCTAGAACTCTTTCTTGTGTTCCCCTTAAGTATAGGAACAATATTGTGGCTGTTAATCCCTAGCTTCTTAGGATCCTAGTGCCTTTAGCCCATGCTAGACTTTGAGGGGTCAATAATATGTTGGTCATTGCGCAGATCCTGCAGAGTCCTATTATGACAGCTTCGGCCTTAACTTGTGCGTAGTATCTTGCATATAATTACTCCTCCCATCCTTGTGCTGTTACAATCTTAAGGCCCTCTTTCGCAAATTTCCCTGAGGTTCAGGATGGGGAGAGATTAGGCAGGCCTGATTCCAGGTGGTTGATATAGAGTCTCTGATGTTCTGAATTATGGTTTGTTGACTTTTTTTTTGCAGTTTTGCTTCTCCTGCAATGCCCTTGACTCCATCCTAATGGGTATTGGATGTCATCCCCTGGCCAGAGATAAAATCCCATCTGTTGAGTGTTGGTCTTAGTGACTTGCTGTTAGATTTCTGTTTAGGAAATATTGGCCTAATCCAATCAGCCCAAGGGAGTTCCCTACCCTTTCAACTAAGGTTTTTATAGTCTCCCACATTGTATTGAGGTCTTTGAACCATTTGGAATTAAGTCTTGTACATGGTGACAAGTATGGGTCCAGTTTTAATCTTCTACATGTGGACATTCAGTTTTGCGAGCCTCATTTGTTGAAGATGCTGCTCTTTTTCCATTGGATTTTTTGCACCCCTTAGTCAAAGATCAAATGGCTATAATTGTGTGAGTTTATATCTGGGTCTTCAACCCTTATCCATTGATCTGTGTGTCTATTTTGGGGCCAGTACCAGGCTGTTTTTACAACTATGGATTTGTAGTATAGACTAAGGTTTGGTATGGTGATACCTTCAGCAGTGTTTTTGCTACTCAGGATTGTTTTTGTTGTCCTGTCTTTTGTGCCTCCATATGAATTTTGAGATTGTTGGTCAACTTCTTTAAAGAATTGTATATTATACCTGTTCTTTTTCATTTTATTATGGCAAGAAGCAGAAAACAAATGTTAGTTAGATAGTCAATTCCACTGACGAAGATAGCTGTTTATCAGCCCTAGGACATGCTCCCAAGCTGAAGCACAGAGTGTGTCATTGAGCACTGTCATTAACAAGTGTAATATAAGCTGCAGCCATTTAATGAAATCATTGCTGGTAATTAGACTCCTAAGTTGTTCCTCTGAATTTTTTGCATCCCCTCCAGATTGCTTCTAACATTACGGACCACAGGTTGAATTATAATCTTTAACAAGCAGGTTATTTGGAAATGCCCAGATCACCTCAAAGCATCTCACTAATCATTGTATACTGTGCAGCAGGAATAACAAATGATAATGCATTTCTGAATTTCTGGACTAACAAAGCATATATGATAATAGTAACAAGTATCCATTATTTGTTACATTTTATATGCCAACAATTTTACACTGATTAAATCATCAATTTCCCACAACCATGAAAGATGTGATTATTACTTCCATTTCACAGATTTCTGATTATAGGACTCAGTCATGATCACACAAAATTAATAAATGCATAGAAGATCAGGGATTTGATGTTAAATTGGTAATATTCTTTGCACTGTCAGTACTCATGTGTGATTTAGCACCATCATGCAAAGTATGTGAATCACTTTAAAAAATTTGTTGCATCATTTGACAATATAAGAAATTCTATAATATTGGAAGAATAAACTTAATTTCTTACTCCCTAAAGGACTATAATTGGTATAATTTGCACAAACTAACATGCTATAGCATAATGCTCTAAATCTGGCAAGAATATGCAAAACCTTTAGCTAGGAAAGCACTGAAAAAAAGGAGTACTGCTAAACAAGGAATATCATTATATAGTATATGTAAACAGAATTTTGAAGTATACTTAGGACTTTTTACCATTTATTTCTCATTCATTTTTAAAGAAAAAGTCACATGTTGAAAAATTTAAATAAATGTGAAATTTAAATGTCATCCAAAGAACTACTACTAATATTTGAAACCAATTCCTTAAAAACCTTTATTCCTTGGAGCTGAAGAGATGGGTCAGGGGTTAAAACTCTGCCTTGCAAGCAGAAAGATCTGAGTTCAGATCCCAAGTCCCACATAAAGATGCCAGGTAGAAATGGTAGCATCCTGCACTAGTGGGCAGAGTCTAGGAAATCCCAGAGTGAAGCAGAAAAGAGGTAGAACAATCCAAGATGATTCCTGAAGTCACCTTTGGTTTTACACAAGGACACATAGTGCCCTCTGATACACACTCGCACACAAAAACAACACAGACTCAACTTTATTCCTTGTCAATTATTTGGCTTTAGAGAGTGTAGATAGCATCTGTGTGTATTGTATTCAGCTTAGTAATTCTAATGAGTCATTTTCCAAATGGGTTTCCAAACACTACTTGCCAAATTACCAAAGTAACTCTAATTTCATGTAGCATGATATCTGGATGGTTCCTAATGAAACATTTCTCTATCATCCAAAGTACAGCCTTTAATTTCTAATTCTTTCACTTTTAAAGTTACCTGTGATGCACTGATTTCTAGCATTTTTATATATTTTCCTAATTAATAATTGTTTCTATTTGAGATTCTCACCAATGTTTCTAAATATCAAGAATTACTATGGAATTTCAAATTAGGCTTCAATATCACCATAGTTAAGCTACATTTACAAGATACAAAATATGTTAGAAGAGCTTTGCAGGTCCGCCCACCCCGGACATTCCCAGTCACTCTGCGTCTCAGATAACTCCTATCCAGCCTATCCCAGCTTCTCCCACTGGCCAGCCAGAGCAGCATCCAGGCTGCCCTGGGTTTGGGTGGGTCTTTGGGCCATGCCCCAGTTCCCAGGTAAAGTGCTCTGCCAGCACACCACCAGCCCATCTGCCCTTTCTGCCCACCTGGGATGCTGGCAATCCAGGGAGGAAACACAGCTCCTCAGAAATCAACAGAGTCCAAAGAAAACCCGAGCAAAGCACTAGGGGACAAATGCCATACATCTGAAGTCCTCTAAAATCATCCTATCACATGGGAGAAATTCTTCTTCACATCCAGCCCAATGATAAATAAACCACTTTTACCATCCTGCTCCTTTCAATTATTAATCACTGCAGATTAACTTTTCCATATAGCCACCCCCAAACCATATAAAACTTCAGAGACTATACCACTCATTTTCACATATCACCAAGGTTCTAAATCGTAAAAGTGCACTACCATACTAATATTCACCTCCTATCTACTAAATCTCTCTTAATTGATATAATAAGAGTCTAATACCCCCATCCAGGAAATATCAATAACAACAAACAAAAGTACCCAACTCCAGGGCAAACATGAGTAATAAATGCCCAAGAGTAGTAATACCAACTAAATCAGTTCAGTCAAAAACACACAGAAACTTAAAGGTCTTAAGAGACAAAACAACAATGCACAAGTCAAAGTACAGATCTATGAGAAACAAAATCCAAGAAAACAAATCTCTCACCAAAAGAATTAACCTCATAATGATAGATTCTAAACAGAACAAATCAAAGAAAATAGCCAAGAAAGCCAGGCCTAAGATAACGACTTTCAAAGCATGATCATTACCATGATCAATAGTATGAAAGAGGAAATCCAGGAGGAGTTAAATAACTGCGTCTACCATATTAAACAGGAACAAAACAGACACTTGGAGGAGTTGAGAAAAACAGTTCAAGAAACAAAAAAATAAGCATAGGGCAGTTAAATTAGTCTCAGGCAGAGTTTAAAATTGAACTAAAAGACAAGTTATCTTCAACCCAGAACTCTACAGAGAGTCTTATCAGCGTAACTAATGAAGCAGAAAGATCTTGAAGACAAAGTGAAAGTATGAACTAGCTCAATGGAAGAGGTTGTTAAAGCCGTAAAGATACTTGAGAAGAATATTCAAGAGATATGGGACACCCTGAAGAAGCCTAACATGCTCATTCATAGAATACAAGAGCAAGAATCCCAAAATACCACACCTGAGGAAATTTTTCAAATTATCATAAATGAAAACTTCCCTCATCTAAAGAATGAGAGGCCCAACTAAATACAAGAGGCATTCCGCAACCCAAACAGATATGACCAAAATAGAAACTCACCACTGCAAATAATAGTCAAAACACTCCACATTCAAGACAAAGAAAAGGTGCTGAGAGCTTCAAGGGGGAAAAAAAAGTCACTTTTAAAGGTAAACCTATTAAAATAACAAAAGACTTCTCAATGGAAAAGTAAAAGCAAGAAGATCTTGGAGAGATGTGCCTCAAGTATTAAATGAGCAAAGATGTCAACCCATGCTGATACAACCAGCAAAACTATCCATCATGATCGAGGGAGAAAGAAAAGTTTCCAGCACAAAGATGACTTTCTAGCTTACATATCTACCAAACCAGGCCTTCAAAAAATGCTAGAAATGATACTCAAACTTGAAGGATAAAACAAGTGTATCCAGAAGGACAGAAGGGGAGTACAATACCACCAAAACCTAAAAGCCAAATAATACACTTACAAAAGCCACTGAACATAAAAAATATCTATAATTAAAAAATAATTTCTCCACCATAATGTTAAACGTCAATGGAATTAACTCACTGATCAAGAGACACAGATTACAAAATTGGATTAATACTCACAACCCATCAATTTGCTGCCTGCAGGAAACTCATCTCACCACAAAAGATAGGCACATTCACAAATAAACGAAATTAGGAAGGAAAATGGAGTTATCACTACTGATACCCAAGAAATTCAGAGAATTATAACATCATATTTCAAAAATTTATACTCTGTGAAACTTGACAACACAAAACAAATGGATGAATTCCTATGTCTACACAACTTACCTAAATTGAATCAAGAAGTTCTGAATTATTTAAAAAGTCCTGAAACATATGAGGAAATCGATGAAGTAATCTCAAATCTTCCCACCAAAAAATGTCCTGGTCAAAAATGGATTCAGGACAAAGTTCTACCAGCAATCAAGGATCTAATACCACTAATATTCCTTAAACTGTTCCATCAAATAGCAAAGGAAAGAATACTACCAAATTACTTCTATGAAGCTAATATCATCTTAATCCCAAAACCTAATTAAAATACACTTAATAAAGAAAACTATTGACCAATCTCTTTCATGAACACAGATGCAAAGTTTCTCAGCAAAGTCTTAGCAAATCGGATACAAAAATATATCAAAAAGATCATTCACGGGGATCAAGTATGCTTTATCCCAGGCTCAAAAGGTTGGTTCAAAATATGCAAATTAAAAATCTACTTCACCATATAAGACGGTCCAAAATTCAAGACCACATGATACTCTCGATAGATGCAGAAAAAGGTTTTGACAAGATCCAACGGCCTTTTATGATCAAAACCCTAGAGACAGTTGGAATGGAAGGAACCTTTATCAATATAATAAAAGTGTATACAACAAGCCTAGAGCAAGGATTATACACAATGGGGAAAAACTTGAAGCATTCCAGCTTAGAACAGGAACTAGACAAGGCTGTCCACTCTCACCACTTCTATTCAATATTGTACTTAAAGTCTTAGCTGAGGCCATCACACAAGAAATGGAGATAAAAGGGATTCAAATCGTCAAGGAAGAAGTCAAGCTATCTCTATTTGCAGATGACATGATGTTATACCTGAGTGTTCCCAAAAACTCCACCAGGAAACTTCTGGAAGTAATACAGAAGTTCAGCAGGGTGACAGATACAAAATAAATGTACAAAAATAAGTGGCCTTCCTATACCCCCAGAATGAAAGAAGGGAGAAAGCCCTGAGAGAAACAATCCCACTTACTATAGCCCCTACAAAAATGAAATATCTTGGTATAAACTTAACCAAAGAAGTAAGAGACCTTTATAATGAAAACTATAAAATCCTAAAGAAAGAAATTACAAGACACCTGAAGGTGGAAAGACTTTCCATGTTCCTGGATTCGCAGAATCAACATCATAAAATGATTATTCTACCATAGGGAATATACAGATTCACGCTATACCAATCAAAATCCCAAAGCAATTCTTCAAAGAGGTTGACCAAACAATCTCAAAATTCATGTGGAGGCACAAAAGATCCAGGATAGCAAAAACAATCTTGAGTAACAAAAACATTGCTGGAGGTATCACCATACCAAACCTTAGTCTATACTACAAATCCATAGATATAAAAACAACTTGGTACTGGCTCCAAAATAGACACAAGATCAATGGATAAGAGTTGAAGACCCAAATATAAGCACTGCAATTACAGCAATTTCATCTTTGACAAAGGGGCAAAAAAATTCCAATGGAAAAAGAAGAGCATCTTCAACAAATGGTGTTGGCAAAACTGGATATCCACATGCAGAAGATTAAAACTGGACTGATACTTGTCGCCATGTACAAGAATGAATTCCAAATGGATCAAGGACCTCGATATAAGGCCACAGACTATAAAAGCCTTAGTTGAAAGGGTAGGGAACTCCCTCAAGCTGATTGTACTAGGCAAATAATTCCTAAACTGAAATGCAATAGCACAGTCAATACAACCCACACTCAACAGATAGGATCTTATGAAATTAAAGAGCTTCTGTTGAGATAAAGACACTGTAACCTGAGCACAAAGGCAAACCACAGAATAGGAGAAAATCTTCACTAACCATATATCTGATAGAGCTCTACTATCCAGAGTACACAAAGAATGTAGAAAATTAAACACCAAGGAAACAAATGGCCCCATTAAAAAATGGGCCTTGGAACTCAAAAGAAACTTTACCAGGGAAGAAATTGAAATGTCTAACAAATATCTTTAAAAATGCTCCGCATCCTTAGCCATCATAAAAATGCAAATCACAACTTTCCTGAGATATCATCTCACCCTGGTCAGGATGGCAAAAATCCACAGTACAAACAATACCAAATGCTGGAGAGGATGTTGCGAGAAGGGAACTCTCCTACATTGCTGGTGGGAATGGGTGAGCAGTCTGGCTATTCTTAAAAATGGTAAAGATTTAAATGCTATTCCACTTTTGGGAATAAACCTCCATACAGGAAAAATTCACCTTGATAGCACAAGCATGACCATGTTCATAGCAGCACTGTTTATGACAGCAGAGTCTTTGAATAAACTCAAATGTCCAACAGTTGATGAGTGGAAAAGGAAAATGTGGTACATTTTATACAATGCAATACTACTCAACCATCAAAAATGATGACTTAATCAAATTTGCTGGGAAATGGATGGACTTAGAAAAAATTATGTTGAGTGTATCCCAGACACAGAAAATTAAGTGCCGTATGTACTCCCTAATAGGTGGATCCTAGTACCAAACCCACTTAGTGGTACACTCAAACATAAATCTCTGTAATACCTACTGTAATTGCAAAGATTATAAGCAAGGAGGAAAGGGAAAGGAGGACCCCGCCAGAAACAAGGAGAGAGGGGATCATGCAGAGAAAATAGGCCACCATCAGGACCAAAATAAGTAATTAGACATCTGGTTAACCTCACAGCTTTTCCTTCCTGGTCACTTGCAGTTAATGAGGTATTGTATCACCAGAAATGGAGGGCATAGAGTCTGGCAGATTGAAGGTAATCATTCTGCAAATTGGAGACTGACCTTCCCCTCACAGTACACTCCTACTCTTATTCCATCTATCTTTGAATCTACTCTTATAATAAGACTTTATTTTAACAGCCTTTTATCTCTGCCCAAGGGGTGACATCCAATACCCATCAGGATAGAGCCAAGGTCGGTACAGAAGTAGCAAAACTGAAAAAAAATCAACAAACCACAATTCAGAAAATCAGAAACTCTACATCAACCTCCTGGAACAAGACCAGCCTAATCTTTCCCATCTTAAAGCACAGGGAAATTCGTGGAAGAGGAGGCTGTAAGATTGTAAGAGCTTAAAGATGGGGAGGAGCAATGACATACAAGATACTTCATACAAGTTAGGGCTGAAGTAATCATAATAGGACTTTGCATGAACTGCACAATGACCAACATATCATTGAACCCCCAAAGTCTAGCATGGGTCACAGGCACTATGGTCCTCAGAGACAAGAGATTAACAACCACAAAAGGGGAACACAAAAAAGAATTCTAGGCAATGCTACTGGGTCCTTATACCTCATCAGAGAGGAGGACCCAGAGAGAAGTTTGTCATGCATACTAAAGGATGTTCTGGGAATGAGAGAAGGGACACTGGGAGAAAGGGAGGGAGAGGGGGAAAGGAAGAAGAAAAGTAGGGATGGAGCAAAGGGAATCCAGGGAGGAGTGGAGGGAAGGAGGAGAACGGGGTTTATCAATATTGTTGAGTGGAAGAAATAAAAAAAGAAAAAAAATCACTTTTAAAGGTAAACCTATTAAAATAATAAATGACTTTTCAATGGAAACAGTAAAAGCAAGAAGAGCTTGGAGAGACATACTTCAAGTATTGAATGAGCATTAATGTCAACCCATGCTGCAAAACTGTCATGAACAAGAGAGAAAGAAAAGATTTCCAGCACAAAGACAATTTGAAGGCTTACATGACTACCAAACCAGGCCTTCAAAAAATGCTAGAAATGATACTCAAGCTTGAAGAAAAAAACAAGCATATCCAGGAGGACAGAAGGGAAGTATAATACCTCCAAACCTAAAAGTGAAACATTGCACTTACAAAAACCAATAAACATAAAAAATGTGTGGAATTAAAAATAATTTCTCCATTATATCATTAAATGCCAATGGAATTAACTCACCAGTCAAGAGACAGCGATTACAAACTTGGATTAAAAATTACAACCCATGAATCTGTTCCCTGCAGGAAACTCATCTCATCACAAAAGATAGGCACATCCTAAAAATAAAAAGCTGGTCAAAAATTCTGCAAGGTAATGGAACCAGGAAACAGGCAGGGGTAGCTATTATGCTGTCAGACGAAGTGGACTTCCAACCAAAAAAAAACCATAAGAGACACAGATGGATACTACATTTTAATCAGAGGTACAATTCATCAGGAAGACTTCACAATACTTAACATATATGCATTTAATATGCACCCCACCACAATCATTAAGCAAATCCTACAGCATCTAAAATGAGAAATCAACCCCCAAACCATAATTCTTGGTGATTTCAACACTGCTCTCTCAATATGGGATAGATCAACAGGTCAAAAATTTAAGAGACACATTAGAACTTACTTAAACTCTTGCTGAAATGGTCCTTACAGATCTCTATCTAACTTTTCATTGACACACCAGAGAATACACATTTTCCCAGCAGCACATGGAACTTTCTCCAAAATAGATCACATATTGGCCCACAAAACAAATCTCCACATACACAGGAAAGTTGAGATTCTAGCCTGTACCCTATCAGACTACCATGATCTAAAGCTTGACATCCACAACACAACAAACAACAGAAAATAAACTAACTCCTGGAAACTAAACACTATGATGGTGAATGAGAATTGGATTCAGGAAGAAATTACAAAGGAAATTCAAGATTTCTTGAAAGTGAATGATAATGAAAATACAACTTATCCAAATCATTGGGACACAATGAAAGCTCTTCTAAGAGGTAAGTTCATAGCTCTTAATGCCTACATAAACAAATAGAAACATCACAAATAAATAAATTAACAATGCATCTTAAAGCTTATAGACCCTAGAGCAATCTGATCCCAAAAGCAGTAGAAGAAAGGAGATTACCAAAATCAAGGGAGAAATATCTGAAATTGAGCTTAAGAAAACGATGCAGAGAATCAACCAGACAAAAACATATTTCTTTGAAAAAAATCAATGAGATAGATACATCCCTAGCTAAATTAACCAAAAGCAAGAGAGAAAAAACACAAATTAACAAAATTAGAAATGAAAAGGGAGTTATCACTAGTGATACCCAAGAAATTTAGAGAATGATAACATCATATTTCAAAAACTTATGCTCTGTGAAGTTTGACAACACAAAAGAAATGGATGAATTCCTAAGTAAGCATAACTTACATAAATTGAATCAAAAGTTTTGAATTATTTAAATAGTAGTATAACAGATGAAAAAATGTCCTGGACCAGATGGATTCAGCACAGAATTCTACCAGATATTTAAGGAGCTAATAACACCAATACTCCTTAAAATGTCCCATCAAATAGCAAAGGAAGGAACACTACCAAATTCTTTCTATGAAGCTAATATCATCTTAATCCCAAAACCTAATAAAAATACACTTAACAAAGAAAACTATAGACCAATCTCTTTGATGAACACAGATGAAGAGATTCTCAACAAAGTCTTAGCAAATCGGATTCAAAAACATGTCAAAAAGATTATCCACAAGGATCAAGTAGGCTTTATCCCAGGCACACAAGGTTGGTTCAACATATGCAAATCAGTAAATGTAAGCCAGTCCAAAGCCCAAGACCACATGATACTCTCGATAGATGCAGAAAAAGCTTTTGACAAGATCCAACAGCCTTTAATGATTAAAACCCTAGAGACAGTTGGAATGGAAGGAACTGTTATCAATATAATAAAAGCTGTCTACAACAAGCCAAAAACAAGAATTATACTCAATGGGGAAAAACTTGAATAATTCCTACTTTGTTCAAGGACTAGACAAGGCTGTCCACTCTCACCACTTCTATTCATTATTGTACTTGAAGGCTGGGCTGTAGCCATAAGAAAAGAAAGGGAGATAAAAGGAATTCAAATTGGCAAGGAAGAAGTCAAATTATCTCTAGTTGCAGGTGACATGATCTTATACCTGAGTGATCCCAAAAACTCCACCAGGAAACTCCTGGAACTAATACAGAAGTTCAGCAGCGGAGGAGGATCCAAAACAAATGTACAAAAATCAGTGGCCTTCCTATATGCCCAGAATGAAAGAAGTGAAAAAGCCCTGAGAGAAACAATCCCATTTACTATATCCCTTAAAAAATGGAATATCTTGGGATAAAACTAATCAAGGAAGTGAGAGACCTTTACAATGAAAACCAATGAAATTTCAAAAGAACCCGGAAGGTGGAAAGACCTCCCATGTTCCTGTATTGGCAGAAGCAATATCATAAAAATGACTATACACCAAAGGCAATACACAGATTCAATGCCATATCAATCAAAATCCCAAAGCAATTCTTTAAAGAGGTTGACCAAACAATCTCAAAATACATATGGAGGCACAAAAGACCAAGGATAGCAAAAACAATCCTGAGTAACAAAAACCCTGTTGGAGGTATCACCATTCCAAACCATAGTCTGCACTATAAATTCCATAGTTATAAAAAATGCCTGGTACAGGCTCCAAAATAGACACATAGATTAATGGACAAGGGTTGAAGACCCAGATATAAGCCCACACAATTACAGCCATTTGATCTTTGACAAAGGGGACAAAGGGGTCCAAAAGCTGGCAAAACTGTATATCCACATGCAGAAGATTAAAACTGGACCCGTACTAGTCACCATGTACAAGAATTAATCCTAAATGGATCAAGGACCTCAATATAAGGCCAGAGACTATAAAAACTTTAGTTGAAAGGGTAGGGAACACCCTCGAGCAGATTGGACTAGGCTAACAGTTCCTAAACAGAAATCCAATAGCCCAGTTTGATATTACAAAATTAAAGAGCTTCTGTTCAATTAAAGATATTGTAACTGGAGCACAAAGGCAACCCACAGAGTGGGATAAAATCTTCACTAACCACTTATCTGATAGAGCTCTACTATCCAGAGTACACAAAGAACGTAGAAAAATAAACACCAAGGAAACAAATGGGCCTTTTTTAAAGGGCCTTGGAACTCAAAAGAAACTTTACCAGGGAAGAAATTGAAATTTCTAACAAATATCTTAAAAAATGCTCCGCATCCTTAGCCATCAGGGAAATGCAAATCAAAACCTCCCTGAGATATCATCTCACCTGGGTCAGGATGGCAAAAACCCACAATACAATCAGCACTAAATGTTGGGGAGGATGTGGCGAGAAGGGATCTCTCCTACATGGCTGGTGGGAATGCAGGCATATACAACCACTGTGGTGAGCCATCTAGCGATTCTTTAAAAAGTTAAAGATTCAAATGCCATATGATTCTGATATTCCACCTTTGGGAATAATCCCCATACAGCAAAAATTCATCACATTAGAACAAGCACAACCATGTTCATAGCAGCACTGTTTACAATAGCAAAGTCATGGAACCAACCCAAATGTCCAACAGTTGATGAATAGATAAGGAAAATGTGGTACATTTATACAATGGAATACCACTCAGCCATCAAAAATGATGAATTAATGAAATTTGCCAGTAAATGGATGGAATTAGAAAATATTATATTGAGTGTAGTATACCAGACACAGAAAATTAAGCACTGTATGTACTCCATAATATGTGGATCCTAGTACCAAACACACTTAGTGACACACTCAAAGATAAATCTCTGTAATACCTATAGTAATTGCAAAGATTATAAGCAGCGAGGGAGTGGGTAGGAAGTCCCCACCAGAAACAGAGATAGAGGGCATCATGCTATAGCAGAGAAAATAGGCCACCATCAAGGACTGCAAGTAAGTAATGAGACATCTGATGAAGCTCACAGACCTTCCTTTCTAGTCACTTGCAATTAATGAGGTATGATCTCACCTGAAAGTGAGTCTGGCAGATAGAAGGTAACCATCCTGCAAATGGGAGACTGAACCCCACTCACCACGGTCTCCTACTCTTATTCCATCTACCTTTGAATCTACTCTTATAATAAGACTCTATTTTAATAGCCTTTTATCTCTGGCCAGGGCGTGATATCCAGTACCCATCAGGATGGAGCCAAGGGTGGTACAGGAGCAGAAAAATGAAAAAATAATCAACAAAACATAGTAATGAAAATCAGAGACTCTACATCAACCACCTGGAAGCAGGCCAGCCTAATCTCTCCCCATCCTAAAGCTCAGGGAAATTTGCAGAAGAGGGGGCGGTAAAATTGTAAGACCCTAAAGATAGGGAGGAGCAATGATATGCAAGATGCTCCATACAAGTTATGGCTAATGTAATCACAATAGGACTTTGCATGACCTGCCCATTGACCAACATATCATTGAACCCCCAAAGTCTAGTATGGATCACAGGCACTATGATCCTTAGAGGCAAGGGATAAACAGCCACAGTAGTGTTCCTATATTAAAGTTTAACACAAAAAAGAGCTCTAGGTAATGCTACTGAGTCCTTACACCTCATCAGATAGGAGGACCCAGAAGGAAGTTTGACATGCACACTAAAGGATGCTCCAGGAATGAGGAGGAGGGGGCACTGGGAGAAAGGAGAGGGAGAAAGGGGAAAATGGGGGAGACAGCAATGGGATTCAGGGAAGGGTGAAGGGAGGAAGGGGAATGGGTTACTTATCAACTTTGTAGGAGTGGAAGAAATAAATAAAAATATATATATTACAAGAAAAATTAACTTGATAAGCAGGTTGCGTAGATAGATAGTCAAATCCAATCTTTAGCCCGTATAATGTCCCCATTATTTTTAATTAAAATACATGATTTTCTAAATAAATAGGACAGTCACTCCACCACAAACTATACTCATTAAAGAAAATTTCATATATAGAAAACTGAATGAGAAATCCATATCTTCTGTGAGGCTGTTGCATCAATTAATGAGGACACTAAACATATCCTAGTGAATCTAGTAACATATAAATTTGCTTTTTGCTTCTCATATTGCAAAACTTGGGTATTTCAAGTACCCATGAATTTTCACAGTATCTGCAGGAATATGCTAAAGTCTGATATTCAGGTAGTGTGAACTAGTAAGGCTCTGTAGATTATTAGACACAGAACTCATTATAATTATCCAGGTATATGTTATAAAATATTGAAGCTTTTGAAGAATTACATGTAAGTATTTTAAGTATTTTATTCATTTGAAAAGAGAGAGAGAGAGAGAGAGAGAGAACAGGCACCTGTTTGTTACACCATATGTGCCAATATCAGATAACAACATTATAAAGTCAGTTTTTGTTGCTGAATCCCTACCATGCCAGCCGGTGAAAGGAGGGAGAAAGTTAGCGGGAGGGGATTGAGGCGAGGGAGTGAGCAGCGCAGAGTCACCCCAGACCCCAGGAGTCAGGTAAGAAGCAGGCAGTGCACAAGTTGCTGCAGACTCATTTTTTAAGGAAGTGTATGGGCTTATATAGGGTCAGGTGTCCAATCAGGTGTTGCCATCTCTCTGCTCCAGGGGATAGCCACCAATGCCCTATGGACTAGGTGTCCATTGCAGAGGCAGGTTACATGGCCGTCTCCCATTGGCTGTTCATCCCTCTGCCTGCATGGTTCTCTATTGGGACATATCTGGGGCATGTCTGTACATGTCTAGGCTTGTCCATAGCTGGGAGCCGGGCTAGGGACTCCCTGAATCGATAGTGCCACATTTTCACCCTTTTATTTACTTATAAATTTTTTCAGTGGGGACCATGATAGCTGGGGTGACCCCGAGCCTCTTCAGCTGTGCGGAATATAGGTGACTGTGCCTGTCTTAGGCTGGCCACCAGCCTCCTGTGGAGCCATACCCATCATTGACTACCAGTCATGAGACCATCACAGAGAAGGAATCATGGTCCCAAAGGGTAACTCAAGTATGTGGCAGAGAAAAGGAGATTTTTGTCAGGGCAGTAGTAGGCGGAGGGGCCGTAGGTGGCACAGGTGCAGAAATGATTCAGAAGAGCTGGTGAGACATAAATCAGAACCTAACAATTGTAAATTATTAAGGCATAGCTTCAATGGAGGATAGCCAGGCTTCCAATGGACCTTTGGTGGCCTTAGGAATGTCCAGAGCCTGAATGTATGCCCTGAGGACCTGTAAAACAAGCTTTTGTTGTAAACACTGAGGAGGGAGCACTGTTGTGAGATGTGCTGAAGGACACACTTAAGCAATATAATTAATAAAAGAACAATTCCTCCTATGATAGTGTAGGTTACTATCCAAGAGGGATCGAACAGCCTTTTAAAGTTGCTCCAGATTCTGGTTATAAACCCAGTATCTATAGGCAGGGGAGTCACATGTGTCATGTTAATACGTTTTATCTGTTGGCTCAAAGTCAATGAGTAATTAAGGTAGGCCTGAGACCAAGGGTCCCTGATGTACTGAGAGAGTTGTTTATAAGCCTTGGAAATGTTGGAAAGCCGATAAGGTGTTAAGCATGTAGAGCATATCGAGATCCTCCAAGCAGTTGTGGTCTTCTCAGCTAATAGATCTACTTGTTGCTGTAAGGTCATGATGGCATCATACCTGGTTAAAGAATTAATTAAGCAAAGATCTCTGTTTAGGTTAGCCCAGGGTGAAATGGCTTTTCCTAAGCAAAGGGTTGGCTCATCTTGGGGCCCAACCCAATTGATTTTGGGCCCAGATGTGGCTAGAGATCAAGCTGTTTGTTTGATATGGAGTGTTCCCTCAGGGTGATTCCAGCAGTGTGGGATGACCTTCAGGAATGTCAATGTAGGGGACATAATTTCCTGACATGGAAAGTAATATAATCTCTAAGCATTATCTTGTCTTTAGGGTAAGACCAGTCCTTGGGTCTAAATGAAAAGCCAGCATTGATTTGCTAATGGTGCCATTACTCTGTTTAACATTTGGAGTTTTGCTGTTTTTCCTGGTTTAACTCCTTAAGTTTGTCATTGTATTTTCCCTCTGTCATGCACTGAGTTTAATTTTAGGCAAGCTTTTAGGAGGAGGACAGCACTTTATTAAACATGTCTGATTTTAGCTCTACAGCACAAGCTGTCTTTCTTAGGGTCTTTAAACTGTAGGCTTTTGTTACATGCTATCTGGATTCTGCCATTTTCTGGGATCTATGATTTCCTCTCTATAGCATCTTTGGTACATCTAAAACCAGAACCTCATGGATGACTTTATAACAGTGCTAAAATATTTTATTCTACTAAGCCTAAACCTAGGTTATTTGGGCATTCAGGCATGTAAACAAAGGAATGCCTAAAAAGCATCATCATTAAGCATGTAGGGAATTTCAGTAGTTACTTTGTGAGTGACTGGTGAACCTGTCACTTCTCTGATCATAACTATTTTAGTTAAATCAAAGTTTGATGAAGACCCAGGAAGGAAGTTAAGCACTAAAATTTTGTGAGCGCTTGTCTATTATAATAGAAAGAAAGAGGCTTCTCGTTTGCAAGGAAAAAAGAATCATGGACATGAGTTGACACAAATGCACTTAGAATTTCTTGAAAAGAGACTGTTTAGTGTATTACATTGATCCTGTTTTGTTTTAAAGGAATGGGGTCTGGCTTAGGTGGAGCCTTGAAATTCCTGTTCCACCTTAGTAGGAGTAAACATGGGAACATGGAATTAGAAAGCAGATTTGTCCCCAAGAAAGGGAGCTCATACATACCAAGAAAAGGGAGAAATTCCAATGAATTTTTTAGAAGACAATTATATTTTTCTGATTGCTAGATTTAATGGGATAAAATTCTATGAAAGAAGTCAGAGGAATGAGCATGTTTAATTAATCAGTATTATAGTGGCTTTGTTATTTTAGTAATATATGGAAAAACCTTTAAGAATACAATGACATTTTCATTTGTAGTTCAATTAAATATCAAAATCAAGTGAAGTAATCTTTCATGAAAGAAAACTTACAATTTATCAGAAAAACAACTGTGATTGATATAAAAAATAAGTGATTAAGGCCTTAAATGTTATTAAAATTATTTGTTCTTATTTTCAAGTATGCATACATGTGTTTAAAAATGGCATGCCAAAATTTTATATTAGCATGCAACAGAAATGAAAAAAAAAATTGAAGTGGCCAGAGATTTTTTACCTTGAAACACAGGACAACACAACATGTAAACACAGAACATATAAGCATACAAGCACATGAACAACATACAATTTACTGGCAACTGTCTTTAAATTACCCTTGAAAGTTTTATCAAAGGCAGATTAACATTTAGGAAAGCCTTACTGAAAACAAGATTTCATATTAGTTAAGTCTGGCAGCTTAGCTTAATTATGAAAAATATTGAAACATATTAAACTTTAAAATTTAGCACCAAAACCAAATTACTGCTTAAGAAACTTTATATTTAATAGCAAGGAAAAGCACCCTCATCCATAGGTCTGGTTGCCACATATTCTCTGGGGAGATCCAAGGTGCTAAAACCACAGCCTCATTCCAAAATTCCTCTAGGCCAGCAGTCTTAACCTTGAGGCCTCTAGTCTCTAGGAGAGATTTTAGACACATATTCGGGAATCCTTATAGTATGAGGGGAGGTTGCCTATTTTTCTAAGGAACAGAGATGAGACTAAAGAGGAACAGATGAGACAAGGAAGATATCGGACCCAAATGTCTTGTACTTGGTGGGACTTCCATAGTTCCTCACACCCCTGACCGTATGACTACATGGTGTCTCTGGGTCAGGCCAATTCAATGTAATCAAGCCTGGGCTCCAAGTTCTAAGAGGATCAATCTCTCATGTGAACTTGCTGGGATGAGTCTCAGTTTAGAGGGGCTCATTGATAAGGAAATTAAACGACTGATTGTGTTCCTAACCTTAAGAGGGGCTCGTGATCATTGGGAAATCAAATGAGCGATTGCATTCCTAATCTTAAGAGGGGATCACTGGACAACCGAATATGTTCCTAACCTTCTGAGCACAATGATGGGCAAACAGGAAAAGGGGAAGAGGAGGGGAACACCTGCTTACCTTCAGGCGCTGTAAACACACAGAACACAAAAACAGAGGAAGAAGCCAAACTCACTGAACATACCAGAGAGGGTGTCTCGTCTATACCAAAAGTGGCCCCACGTTGGGTGCCAGATGATGCTGAATCCACACTGGACCAGCCAGGGAAAGGAGGGGGAAAGTTGGCAGGAGCCTCGAGGCTTGAGGCAAGGGGTTGAGCAGGTGAGCAGTGTAGAGTCACCACAGACTCTGGGAGTCAGGTAAGAAGCAGGCAGTGGATGAGTTGCTGCAGACTCATTTTATTTAAGGAAGTGTTTGGGCATATATAGAGTCAGGGATCCAATTAGGTGTTGCCATCTCTCTGCTCTGGGGGATAGCCACCAATCATTTGTCTGTTTACTAGGTGTCCATTGCAGAGGCAGGTTAGATGGCCACTTCCCATTGGTTGTTCATCTCTCCGCCTGCATGGTTCTTCTATTGGGACATGTCCCGGGCATGTCCCAATTTCTCCAGGCTTGTCCTGGATTCGGGAGCCTGGGCTAGGGCCTCCCTGAACTGATAGTGCCACATGTTTTCTCTTCCCTCCGTGTGCATTCTGGGGACTGAATTCATATCACCAGGTTTGTACACAGGTTCTTTACTCTCTGAACCTTCTCAGCAACCCCATATTAAATATCATTGACGTCATTCTTTCTTATATTGCAAAAATGCTAAAGTACAAAAGATGTGGACTGGGAAGATGGCTTAGGGGGCAAAGCCTTTACTTCCCAAGCAAAAGGACTTGAGTTTAGATTCCCAAATCACACATTTAAAAAGGCTGGGTAGATATGGCAGCAACCTGTAATTCTATCCCTGAGAAATCCCAGAACCTGGGAAACCCCAGAACAAAGCAATAAAGTGGTAGAGTAATCCAGGATGATTTTTGATGTCACCTTTGGGCCTCCACAGACACACTCAAGTACTCTTATACATACATAAATGCACATACACAAAAAGATGCAAAATTTTTAAATGAAAAAAAAAAATATAAGCTATAATGTAGCTGATAAAAATACCAGATTTTCTGGAATTTTCCTGAATTCACTCCTAGAGAGAAGATTAATAAAAGACCACCAACTGCAGGAGCAGATCTCTTTTTATGATGTTCAAATGAATAACAGTAGTACTAGTTATAAGAGCAACAGTAGCATCAAAAAGGATTTACTTTCATAAAGTACAAATGAAGTTTACCTTTGGGAGATTAGTCATTTAGCTAGGTGCTATAATTCTATTTATGACTCAATTCAAATTATCCTTTATTGACAACACTATAAAGTATTAATAGTATTAATAGACACTACTTTCCTATAGAAGAGATTACAGTGAGGATTAAATAAGTTACAATAAATAATTTTCCAAAGCGTTCTGCAATATTGGAACCAAATTTAATCCAATCTACCTGACTTTAAAAACCCATACACCTAACTGCGAGACTATTTGATCAATTTCTATTACATTGTAAGCCTTATAAATATTCTCTTAATGCTCTGAACCAGTTACTCTGTGTTGCTGTGAGACAAGTCTCCAACTCAAGTAACTTAAAGGGAGAATGGGAGATTTATTCAGTTTATAGTTCTAAAGGAGAGATACAGCCCTTCATAGTAAAAAGGCATGGCTGACATGAGAATGTGTTTGATGCCTAGGTCATACCCATCAAAGAGGTGGAGAGCTGCAAAAACTGCCAACTTCAAGAGCAGACCTCTTTGGGATGTGGGGTGGAGCTAATTCACCTCAAGAATTATCCACTGTGACTACCTTCCTCCAGCAAATCTCCATCTCTTAAAGATGCTATGGTCTTTCCAAACAACAAATATTCAAACACATGAGCCGATGGGGTAAAATTAACATTTCAAACCATGACACTCCCAAATAGTAATTATCACAAATTAGAAATAATAAAATTTGCATGTAGTCATATGTGATGGTTTGTATTTTATAACATGCAATTAAAGTTCAATTATTTGAATATATTTCATTAATATCATTTAATGTTGTGTCCCAAATGACTCGGAAGTTTATACTAATAAACATCAATATAATGGGGAGTATTGTAAAATACAATTAATGATTCTATTTAGATCACATCCAGTCACAACTTAAATTATGTTCAGAAGAAAAAGTTATTGTTGATGTTATATCAAAAACAACTATAAGGAAAACTGAAATATTTATATCAACCTTTAATAATTTTACAATATATTTTCCATGTGACATATCATTAGTTTGAAAAATAAGATCTTCCACTTGAGAACTGCAAAATGCATAATTATTTCTATTAAGTAAACTTAAATTCAGAAAAAATACATTTTTGTATGGTTTGGAAGATATCTACAACAGCCATCCTTTTAGTTTCAAATGAATGATTTTATTAAGTATGTGACAAACACAGGTAAGAGAATAAACATCAAATACAGAGGAGCAGCATGTAGATGGCAAAGCATCATTAAATGGTGGTCTTACAAACATGCAGCAGAAGTGATTGCAAAAGCCTCAAGGAGGTAGTCACCTGGCGTTCCCCACTGAAAGGGTCCCAGGCAGAGAAGAGTGTATCCTTGGGTGAAGTTTAAAGAACAAATACAGCATATAGGTAGGATCATCAGATTTGTGACATACAAACATCCAACAGAAATAACTGGGACCAAAGAAGACAGTCACGTGGATTTCCCCATTGAGAGATATGGGCACAGCATTTTCTCCATGGATGGTTTTTCTACTAGCCATCCCTGCCATAGAAATTTTTCTATGATAAAATAAACAGTAGCTGAAACTTTAGCTTTGGGACAGTGCCAGGGAATACTTTACTTCCAAGCTGTGTTCAGGAACTCAATAATTTTATTCCAACAGTTACTCTTCTGCTCTCAAGAACATGGACTGTTGGCTCTTCTTCTATCTCCTTCCCACAGTATCAGGAGCCACCTGTCCCTGGACAAGGGTCTTGAAGCACAATTTGAGACAATATGCTTGGATATTAAAAGTGTGGAGAACTCTGCTTCCATAGCGAGATTTTTCACTGAACTTAAAAAAAACACATGGAAATTTATGAATATCATGTTCACTAAAACATATTTAATTTTTTCATATTTGCTACCATTTGCTATACTGGGTATGGTTGTTCGTGCTAGTAATCTTAACACTAAGGTAATCTTAACACTGAGGCAGAAGAATCACAAGTTTGATGTAAGCCTAGAAGACCACTATTGAGTCTGTAATCAGCTTACATTATATAGAAAGACCCTCTCATGGGAAGAAATAATAGCTACCATTTACTGAGAATTTCCCATGTGCCAGACACTGTGATGATGTTTAATGTTGGTGAATTTTCTTTAATCCTCTTATGAATCTTATGAAGCTTGACTTATCATCTCCCATATAGAAATGGATCAAAGATTAACAGCATAAGCATTTGAAAAGAATCCAAAAGTTCAAAGATTAATAACACTGAATTGGAATACAAGGTCATACAGTTCAACTCCATCAAATATGTCTTGATAACTTCACTGTTTATAGCTTACTCATCTGTAGCAGCTGTTCATACACATTTGAGAAATCTATATCCAAATGCCTAAAGGCTACGAACACTCTTTTGTTGATCAGTAAACCTTTCTGTATTACTCTGAGCCAGCTTCTGCTAACCTACTTGATTTATTAATCTCCCAATCTCTGTTAAAATATATTGGCTTTCATGAGACATTTAGATCAGAACCTTCAATTAGTTTAGTCCTTCATATCCACAGTTTTCATTGTTTTAATGTGAATTGTCCCCCACAGACTTATGTGTTTGCATCTTTAGCTGATGTTAGGAAGGTTGTAGCCTTTTATGAGGTGGAATATTGCTGAAGGAAGCAATATCATCCAGGTGAGACTTGAGGATGGGTCTCCTGCCTTGCTTCCACTAGCAGTCTGCTCTTGCATGTTTGTCTTTTTGTCTCTCTGTCTCCATGATGGCTGCAGTGATCTAAATCACCTCCAGTTTTAGCTGCCCAACATGCCTGTTCTACTATACTGGACTATGTCTTTCCTTTGGAACCATAAGCCAAATAAATCTTTTCCCTTAAGCTCTGTGTATGACTGTTGTTTGACAATAACAGGGAAGAATAACTGTAACAATAGATAACCATATTTTAAACTTTCTTTTGAGGTAAATACTTTGTTGAAAACTATCTGGCTTTCAGCATGTAGTATTAAAGTACATAGAAGTAATAACTTAATTTGGAAGTTTGTTTTCTTATTTTTAGTTAAATATTGCCTTCTGACAACATCAATCTTTGGATTTTAGATATATGTGAAATTAATTTTAACAGTAAAATTCTGCACCCCTTAAGAAGTGAATCTCATCCCCACAGCAAGCATTACCCTCCAGTCTCTCAAATAGGAGTGAGACCCCATGATTTCTTCCTCCTTTCCACATGCAATAAGACATGAATGTAGGAGTTAAACTGCTTGCAAACAAGAAGATTTTCAGAAAGAGAAGGAGGGGGAAATAGGATGGATAATGTGCAATGAAAATTACTTAAATTCCTTGTATTCATGAATGAAACTGTCAAAAAATAAAATAAAATTATTAAGAAAAACAACAAAAAATTACTTTTCCCAATTTCTTTTTTACTTTGTTCCACATCTAAAAATGATGTGATATAAAAAGAAACAACATTAAAACTAGGGTGGCAAACTTTTTCTGGTATTCCAAAAGCTGTCTTAGTTGTGAACTTCAACTTCATCTCAATAAAATTCCTCACTTCTTGAAAAAAACAAGATAGTTTTCATTTTATAGTAAAAGATACAACCCTGAACTCTGTGATACATTTTGAAAACCAGCATTTAATAGGAGTAGTCTAGATCTCAAGCACACATGCAAAATACACAAAGACACAATTTCTCAAATAAAGTAAGATAGTTCAGTGTGAGTTACTAAAACTACAAAACTGTAACCTAAGCATTTTATACTTTATTCACCTCTGAAATATACCAAAGAAGATAAAATATCAAAAACACCTTACTGAAATTTACTTACTCTATTATTAATAACTATAGAGAAACCTCCCTGGAGATTTGGTTTAGGGTTGATGGATTTAACTTGTGGTGCTGACAAAATTGAGTCGCTACCAATTTTTTAAAAACAATTCTTAAAATAATTACACTTTTTAAGCTGCAGCTTTTATGTTTAAAACTACCAATACTAATATTATAAATTGTGATTTTTTTTGGTTACTCAGAATATTGACAATTGGATATAAAAAGATTCTAACAGAGAAAAATATTCCCAAACTAGGTTTTCATAAGATAGAGAAAACTGGATGGGTATCCCAAGGACATCTTTTCTTTGGACCATAGAGTATATTTGAAAACACTATAGTTGACAATTTTTGAGGCTCAAAAGATTTTTCAGAACAATCTGAAAACACAATTGGTCCATAAATAAGCATTCACATAATAAAATGTTCAGTGAATGTTCTCCAAAAGAACTAAATTCTGGAGAACAATCAAAAAATGTCCTGAAGTTGTGTAATCTCTCTGGGTTGTAGAACAGGTGCAGTTACTTAAAAGTGATGGGCATAAGATTAGAAAACTGCATTTAGAATATTTGTCTATTGCTTTGCAAATAAAGAGATGTCACCCATTAGCTTAAATTTCATTTAAGCCTTTGCCACTTGGCAAAATTCCATTATGGCTTAAGGCTTCGTCTACATGCTGCCAAGCATCTGGATAACTGATAAGTTCAGTTAATCATTGGACTCATAATGAGCCCTTCCATTTTGATTGCTCTTCTAGGTTTTTAAAGCAATGTCACATTTGTGGTCTCACTTGAAAAAAGCAACTGAGTATCATTTAAAACAATTTAATGGTTGAAACAAAGTCAAAGTGGTCTGGACTTAAATACTCCTCAATTTGCTAGTATTTTAACTTTTGGCAAGTAACTTAACCTTTATGAGACTTAATGCATTTAATTTAATTTGAGGATAATAATAGTATCTGTCTCATCATACTGTTATGATGACTAAGTAATTATGCAAGTCAAATACTGAACACAAAGCCTGGAACACAGAAAATGCTCTATCCTTGTTAGTTTTCATTATAATAATTATAATTAATTTTCTTAATATTATTTTTAGATATTATGCATCTCATAGTAAAATATTCATATGCTTTACCTTGCCTTCAATCTCACTGTGTAGGCAAAGTCATAGGAAGCTCATGAAGAAAAAAAAATGAGTTTATTTCATTATTTGAATATCCACAGATGGGCCATGTTTCAGAAGGTTAAAATCTGAAAACACCTAAGAATCTTAAGTCCAAGAAGTTAGGGTCAGCAACAACATACAAGATAATTCTTGGAACCAAAAAAAAACTTAACCAAAAAAAGCATATATGCATATGCAGTACTCTACCACTTTGTGATCCAGTCTTTGTCTCTTAGTTATAATTAACTCTAACATATTAATTATAATAAGATATTTGCTGAATACCTACCCTGGTAGGAAACTGAATGATGCTGCATCTGGTGATTGTCTTATTGCTGGCAGAGTCCTCAGGTAGAGCAGGGCATTCCATGCTAAAGACAAGAAGGGCATGTATGTATGTGGAACCTCTCCTCCTTTTGATCTCCCTGTAATTTATGTTGTTCTATGGTATATTTTTTTCATGATGGTTACTATGAAGTCTCCAGAATGTCTCTTATAGTTATAGGATTTATTTTAAGCTGATAACATCAATATCATATAGACATCCCATATTTTGCCTTTTCATCTACTAATATTTTATGTTGGTAATATTACATTTGGCATATTTAAACTATTTTATAGTACATACACTTAATATTTATTCTTTATTGGGTCTAATAAATTCTTTCAGTATTATTACTTTTACCTTAAGTTTTATACTTTCTCACATTTCATTATGCAATGCAATATTTTCATTTTAACCTAACAATATCTTTTAGTGCCTGATCACAAACCTGGTGACCTAAGTTTTATTCCCAGAAACCCACATGGCAGAAAGAAAGAAGTGACTTTTGAAGGTTGTTGCAGTTACTCTGCATGGTCGCTGATAAAATCACCATCAAACAGCTTAAGGGAATAAGGGTTAATTTTTCACTTAAGATTCCTGGTTACAATTGTTTGATCAGCTTGGCAGGAGAGCTTATACAAACACCAGGGAATAGGGAACTGGCCACACCATCTCCACATAATAGTTGAGAAAGGGATGATCCTTACTTGTCAGATCAACACATATGGCCAAGCATACACAAGGATGCCAACTTCCTCAATCAGCTCTCTGTATTTTATTCAACTGTCTGGGGCCTTGTCTCACCCACAATGAACTGGTTCTGCCCCATAAAACAAAAAAATTTCCTGCAGGTTCACTCTGTGCTCAACTATTTATCTACAAATGTGCCCAGAGCTCAAACCCCTAACCATTGAGTTGACACCTTTACCTAACTGTGACAGCTGCCGTACTCTCATATGCCATGGTATACATGCACATACCTTCTCTCACTCTTTCTCAATAAACAGTAAATAGTATAGTAGAAACGAAGTTGCCATTCTTCTGAAAATGAAATAAATAAAGTAAATTTTAAAGAAAATTTCCCTTAGCATTTCTTGTAAGGAAAGTCTATTAATACTGAATTCCTTCAGTGTTTGCTTATCTAAGGAAGTTGTTATTTGTATGTAAAGTGTAGCTTTATTCAACCAAGGGTTCTTGATTAGAACTACCATCTTTTATCAAAAACAACTTTGATATTTGTGTGTTATGTACCTCTAGTCCTATAAAGATTCTATCCTTTTTGTATGAGGAATTGCTTTCTCTAGCTGCAGTTTTATTTTTCACTAACTTTGACAATATGATTATAATTTATCTCAGGTAAGATGTATTTCTTTTTAATTTATAGTTTTATGCTTCATGAATGTGAATGTTAATTTATTTCTCTGAGTTTGGGGAGATTTTTCATTAATTTCATAAAAAAGTCTTTAGTTTGCTCCAACTTCTGCAATTTTGCATTATGGATATATTAAGTCATTTGATGCCATCAGAGAGTCACATAGATTTGCTTGTATATCATTATATTATATTACACTTTATGTAATCAACAATAGTCAAATGCATATTAATGTTATAATTACTTAACATGATTTATGTTAATTTGCTCATGCTTTTTTTTTGTTTATCTGAGCAATTTCAAATCACCTGTCTTCAATTTTGCTAATTTTTTTCATGCATTTGAGTCTTTCATTACTGACCTCCATGTCATTTACTACTAAGTCATTATGTTTTGCAGATCAGTAATAGGTAATTGGTTATTTTTCATGGTTCCTATATCTTCATTAATTAATTTTCTTCATGCGTTGTTTTCCTGTTTGCTTAACACATGGCATTTTTGAATATGATGAGTTTGGATTCTCTGCTAAGCAGTTTGCACTAATAAACTAGCTCATTTCTTCAGGATCTGTTGCTGATTAATTAATTTATTTGAAAAGACAAATTTTCTTTAATTCTTTGTAATCCTTGTGGCTTTTTTTTTCATTGGTGTCTATACCTCGTTGTCTTTACAGTCTGGCCTCAGCAGCAAATGCTCTTCACAATTATAGTGAACAAAATTCAGGGGAGTTCAAAGGTCCAAATGAACTAATATATTAGTTAGTAGGTTCCAAAGTCTCATGCCCACAAGTCTACTAGGGCTTTTCTGGGATTTGGCCTATGGGACCTGGGGCTAGGATTCACAAAGAAAGACCTGGATCTTGAAATCTGTGCATGCCATCTTGGCATAAAGGTCTACTAGGATTGTCCTGGAGCTTGGACCTGTTGAGATTCCACCAAAGTCATTTCTGACCTTGTGACTATAGGGGAAAGCCTAGTGGTAATCTCCATTTAGGGTGTACCAGGAACCTGACTTCAGAAGGTTAGGCCACAAACTGAGCTTTGTAGGGGATAGTCTACTACTTTGGAAAACATTACAAATATGAATTCAAACCTAAGTCTTTTCTTGGTATTTTCAGTGGTCAGTCTAGATTCAGATACTGAAGTAGGCCTGAGCCTGATTTTATACAAGCATAATTGATCATGGGGGAGCTAGATGGATAACCTAATGGTTAACATTTGGTCTGGCAAGAAGAAGGACTTGAGTTAACATCCTGGATCCCATATAAAAATGTCAGGTGGAAATGGCAAGGGCTTTGCACTTCTGGCTCTGGAAAGCACAGCCTGGGAAATCCCAGAGTGAATCAAAAAGGAGGTAGAAGCAATCCATGATGATTCTTGAAGCCACATTTGGGCCTCCAAGTGTGCACACACAGTCCCCTCTGATGCACGTGCACACACACACACACACACACACACACACAAATGAATAAAAAGAAATAATCAATTATGAGAACCATACTAGAGTCTCAGTTTGTAAGGCCAGGCTAATGATGGAAAGTACTATGCTAGGACTCTTGCTAATATTGTCTACTGCAAAGTTGCATGCATTCTCTATTCTTCTACAAAGAACACATTCCACTTTGCAATGTACTGTATGAGCTTAGGGAAGGAATGGTGAAACTAATAAGAAAATTTCCTTATCACATTCCTCAGAACAGCTTGTCTTATTTCTGGGTTTCAAATAGTAACAGAATACTTTCACCTGGATTCCCTAACTTTTTTTTTTCATTTCTGCTCATACAAACTTAACAGGTACACCGGTCCCCTCCCTCCCAACACTGCCGCCCGACCTCCCTGATCCTTCCCTCCCCTCCTCTGTCCCTCCTCATCCCCCAGTTCCCCCACTCCAATCCCGGGAGTATCCTTTAATGTGCATGCCAAACTCTCCTCTGGGTCCTCCTCTCTGATGAGATGCAAGGACCCAGTGGCATTTCCCAGAACCCTTTCCTGTGTTCCCCTCAAGCATAGGAACACTACTGTGGCTGTGAATCCCTTGCCTCCAAGGAACCTAGTGCCTTTATCCATACTAGACTTTGTGGGGTCAATAGTGTGTTGGACATTGCACAGGGCATGCAAAATCTAGTCATGATTTCTTCGGCCCTTACTTGTGGAGTATCTTGCATATCATTACTCTTCCCATCCTTGTGCTCTTAGAATCTTACCGCCCTCTCTTCTGCAAATTTCCCTCAGCTTCAGGATGGGGAGAGATTAGGCTGGCCTAGTTCCAGGTGGTTGATACAGAGTCTCTGATGTTCTGAATTATGGTTTGTTGATATTTTTTTCAGTTTTGCTGATCCTGCAATGCCCTTGGCTCCATCCTGATGGGTACTGGATGTTACCCCCTGGCCAGAGATAAAAAGCTGTTAAACTAGAGTCTTGTTATAAGAGTATATTCAAAGGTAGAAGTAATAAAAGTAGGAGACCACAGTGAGGGAGGGTCAATCACCCATTTGTAAAATGGTTACTTTCTATCTGCCAGACTATATGCCCTCCTCTTCTGGCGAGATCATATGACATTGGTTGCAAATGATCAGGAAGGAAAGTCTGTGAACTTAACCAGATGTCTCATTACTTACTTGCAGTCCTTGATGGTGGCCTATTTTCTCTGTTGAAACATGGTCCCCTATCTCCTTATTTCTGGTGGGGCCCTCCTTCCCCATCTCTCCTGTTTACGATCTTTGCAGTTAATGTATGTATTACAGAGATTTATCCTTGACTATTTCTAAGTGGGTTTGGTAATAGGATCTACTTATTAGGAAGTACATACGGCACTTAATTGTCTGTGTCTGGGATACTTCACTCAATATAATTGTTTCTAATGACATCCATTTCCCAGAAAATTGCATTAATCCATCATTTTTAATGGCTGAGTAGTATTCGATTGTATAAATGTACCACACTTTCCTTATCCACTCGTCAACTGTTAGACATTTGGGTTGATTCCATGACTTTGCTCTTTTAAACAGTGCTGCTATGAACATGGTAGTGCTTGTGCTATCGAGGTGAATTTTTGCTGTATGGGGGGTTATTTCCAAAAGTGGAATAGCAGGGTCATATGTCATTTCAATCTTTAATTTCTTTAAGAATCACCAGACGGCTTGCCAGAATGGTTGTATGAGCCTGCACTCCCACCATCAATGTAGGAGTGTTCCCCTCTCTCCACATCCCCTCCAGCACTTGGTGTTGTTTGTACTGTAGATTTTTGCCATCCTGATTGGGGTGAGATGATATCTCAGGGAAGTTTTGATTTCCATTTCCCTGATGGCTAAGGATGTGGAGCACTTTTTAAGATATTTGTTAGACATTTTATTTTGTCCCTGGTAAAGTTTCTTTTAAGTTCCAAGGCCCATTTTCTAATTGGGCCATTTGTTTCCTTGGTGTTTAGTTTTCTAAGTTCTTTTGCACTCTGGATAATAGAGCTCTATCAGATATGTGGTTAGTGAAGATTTTCTCCCATTATGTGGGTGGCCTTTGTGCTCCAGTTACAATCTGTTTATCTGAACAGACGCTCTTTAATTTCACAAGATCCCATCTGTTGTGTGTTGGTTGTAGTGACTGTGCTATTGGATTTCCGTTTAGGAACTGTTAGCCTAGCCCAATCAGTTCGAGGGAGTTCCCTACTCTTTCAACTATGGTTTTAATGGTCTCTGGCCTTATATTGAGGTCCTTGATCCATTTGGAATTAATCCTTGTACATGGTGACAAGAATGGGTCTAGTTTTAATCTTCTGCAGTGGATATCCAGTTTTGCCAGCACCATTTGTTGAAGATACTGTTCTTTTTCCATTGGATTTTTTGGGCCCATTTGTCAAAGATCAAATGACTCTGGTTGTGTGGGCTTAAATCGGGGTCTTCAACTCTTATCCATTGATCTGTGTGTATATTTTGAGCCAATACCAGGCTCTTTTTAAAACTATTGATTTGTAATATAGACTAAGGTTTGGTATGTTTATACCTCCAGCAGTGTTTTTGTTACTCAGGATAGTTTTTTTTTTTTATCCTGGGTCTTTTGTTCCTCCATTTGAATTTTGAGATTGTTTGGTCAACTTCTTTAAAGAATTGATTTAGGATTTTAATTGCTATAGCATTGAATCTGTATATTGCCTTTGGTAGGATGGTCATTTTTATGATATTGATTCTGCAAATCCAGGAACATGGGAGGTCTTTTCACCTTCTGATGTCTCTGGCAATTTCTTTCTTTAGGGTTTTAAAGTTTTCATTATAAAAGTCCCTTACTTCCTTGGTTAGGTTTATACCAAGGTATTTCATTATTTTAGGAGCTATAGTAAATGGCATTGTTTCTCACAGGGCTTTTTGACTACATTCATTCTGGGCATATAGGAAGGCCACTGATTTTTGTACATTTATTTTTTGTCCTGCCACCCTGCTGAACTTCTGTATTCATTCCAGGAACTTTCTGGTGGAGTTTTTTGGGATTACTCAGGTATAAGTTCATGTCATGTGCAAATAGTGATAACTTGACTTCTTCCTTGCCAATTTGAATCCCTTTTATGTCCCTTTCTTGTCTTATGCTTTCAGGTAAGATTTCAAGTACAATATAGAAGTTGGGAGAGTGGACATCCCTTATCTTGTTCCTGATCGAAGCAGGAGTGCTTCACGTTTTTCCCCATTGAGTATAATCCTTGCTGTTGGCTTGTATACAGCTTTTATTACATTGCTAAAGGTTCCTTCCATTCCAACTGTCTCTAGGGTTTTGATCATAAAGGGCTCTTGGATCTTGTCAAAAGCATCTATCAAGAGTATCATGTAGTCTTGAATTATGGTTGGTTTATATGGTGAATTACATTGACTGATTTGCGTATGTTGAACCAACCTTGTGTGCCTCGGATAAAGCCTTCTTGATCCCTGTGAATGATCTTTTTGATTTGTTTTTGAATCCAATTTGCTAAGACTTTGTTGAGAATCTTTGCATCTGTGTTCATTAGAGAGATTGGCCTATAGTTTTCTTTTTTAAGTGTATCACTTTAGGTTTTGGGATTAAGACGATATTAGCTTCATAGAAGGAATTTGGTAGTGTTCCTTCCTTTGCTATTTGATGGAACAGTTTAAGGAGTATTGGTATTTTTAGCTCTTCAAATGTCTGGTAGAACTCTGTGCTGAATCCATTTTGACCAGGACATTTTTTGGTGGGAAGATTCGAGATTACTTCCTCAATTTCCTCATATGTTATAGGACTATTTAAATAATTCAGAACTTCCTGATTCAATTTAGGTAAGTTGTGTTTCCTTAGGAATTCATCCATCTCTTTTGTGTTGTCAAATTTCACAGAGTATAAGTTTGTGAAATATGATGTTATAATTCTCTGGATTTCTTGGGTATCAGTAGTGATAACTCCATTTTCATATCTAATTATGTTAATTTGGGTTTTCTCTTGCTTTTAGTTAATTTAGCTAGGGGTGTATCAATTTTGATTTTTTTCAAAAAAAACAGGTTTTTGACTGGTTGATTTTCTGTATCATTTTCATATTCTCGATTTCAGATATTTCTCCCCTTATTTTGCTAATCTCCTCTCTTCTACTGCTTTTGGGATCAGATTTAAGCTTTAAGCTTTAAGTTGCATTGTTAAGTTATTTATTTATGATGTTTCCATTTTTTTGGGGTAGGCATTAAGAAGTATGACCTTACCTCTTAGAACAGCTTTCATTGTGTCCCAGATATTTGGGTAAGTTGTAGTTTCATTATCATTTGCTTTCAAGAAATCTCGAGCCCCTGTCTGGTGCTGAAATGAATCTGAATTCTCAGCAAAAGGCCTCCCCATCTCCCTGAGCTGGGGTCTAGACCAGAAAATAGCTGCCTCAAGTGTTTCTGTATTATCATGGTTAATAGTTCAGTGGAATTTGTCCATCTTTGGTAACGTTGGTGTACATGGTGACCCTGCATTTCCTTTTCTGTTTGGTAGTTTGTGACTCTGAAATGCCCACTGTTATGTGTATTAATTTATAAAAATAAATTTTATTTGGAAAACCTTTCAAAAAAAAAGAAAACTTGAATTTCCTTTTTAAATTCTTCCTGAATCCAGTTCTCATTCAGCATCATAGTGTTAAATTTCCAGGAGTTAGTGTATTTTCTGTTGTTTGTTGTGTTGTGGATGTCAAGCTTTAGGCTGTGGTGGTCTAATAGGTACAGGCTAGAGTTTCAACTTTCCTGTATATGTAGAGATTCATTTTGTGACCCAACATGTGATCTAATTTGGAGAAAGTTCCATGTGCTGCTGAGAAAAATGTGTAGTCTTTGGTGCATGGATAAAAAGGTTGATAGAGATCTGTAAGTTCCATTTCAGTAAGGGTTTGATTAAGTTCTGAAGTGTCTCTGTTAAGCTTTTGACCTGTTGATCTATCCCATGTTGAGAGTGCCATGTTGAAATCGCCAAGAATTATTGTCTGGGGGTTGATTTCTCCCTTTAGATGCTGTAGGGTTTTCTTAATGAATGTGGAGGGGCCCATATTAGGTACATATATGCTCAATATTGTGAAGTCTTCCTGATGGATTATACCTGTGACTAAAATGTAGTATCCATCTGTGTCTCTTATGATTTTTTTTTTGGTTTGAAGTCCACTTTCTCCAATAGCATTATGGCTACCCCTTCCTGTTTCCTGGTTGCATTAGCATGCAGAATTTTTGACCATCCTTTATTTTTAGGATGTACCTATCTTTTGTAGTGAGATGAGTTTCCTGAAGGCAGCAGATTGATGGATTGTGGTTTTTAATCCAAGTTTGTAATCTGTGTCTCTTGATACCATTGATATTTAATGTTATAATGGAGAAATTATTTTTAATTCTGGACATTTTTTATGGTTAGTGGCTTTTGTAAGTGTATTGTTTGATATTTAGGTTTTCGTGGTATTTTACTTCCCTTCTGTCCTCCTGGATACGCTTGTACTTTTCTTCAAGCTTGAGTATCATTTCTAGCATTTTTTGAAGCCCTGGTTTAGTAAAAAATGTAAGTCTTCAGGTTGTCTTTGTGCTGGAAAACTTTTCTTTCTCCCTCGATCATGACAGATAGTTTTGCCCGGTATATATCAGTCTGGGTTGACATTTTTGCTCAATTATTACTTGAAGTACTTCTCTCCAAGCTCTTCTTGCTTTTGCTTTTTCTATTGAGAAATCATTTGTTATTTTAATCAATTTAACTTTAAAAGTGACTTGTTTTTTTTCTCTTGAAGCTCTCAGCACCTTTTCTTTGTCTTGGATGTAGACAGCTTTGACTACTATTTGCTGTGGCGATTTTCTATTTTGGTAATATCTGTTTGGGGTGCGGAATGCCTCTTGTATTTGGATGGGCCTCTCATTCTTTAGTTGAGGGAAGTTTTCATTTATGATAATTGAAAAATTTCCTCAGGTGTGGTATTTTGGGATTCTTGCTCTGGTATTCCATGAATAAGCATGTTAGGCTTCTTCAGGGTGTCTCATATCTCTTGAATGTTCCTCTCAAGTACCTTTTTGGCTTTAACAACCTCTTCCATTGAGCTGGTTAATACTCCCACTTTGTCTTCAAGGTCTGAAATTGTATTTTCTGCTTCATTAGTTCTGCTGATAAGACTCTCTGTTGAGTTTTGGGTTGAAGATAACGTGTCTTTTAGTTTGATTTTAAACTCTGCCTGAGACTGTTTTAACTGCTCTATGCCTATTTTTGTTTCTTGAACCCTTTTTCTCAACTCCAAGTACCTGTTGTGTTCCTCTTCAAAGTGGTTGATGAGGTTGTTTAACTCCTCCTGGATTTTCTTTCATAGTATTAACCGTGATAATTGTCATACTTTGGAAGTCCTTATCTTGGGTATGGTTTTCTTGGCTATCATCTGTGAATTGGTTCTGGTTGGAATCCATCATTATGGTGTTAATTCTTTTGGTGGGAGATTGGTCTTGGGTTTTGTTTCTCATGGAAACTTGGGCATTGTTGTTTTGTTTCTTAATACCTTTCAGCTTCTGTTTGTCTTTGACTGAACTGATTCATTTGGTATTACTATTCTCACGCAGTTATTACTAGTGCTTGCCTTGGAGTTGAGTACATTTGTCTTTTGTTATTGTTATTTCCTAGATGAGGCTATTAGACTGTTAGTACATCAGTTAAGTCAGGTTAAGTAGATAGGAGGTGAATATTAGTATGGTAGTGCACTTTTACGATTTAGTATCTTGGTGATATGTGAGTGTGAGTGATATAATCCCTGGAGTTGTATATGTTTTTGGGGTGGCTGTATGGAAAAGTTAATCTACAGTGATTAATACTAGAAAGGAGCAGTATGGTTAAAAAAGAGTTTTACTTACCTTTGGGCTGGATGCGAAGAATCTCTTCCATGTGATAAGATTTTAGATGACTTCAGATGTGTGGCTTTTGACCCTTAGAGCTTTGCTTGAGTTTCCTTTGGACTCTATTGAATTCTTTGTAGCAGTGTGTCCTCCGCAGACCACAAGCAAGGGTCCCCGTTGGGCCGCAGGGACAGAGGGACTGATGGTGATGGCAGACTTCATCACCTGGGACTTGGGACTTGGCTTAGTGGCCCACCCAAGCTCCAGGGATGGAGGAATGTGAGCAAGTCCTGTCCACATTGGGCAGGCAGGCGGGACAGAGGATAAAAGGGGCTGAGACCCAGGGCATGGCCCAGGCAAACCAGAGGTGTTGCCCAGGCTTGCTAGTGGGAGGAGCTGGGACGATGGACTCCCTGGGGGCTGGGGGAACTCACCTGGGATGGAGGACCCAGAGTGAGTCTTGTCCCGGTCAGGCGGGCAGGAGGGCGGGTGGATTCCCTAACTTTTTGAGTCTAAAAGGACAGGTCTGTGTCCTAGGATATCATAGGCCAATCAAAGTAGCTTTGGCCTTGATGTATTTCAAATTGACACATCTGTGAGTGCTGGAATCCTGTGTTCCATCATCATGTTTATATCAGTATTCTCCTTTAAAATATTTTTGATTTAGGGCTGGAGAGGTGGCTCAAGGGTTATTGTTATTGTTATTTCCTAGATGAGGCTATTAGGCTTTTAGTACATCACTTAAGCCAGGTTAAGTAGACAGGAGGTGAATATTAGTATGGTAGTGCACTTTTACGATTTAGTATCTTGGTGATACTGCAGGCGGAAGGTCCTGAGTTCGGATCCCGGATCCCACGTATAGACGCCAGGCGAAAGCGGGGGCGGCCTGTGCTTCTGGTCCTGGTAGGGCGGAGCCTGTGAATCCCGGGGCAGAGTAAACAAGGAGGAGGTGAGGTGTCCATGGTGGTTCCCGAATTCGTCCGTAGTTCTACACACACACACACACACACACACACGCATACATACGCACACACGCACAATTGAATAAATAATAATAAAAAAATTTTAAAAATGTTTAAAATATTTTTGATTTAATGTGATCTTGGGATATATTTATGGGGATTCATTTATAAAGATTCATCAACACTCATAACAAATACTAAGTTGTTACTTGACTATGATTGTCTCAAAATGAATTTATACTGTGTACATAGTGTAGTCCTTGTATGTCCGTGTAAGTGTAGCTTCTCCTATTCCTCATCCCTATGCATTACTTAGCGTTCCTGGCTATGAGTCAGTCAAAATAACTTCAGTGAATCCATTTCTGATAGAATCCTCTCTTTTTCTGTATATTTCCAACTAAAAAAAATCCTTCTTTTTTTGTAATTCAGAACATATTCTAGTTTTAGCCATTTACTCATGACCGTTATTCATTTTATAATTTTAAATGTCACCAGCACTTGATCTAAGTTGAACATTAAATTTTCATTTGCTAATTTACTTTATTTTCCAAATCTTTAGATTTTTTTTGTATTCATTTTCAAACTTAATGGGATAAATAGTAAATTCAGTTGGCTATTTCAAATGATTTATTCATAAGGATACAAAATCTCATCAAACTGTTCTATATGATTTTCCAAAATTTAAAAACAAAATTTCTACCTATACTAAAATAAACATAGGAAAAAACTTCCTTTTGAATGTAAAATGGTTCCTTTAAAAATATACACAGAAATGTTTTCAAAGTTCAATCATTGCTTTAGTTTTCTAGTGTATGACATGATAATAAGATTCAGAATAACCAGAAAGCATGTTAGATATAGACTTATATATCTGATTTGATCTCTTTTACCCTTCCCACACTAGCCATACATTATCATGTTTGGTTGATATAAACTGAGTACATATGAATGTTGCATATCATATCAATAATATGGATCAGAATATTTCTTTCATATTCATTTATGTCCAGTCTAAGATTTTTTTTACTTTTTTATTATTATTATTTCCACTTATACAAACTTAACAGGTAAGATATTACCTGTTAACAGTCTAAGATATTATCAATTCCTGTTTAAGTTACTGCAATAGTTTTCTTCCTTTTCCTGTCCTTCTTCAATGCTGTGTAGGCTAATTTATTCTCTCTCTCTCTCTCTCTCTCTCTCTCTCTCTCTTTCTCACATACACACACACACTCACAAACACACACAAGGATGCCTACATTTCATTCCCAAGAGCATATACACATGTTTCTTTGTATCATAATAAGAATTTTTTTACTTTGGAAGTAAGAAGAATTTGGTCAAAATAAGAATCTTGAAGTAAGATTATTCTGTGCCTACCTAATTTGCCCCAAAAGAATCAAAGAACCATTATGGAAGAGATTCTGAAAGAATAGTGTCAGAAAAAGAAGCTGTTTTGATTGGAGCTGAGATGAAAGAGGTGAGAAGATGCCATGATTCTATACATTTTGTTCTGCAAATACAGAAAAGAACTGTCAGTTACACAACAGGAATGTTGTAAAACAGAAAAGGCAAGCATAAGGATTCCCCAGTGAAACCTGCAGATAAAAAATGAATGTGTCATGATCTTATGTGATTTTAAATATTTTTAATAATTTTGCAATTAATTAAATAACTGATGTAATAATTTAATTAAAAATTCATCCCATATTTAAATTTTAATTTATAAAGGAAACCAAATTTTGATTTTAAATTTATTATAGAAGACACTGGAAAATAATATAACCATTTAGAAGTGAATCCATATGAAGATAGTGTGAAGAGGTAGAGTAAATAACAACTTATCACCAGTGATAGAAGACCTGAGCAGGTAATTCTCCCAGCTTTTAAAAAGAACCAACAAACTCTAATGATATCCTGAGATTAGACATCTAATATTCATCAACCATGGAATAATATTTTCTATTGCTTACATCATACCCCAATTAACAGCATTTTGCACAGATTCCTAGAAAAATAATATACTTGTTCAGCATGGCCACATCCTATATGTTCAAGTTTATCTCAAACTGTTTTCTCTTCTTTCTACCATTTAACCACATTAACGTCTTCCATCTAAGTTTTTTGTATATTCTGCATGAAGCATTTCTCCCCCTATCACTGTTACTTGGTTAACACTAACTCTTCCTTCTGATCTCAGTTTGCCTATCACTTTTCAAGAGAAGTTTTGTGCACATCAAGCTAAAAGTACCACTAGTCTTCATTATTCATTTGTAATAGCATGGCCTTTTCTTAATTACCTCAAAAGAAAACTTCAAAAATATATTTTGAAGTGTATTAAGGTGTCCCAGTGACTATGTCTATACTGCTAAATACTGCATAGATACCTAGCATACTGCTTTGCATTTAATACACATTCAAGAAGTATTTATTAAACCAATACTCAAATTTATTTCCTACAACAAATATTCTGCCAAAATATGCTTTCAACTCACTTTCATTTAAGTCTAACAATGTAATATCAACAACTTAATAGGCTACCCCTTATAGAAATGTTGGAAAAATGTTCCGAAAACAATGTTAGCCTTCTCTTAAATCTTGTAAGAAGAGGTACCTGAATCTCATCTCATCATTTACACTGACAGCTGTTCAGTTTCATTATCATTTGAAACTAAGGAAAACATCTTCAAATAGCAAACTCACAACCATGCTTTTATGTGGGCTGCAGAAGAAAATGCACAGTAAAAGAAAAGAAACTTTCTATTATTTACCATGTTGAAGGAAAGAAAATTCAAAAGAAAATCAACATTTAGGGGATTGAAAGGAGTGGGGAGGAAGGGAAACTGGGGTGAATACTCAATATGCTTGCAAAAGTAGAAAAATAAATTTAAAAATGACATGAAAAAAGAAAGAAAAATATAATTCTCATGAAGCTTGAATACTTTCTTCCTCAAGAAATACTATAACCAGAGATGGTCTGATATTTGCTCCAACCTGCCATTTTACCTTGTCTGTATTATAAATCTAGGTGAATACTTAATTCTTTATATTAAAATTTGCTTTATAATACTGTCTTTTTGATAAGTATTAATAATGTTTATAAAAAACTGAAGCACTAAATTGGCAAAATAACACCAGTATATGAGAGATGTTAGTAACACAAGTATGAAGACTCCTCTTTAACATTGCATTTATATTACAGTTTATGAATCACAATGTTTGTGCTACAAATTAATTACAGATTCTCATATCATGGTTCATCATTACTTTACCTTGGCATGCCTTTAAATTTCTTAATAGCACTAACAATGTTTTCTTTTTTCTCTCTGGATGGTTTAATGTACTATTGTTTAGAATGTTGATGTGCATTAAGGAAAATTCTAGCACACCTCCAATTAAAATTGTCTACTACAATATGATTATAGAACTAGACAACATGACTCAGCATGCCAGATGAACCTAAAAAAAATCAGTGCCCGAAGGTACTACATTTAATTTTCTGTTTGAAAAGTTGGATGGTGTTAATACATCAACACTGATCCAACTGTTTCATGGATAAATTGGTTATTTCAGTAATCATTCCAATGAAGTCAGCTGGTCTTTTAGCCATAAGAAAACAAATCAACTCAGGAATCCAATCAATTGTGACTCAACTCGTGATATGGTCAATATAATCAATCCTATCAACCTGGCATCAGTTCTGCAGAGGAAAGATCCTAAAATACAACATTTCAGATGGAATTCAGATTTTTTTTTCCTGTTATGGAAAACAAATAATATTTTAATGTTCCTGTAAAGAAAGCATCTTTAATGAATAATGACAGATCCATATTTATTTTGGTTAAATTCTGGGCTTTTGAATATTAAAAAATACAGCACACCTATACAAATGATAAGCCGGTTTTTCTAAAAATGAATATTTATAAATATATTCATGTATAAATGTTTCCTTTGATAATCCAGAAACTTCCACGTGCATTTCTTTTTATAATCAGAATCTTAAAAAAATCAAATACCTGTGTATTAAATGAGACAAGAAGAATGATGACAGTTTCTATTAAAAGGCAGTCATTAGAGAGCCAAACACAAAATAGAAAACAAATACTTTAACTATTGTAGTCAAATTATTTTGGCATATATACTATGTATATCAAAAATGAAGAACTTGATAAAATATGTCTTTTCAAGTGCTAAATGTTAACTGAAACATTCCTAAAGAATTAAATTGAACTATTTTTCACATAGCCTTATAGTTCCTTGTAACATTTGTCAGAACTTAATTTCTGAAAATATTAGCAGCAACATTTGTAAAAGAGGTAAGGAAACTGTAATCATGGTATTCCTTTGGTCTCATATACTAGAACCTATACGGTGTCTTAATTTTATTATTTCTCATGTTAGGTTAGCTATATTATTTCCTTATAAGTTTCGAATATTCTATTTTATATCTTAAAATTAGGTCATTCAGGCTGTAGAGATGGCTCAGAGGTTAAGACTCTGTCTCTCAAGCAAAATGTCCTAAGTTTGGATCCTAGGTCCCATGTAAAAACATGATGTGGAAAGGTGGTAGCCTACACTTTTGGCCCTGGTGGGCGGAGCCTGGGAAATTCCAGAAGGAAGGAAGAAGGAAGTAGAAGAGATCCAGGATGATTCCTGAAGTTACCTTTGGTCTTCCACAGGGACACACAGTGCCCTCTGACAGACATACACACACACAGATGATAGATAGATAGATAGATAGATAGATAGATAGATAGATAGATGATAGATGGATGGATAGATAGATAGATAGATGATAGATGGATAGATAGATAGATAGATAGATAGATAGATAGATAGATAGATAGATAAAATACTTTAAAAATTAAGTCATTTGGGGTAAAAACTTTATACCAAATTTAAGTTCACAGATATACAGGCAGAGTTGTAAAAATAGTTTCATAAGCTTAGTAATTTTTGCTTAGAGCAGAAAGAACAGAATGGTAAACTTAAGAAACCCCTGAACTCCTAATGAGCCTACACATCAGATACATGAATATCAAATAGAAATTATATTTTGGGGATAACATACATATATACATACAGATTTATATAGTAACAGCATTTTTTAGAATAATAGTTTTAGAGAAAACACCATTGGCAGCAATCTTTCAACCTGATTAGAAAACAGGAAGCATTGTCATTTCTGAATTCTGTTTGACAAACACTTCAGTTTGCCAAATGCCAGTGCAACAGAATCGATCACATGTCATTCTTTGATATTGATACCTACAAAGGAAACTAGCCTTAATGGGAACAATGGCATCTCAAAGTCCTTATCCATCATAAGGAGTTAAGATGCAAAACTAAATCCAGAGATCAGGAAGGATGGGCTCTCAGAGCGACTGCATCAAAAATGATTTAACAGAATTCCTGAGTTACTCTACACAACTTAAAGATTGATAAGTGCAGAAGACAGGTTTAAAAAACCCATTTTCAGTTCTGACTAGAAAAACCTACCAGCAAAGTAGGACTATAAGGTGATTTCCTCAACCTATGAAACTATAGTCTTCATATGTAATCATAGAAAATGAATTTTTCTTGAAATGAGAACCAAAGTCAGCACACTGTCACCATTACATATTGTCACCACTTAAGCTTTCTATAAATCAAAAGTTGCTCTAAAATGTAATATTATCTAAAAATAAAACACATAAAACTGTATTGAAAACATCAAAGAAAATACAAAAGAACTAAGAAATCTAATAATCAAAATCATGATTAGCACATAAAAATAATCATATTCCTACATTCTAGCATTGAAAAACTGGAATATAAAATAAGTTGCTTTCAGCAATATCAAGATACAAAGTACTAATATGTAATCTGGGAGATATTTGCAAGATGAATATTTAAAAAATCTTCAAAATGTTTTTGAAAGATATTAACCAGTACTGAAATAAATGAAGGGGTATATGTTCATAAATTAGGAGAATTGATATTTATAAGACATTTTGTTTCACCAAATTGATATCATATGATTTTTATCAAGATCGAAGAATAGAATTTTAGAAACAGAAGGAGATAAGATCTTCTACTCACTCTGATGGGAGATAACAGAACTGGTGCAGTGAAAACAAATTTTACAAACAAATAAGAGGAATTATTCTGGCTAATTTTGTTTTAATTGTAGCTACAATAATCAAGGAAGATTTATATTGACAAAAGAGAGATATATACATAAATGGTACAGAATGAGGCCTAGAAATAAATCAGCATAAGTACATAGACAACTCACTCACCTGTTATACATTCATTTGGTACTGCAGATTGAACATAGATGATTACCCATGTTAAGCATAAGCTTTATCACTGGTCAATATCTCCAACCCTGTGAAGTAATTTTGAATGAAGAAAATAAGAAATGATGCTGGTATCTGTCATGGGGTCCAGACACACCCAACAAAGACTCACCACACAGAAATTGGGTGAAGAAAAGCTTTACTACAGAAACAGGTGCACCAGGGCCACACCTCAGAGTTCTTTCATCTCAAAGTGTAACCCCGAACGACGTTAAAAAACAGTTTTTAAAGGCAAAAACTGCAAATACTTGGCATCTTTTTGATTTTGATTACTTTTTCCTTGGAGAAGGGTGATTAGCAGTAAATTTTCAGTTATGGTTAATCTATTTTTAATTTTGTGTTCAGCACATATCCAGATACAGTTATTGTCTCCTATTTAGATTAGAAGTAGGACAATTTTTTTTAAATGCTATGTAAGTAAGCCAAGATACAGAAGCAGAAAGCCAGGTTAAAAGTTAATATTAAATTACTCTTTGTGTTCTATTAGTCCTCCTTTCAGTTACCATGGACCCAATTAAACAACTTTGCACTTTTTCTTTCTAAAGCTAAGTTCAGCAAGCTGGGTTACAGAAGCAGAAGCCACATTAGTTCCATTAGTTAGCTTATTTTAAAGCACACACTAGCTAAATTTTATTTTATTTAATATTCCTTCTTTCATTTTCCCCTTCTTCTAGTAAATTAAATCAAATCATTGTCAGTGAGGCAGTTCCTAAAGCCAAAGACCAAGCTATTCCTATACCAATGAGCAATGGAATCAGGATGGTGGTGGCATGGCCAGCCCATTTTTGTCTGTGGGCCTCAGCTATTTACGGGTGAGCTCTTCCAGCTTTCCCATCATATATATATAGAATTCTGTGTTACTCTGTATCTGGCTGGTGTGTATGCAATCTGTTAAGCCCAGCGTATAAGCAAACCAGATGGTGAGGGGCACGTTAAGGACTTTAGGGCCTTTTGGAAATCCTACGGTGACATTACAGTTAATTTTATAAGGAAAGTTGTCTAAATTGTAATCCCTGGTCTTGAAACAGAGCCCAATTCCTTGTAGATAATCTAGAATGAGTCTAGGGCAATTCTTGTTCCAGGAACATTGATCAGAAATGTTTGAAGTATTGAATGTTTTAATATCAGTGTCTTTGCTTCCAATAGAGGCATGAGTCCTTATGCCACATAGCAGGATGCTTTAGAATCTAAGCAGAACCAGCCATCATGTTTATTTCAGGTCTAACCTGATTTATATAAAGGAAGGTTGCATGAAGCAGGGCCATAATAGGGTCTTTTAGCAAAGGTTTGGGGTTTATTAGATTCTTTTATCAGTCTCCTAAAGTAATCAGCTCAGGTGTGGTTGTGGTTGGACCTGGGGGTCTGATCTTGGGAGGTGGTGGCTTAAAAACATCATGGCTAGGTCCAATTGGGTTATTTTTGTGGACTACTGGAACACATTGTATGGTGAACTCTGTTCCTGGGTCATAGGCCCATGTGAACCTTGCTCAGAGCCCCCAAGGTTTTCCCAGTTTCTAAAGGTCTGTCTTATATGGGTCCCAAGAGAGAAAAGGGAAGGTTAGTATGGAATACCTGTTAGATTGACATGATTTTTTCCATTGATGTTGGACCATGATATCAAGGTCCGGCCTTGTGGCTGTCCATGCAGATGCCCATGACTCATATTCTCATTTTTGACAGTAGAAGTTACCTTTATCAACTGTACAAAACAACTCTCAGGATTGCTCAACTTGTAAATGGTGGATCCAAGTCTTTATGTTTTCTACCTTGATTGGAGAGAGGGTGTCAGTATAACAGTATATGGTCTTTTCCAGCAGGGTCCAAGAGTCTCGGTCTGTTGCCATTTGATCCAAACACAATCTCCGGACTGGTACAGATGAGGAGTCAGGGGTGCTTTTGAAAAGTGGCTTTTATCTGAGGCCAGATGATGTCCTGTGTCTGTTGTAAAGCTTAGACAGACTGAGTAAGTTATTGTTAGTTATTTTAGCCAACATCTCATCTCTTTTTTTTTAATTTTTTTATTATTTATTCAATTGTGCGTGTATGTGTGTGCACACATGTGTGTATGTATGTGTGTGTGTATGTGTGTGTGTGTGTGTGTGTGTGTGTGTGTGTGTGTGTGTGTGTGTGTGTAGAACCACGGACGAATTCGGGAACCACCATGGACGCCTCCACCTCCTCCTTGTTTACTCTGCCCCGGGATTCACAGGCTCCGCCCTACCAGGACCAGAAACGCAGGCCGCCCCCGCTTCTACCCGGCGTCTATACGTGGGGTCTAGGATCACGAACTCAGGACCTTCTGCCTGCAAGGCAGAGGCTTAACCCCTGAGCCACCTCTCCAGCCCAACATCTCATCTCTTAACCTAGGGACTAGAGGGGGAGATTTTCCATAGAGGATCTCAAAAGGTGTAGTTCCTCTTACATAGGGGGTGCATCTGGCCCTCAATAATGCAAAAAGGAGGAGGTCTACACAGCTTAGGCCAGTCTCCAAGGTTAATTTAGTTAGTCTCCTTGAGTGTCCGATTAATCCTTTCTACTTGACCAGAACTTTGGGGATGTTTCCAGTTATAGAGATCAGAAGTCACTAGGGGCAGGAAAGAAGGGGCTGAGGGAGAGGGTATCCAAGGGGAGGGAACCTCTGATGGGAAGTGCTATAGCCTACCCAGGCAGGGGAAGATATTTCTTAAGCCAGGAAGGAGGGTCTTCCACTAAGGAACACCAAGCCAAGATGTAAGGAATCTGGTCTCGATGGCCTCCACAGCAGGGACCAAAAATCTTTTTCTGAAAAGCAAATATAAGTGGGAGAGAAAAGGAACCATCAGATGACTAGTCAGGTTCTTAGGTCAGCCAATCTAGAGAACAAAAGACCCAAAGTTTCTCAGGAGTGGCAGTAGCATCAGTCTCCGTGGCTCATTTCTTAAAGTCAGAGAACTGTTCCTGGAAAAGTCCAAAGGGATTATTCGAATGGGGAGACTTTGAGGTAAACTGGCCATAGTGACAATGATGAACACAAAAACAAATGGAAGACAGACAATGAAAAACAAACACTTAACGAATGTCTGGCAATGTGTTGTAATAGACACGCAAAAGAATGCAGAATCAGGACCTGGACCAGGGTAGGTCAATCAGGCCAATCAGGCTGACAGGAGGAATTCTTGGGTATCCCCAAGAATCCTCTGACTCCAAAAGTAATGTTGCGTCCAGCCTTTCAGGAGTCCCACACGGCCCCACAGAAACAGAAAGTAAAACTTTTCAATCACCCCTTCTGCTGAGCAGGACAGACAGACAGATCAGACAGATGTCCTCAGAAGTCAAAGACCAGAGTGGAGAGTCCTGAAGGGAGATCCCAGATGAGCGCCCAGATGTCCTGGGGTCCAGATACACCCAACAAAGACTCACCACACAGAAATTGGGTGAAGAAAAGTTTTACTACAGAAATTGGTGCACTGGGGCCACACCTCAGAGCTCTTTCATCTCAAAGTGTAGCCCCGAATGAGGTTAAACAACAGTTTTTAAAGGCAAAAACCACAAATACTTGGCATCTTTTTGTTTTTTGATTACTTGTTCCTTGGAGAAGGGTGCTTAGCAGTAAATTTTCAGTTACAGTTAATCTATTTTTAATTTTGTGTTTGGCACATATCCAGGTACAGCTATTGACTCCTATTTAGGAGTAGTACAAATTTTTTATGCTATGTAAGCAAGCCAGATACAGAAGCAGAAAGCCTAGTTAAAAGTTAATATTAAATTATTGTTTGGGTTTTATTAGTCCTCCTTTCAGTTACCATGGACCCGAATAAACAACTTAGCACTTTTCCTTTCTAAAGCCAAGTTGAGCAAGCCAGTTACAGAAGCAGAAGCCATATTAGTTCCTTTAATTAGCCTATTTTAAAGCACACACTAGCTAAATTTTATTTTATTTATTATTTCTTCTTTCAGTATCCATAAAAGAAGTATTAACTTAACCAGGTGTCACATTCTTACTTGCATTCCTTGATGGAGGCCTATTTTCTCTGCTGTAACATGGTCCCCTCTCTCCTTGTGTCTCATGCCTGATCATGTACAACTGAGGGGGTATGATCTCACCAGAAGGGGAGGGCATATAGTCTGGCAGATAAAAAGTAATCATTTTGCAAATGGGTGATTGACACCTCCCTCTCTGAGGTTTCCTACTTTTATTACATCTACCCTTGAATGTGCTATTATAACAAGAGTCCAGTTTAACAGCTTCTTGTCTCTGGCCAGGGGGTGACATACAGTGCCCAGCAGGATGGAGTGAAGGGCATTGCAGGAGCAGCAAAACTGCAAAAGAAAATCAACGAACCACAATCCAGAACTTCAGAGATTCTATATTAGCCACCTAGAACTAGGCCAGACTAATCTCCCCGCATCCTGAAGCTCAGGGACATTTGCGGAAGAGGGGGCGGAAAGATTATAAGAGCAAAAGGATGGGAGGAGCAATGATTTGCAAGATTCTCCACACTAGTTAGGGCCAAAGCAATCATAATAGGACTTTGCATGCCCTGCGCAATGTCCAACACACTATTGACCTCACAAAGTCTAGCATCTGCTAAACGCACCAAGATCCTTGGAGGCAAGGGATTGACAGCCACAGTAGTGTTTCTATGCTTAAGGGGAACACGAGAAAGGGTTCAGGGAAATGCCACTGGGTCCTTGTACGTCATCGGAGAGGAGGACCCAGAGGAGAGTTAGGCATACACAATAAAGGACTCTCTAGGAATTGGGGGGGAGGCACTGGGGGATAGGGAAAGAGGGAAGGGGGACCAGGGGATTCGGGGGGAAGGAGGAGAGAGGGAGGGAACTGGTCTACCTATTAAGTTTGTATGAGCGGTAATAATAAAAAATGTATAAAAAAAGAATATTAACTTAATCCATATCTCATAAAAGAAAAACGGAATTATAAACCTAGATGTAGAACCTAAAACTATAAATTTCTAGACATAAAAATATTTCTACTTTGATATATGCAAAGATTGCTTAGATATGATGCCCAAAGTGACCCATGGGAAAAAGAGAAATAATTTCAAAGAATCCTATGAAAATAATGAATGGTAAGCCACAGACTTGGGAAAAGTGTTCTGAACACTTATTTCTCATACATGAATTGTATCCAAAATACAAAAAAACAATTAAAAAATGTTTTCGTAATGAAAATACATAACTTCATGGTTAATACAATTTAAACATGAATACAGTAAATATATATATGAAAAAATAAATATTTGATGTAAAAGCTAGCAAATCTTGTAAGTAATATATTAAAAACCTATCCATATAAACTCACAATATGAATTCTTACAGAGCAGTTTTCATACCAGTCAACAATTAGAAACAACTCAAATATCCATCACATCATGAATGGACAAACGATGGCATATTCATCCAATGGAATATGACTTCATCATAAATGGAATGAAGTGCACATGATATTACAACTTGAATAAACCATGAATACATTATGCTAAGTGAAAACAGTCAGGCACAAAAGCCAAGTCATATAATTCTTTTTCTATGAGGTGTAAACTCATACAGACAGAACGTAAATTCCTAGATGTCAGATGCTGGAGCAACCAGAAATACATGTGGTGATGGTCATGATATTTATCTGATCACTGACAAAGGTAGATATTGCACGATTTCAGGAAAATACTAACTAATGTAAATTGAATGTTTTTAAAAAGGTAATATTATAGAATGAGATAAGTTTTTATAACATGTTATTGTACTTCAATGAAATCTTGACAAATAACAGTTAAATTAAAAATGGGCAAAATATATGACTAGACAGACACTCAAAATATAAAGATGGTAAATAAAGACATGAATTCTTATTAAATTACAGGGAAATTCAAATAAAAATCATACTTAGAATATCTCTCCACACTATTTAAAATGGCTACCTTTTTAAAAAATCTAATATTGATATCTATTGTCAGGGGTGTAAAATAAGCAAAATATTCATACATTACTGGTACGTATAGCAATTTTGTAAAAGTTTGGAATCTTTTTATAAACTTCCAAAAAAAGTCAAGTAATTTCATGCCTACATATTTGAGAAAATCAAATTAAAATTTATTTCATACACAAATCTTACACACGCCAAACTGAACCCAAAAATCGTTCACTAATGGATAAACTAACATATTCATAAACAGAACAGAATACTACTACTTTACTATACAAAAGAAGGTATTTTTGATACACTCAATGAGTTTCAAATGTTCTGTATTTAAAGAGACACTATAGTCGGAGGATTTGGTGAGCAGGGCTGTTGGAGAGATGCGAATTAACTCAGCACAGCTATTCTAATTTTGTTGATAAGGACAATGGAGAACCAGGCACCCAGACTGCTCCTAAGGATGCGCTGAAGCTCAGCTCCAGCATCAAAGCCTTAGACAGAAATCGCAGCTTTCAATCCCAAGCATTGGCAAAACATTCAGTGCTCCAACAGTCTTACCTAATTCGGCAGAAAGACTTTGGGAGCTTTCAACAGAGCTACAGAAAAGCCCGGAAAGACTCATGGAGCTCTAAAGCAGAAACAAGCCACCTGTTTGTTAAAATCCAAATCTGTAAGTTTCTTATTTGTTCATAGTTTGTTTGTATATGCTGCATTAATAAAGTATCTTATTGTTTAGGCAAAAAAAGAGACATTACGAATGCCTCCTAATGCATAATTCATTTATGTGATATTGTGAAAGCAGGAAACTAGGAGAGGCAACAGCACAGTAATTCAGGGGCTGAGAGTGAGGGGAAAGGTTTGATTACAAAGACTAGGAGAAATTTCTGGGTATGATTGACTTGTACACTAAAAAGATTAAACATTGCTGACAAAATTTGTACACTTAAGAAAGAAAAGCATGCAGATAAACTAGTCCTCCCATTTCCAGTGTTACTTTACTCTCTCAAAACTTAGTCATAGCAGGTATCCATATTATGTATAGCTATTTAGGCCTCCTTATTTCTTTTTACTATGAACTCTTGATAGGAATATTTATATGTTTTTAATATTTGGCATAGGTGGGTTTTGCAAAAACACATGACCCAGAAATTTTTTGTGGGAAGGACAGGAAAATGTCAAAGCAATGGTGGTGAAACTAGCAAAGAGAAAGAATAAAGTGAAAAAGACAGTGAACAAGTATCATGATTCTTGTCATTCTCCTGTTGTTGCTGCATGCCACAGATCTTTATGTTAAGTGAAAACTCAGAGTCCAGTGGAAATGATACTATGATTACCACACACAAAAATCCAAGAGTCTAGGCAAGGCTGACCTAAGTGACATAAATAATCAAAAACCTCATGAAAGAACAAGATACATACTGTTCAAAAGAAAAATTTCAAACCAACTACAGAATACAAGGAGGGATTTACCTATGGGGCAAAAAATAGGAGAGATAAGTCAGAAACCCTAAACAGCTTGAATCAGAGAGAATACGTGAAAATCTAAAGCACAAAACTTAATGAGAACATCATTTGCGTAGCAAATTCCACTTTTTCAATAGCTTTCCCCAGTTATTATCTTGTTTACTCCTTGTAGCTGTTTAATTAGCACAGTTATTTACATATGATACATATTTATCATTTTTCCTAGGCCTAAATAAAGCGGTAATATTTCCAAAGACATTTATGACCTTTTTTAGCTCAATACTCAGGTTCTCCATATTTTCCCTTCACATAAGTAATTCAGTGTTCCCTTTGATCAAAAATTATTTCTTCTATATGCCAATATTCCTTCTAAATTTCCTGTTTATCTGCAGTATGTCTTATTTGAACAAGGTTTTACCTCTCAAATAATAATGTTGCATTTTTCCTATTTTCTGTTTTCTTTGGACAGGACCTGCTGAATTTATCTAGACATCTGGTATTCTTGCTATTGTCCTCCCCAAATCCAGTGTAGTCCAAACTTGAGAGCACACTACCTTCTTTGAAAGCATACTCTCCTGGACATCATCAAGAAACTAAACAATAAAATACATCTATCTTCATAATCCTTTCTTCAAAAGAATGTTCATATTAATTTTAAGCAATTTATTATGTCTGACAGGACATGATAGTTTTGTTATTGTTCTCTAATTCTTACATTCTGTAAAAGATATTCAAAAGTGTACTCTTCATTGAGTTCCTAGCTCAATATCACAGGGTTGATATTTTACTTACTTTCTTATGACCCATTCATCCCTCACTTGAATTTCCCATGCCCCCTTCTGGTTTTCAAAAATGTTTCTCTTTGTCAGCAGAGGAAGGGATTCTCATTAATAATTTGATGTTTTTCTCTTTCAGAGCTAGGAAGATGGTCTATGGCATGAAAAACTGACACAAGTTATGATGTGAACAATGTGAGCGAACCTCGATAACACTATGTTAAGTGAAAAAACATGTCAAAGACCACAAACTATACCATAGGAAGTATTTTGAAGGTCTGAATCTATGTGGACATGAAGTAGATTACCAATTGCTTATGACTGAGAGGATGAAGGAAGAGCATTCATTACTCCTGTCTACAGAGTTTCTTTCTGAGGAGATGAAAATCTGAATTGGGACAATATTAACCACTGAAAACTGTAAAACTACTGAAAATTCACTGAGTTGTAATTTTTTAAATGGATGATGAATTCATGCTATGTAAACTAGGCCTGAAGGAAATTTCTTTTTTTTTTATTATTTATTCAATTGTGCGTGTGTGCGTATGTATGTGAGCGCGCATGTGTGTATGTGTGTGTGTAGAACCACGGACGAATCCGCGAACCACCATGGACGCACCTCCACCTCCTTCTGTCCCGGGATTCACAGGCTCTGCCCTATCAGGACCAGAAGCGCAGGCCACCCCCGCTTCCGCCTGGCGTCTATACGTGGGATCTGGGATCCGAACTCTGGACCTTCCGCCTGCAAGGCAGAGGCTTAACCCCTGAGCCACCTCTCCAGCCCCAGAAATTTCTTATAAAAGAGAGCCAATGATAATTATGAAAGGAAGAACAAGTTTCAACTCTGAATCTGATACCACATCATCGTTCCCCCTGTGCCACAAAATTGAATTTCTCCTGATTCTCTTGATATGTCAATCCAAATGGTTATGCATGGCTCAGTTAGTATATTTTAACTTGGTAGGAAAACCACTGTAAAAATAAAAGGTAATATGTATGTTATTAGTTAACTCTATGTTTTTAAAATGTAAGAAAATTGGCTCTACAAAATGTTTGAAAAATTTTTGTCTCCCATGTTAATAATAATTTTAATTCTTACATAAGTACTGTAGTTCTGACCGCTGACTTTCCCAGTTCTCCAAATCATTCACAAATTATTTCTCTTGGCCAGATCTGCGGATAATACTACATTAAGCTCTATTAAGGTTGATTTTGCCTATATTCATAACGCACTCAAACATCAGCTTCCTTTTCAACCAGAATTGTGAGATTTAACCGAGTCTACCATACCATTAATAAGCTCTAATACTTTTTCAAGTGTTGGGGAATGTGTTGCATTTTTCTGGTTATAAAAATGATTCTATTTATTAGAAAACTTGGCAGTGAAAAAAAACAGATTTTGCTGCTCCTGCAATGCCCTTGGATCCATCCTGATGGATACTGGAAGTCACCCTTTGGCCAGAGATAAAAACCTGCTAAATTAGAGTCTTGTTATAAGAGTATATTCAAAGGTAGATGGAATAAAAGTAGGAGACCACAGTGAGAGAGAGGTCAATCACCCATTTGCAAAATGGTTACTTTCTATCAGGCAGCCTATATGCCCTCCCCTTCGGGTGAGATCATGCCCATCAGTTGCAAATGATCAGGAAGGAAAGTCTGTGAACTTAACCAGATGTCTCATTACTTACTTGAAGTCTTTGATGGTGGCCTATTTTCTCTGCTGTAACATGGTCCCCTCTCTCCTTGTTTCTGGTGGGACCCTCCTTCCCCATCCCTCCTGTTTATAATCTTTACAATTACTGTAGGTCTACAAAGATTTGTTTTTGAGTGTCTCTAAGTGGGTTTGGTACTAGGATTCACCTATTATGGAATACATACGGTGCTTAATTTTCTGTGTCTGGGATACTTCACTCAATGTAATTGTTTCAAATTCCATCCATTTACAGCAAATTGCATTAATTCATTATTTTTGATGGCTGAGTAGTATTCCATTGTATAAATGTACCAGATTTTCCTTATGCACTCATCAACTGTTGGACATTTGGGCTGATTCTATGACTTTGCTATTGTAAACAGTGCTGCTATAAACATGGGAACATGGTCAAGCCTGTGCTATTGAGGTGAAGTTTTGCTGTATGGGAGGTTATTCCCAAAATTGGAATAGCAGGGCCATATGGCATTTCAATCTTTAATTTCTTTAAGAATTGCCAGACCGCTCACCAGAGTGGTTGTATGAGCCTGCACTCCCACCAGCAATGTAGGAGAGTTCCCCTTTCTCCACAATCTCTCCAGCACTTGGTGTTGTTTGTATTGTGGATTTTTGCCATCGTGACAGGGGTGAGATTATATCTCAGGGAAGTTTTGATTTGCATTTCCTTTATGGCTAAGGATGTGGAGCATTTTTTAAGATATTTGCTAGACATTTAAAAAAGTCAACAAACCATAATTCAGAACATCAGAGACTCTATATCAACCACCTGGAACTGGGCCAGCCTAATCTTTCCCCATCCTGAAGTTTAGGGAAATTTGCAGAAGAGGGGGCGGTAAGATTGTAAGAGTACAAGGATGGGAGGAATCAAGATATGCAAGATACTCCACACAAGTTAGGGCCCAAGCAATCATAATTGGAATTTGCATGACCTGCGCAATGTCCAACACATTATTGATCCCACAAAGTCTAGCATGGACTAAAGGCACTAGGATCCTTAGAGGCTAGGGACTGACAGTCACAGTAGTATTCCTAAGCTTAAGGGGAACACAGGAAAGGGTTCTGGGAAATGCCCCTGGGTCCTTGCACCTCATCGGAGAGGAGGACCCAGAGGGGAGTTTGGGATGCACAGTAAAGGATGCTTTGGGGATTGGGGGGGGTGCTGGGGAATGGGAAGGAAGTGGAGAGGGGAGGGGGTAGCAGGGAGGTGGAGGGAGGGAGGGGACCAGTGTAACTGTTAAGTTTGCATGAGCAGAAATAATAATAATAAAAAACCAACAAAATAGAAAAACATACAAAAAGGAAGTACACACTGCCTAGATATAACTACCTAATATTTTGTTATTATAATCTACAGATGAAGAAGAGATGGTTATCATATTTAATAATTATAACCCAGATTCCTTTCTTATCAATAATAGTCATATATCATGTCAAAAACTTCATGTTAATCATCTGTGAGGATTATCAAAATGTTACTAATAATTTGAATTGTGTTGAATATATAAACAAAACTGAAATATGCACCTAAATATTTCCATATCTACATGTCTGATAATTTCTTAGCATTGCTGAATAAAATATTATTTAATTTTAATTGAGACTGATTTTATAAATAGTTCACTATACTGGTGTATTAATGTGTCCATCCCCATTCTTCTAGTGCTATGATGAATTTTCAGCACTTTATACCTGAATAGATTTAACAAGATACAATATTTTTTGTAATTGAAGGCTGATCATTTACCTGTATTTAAAATTTGTGCCGGCAGGCAGTAGGATCCTTAGAGGCAAGGGATTAACAGTCATAATAGTTTTCCCATACTAAAGGAGAGCTCAAGAAGGGCTCTGGGCAATGCCACTCAGTCCTTATAACTCACTAGAGTGGAGGAATCAAAGGGAAGTTTAGCATTCACACAAAAGGGAATGGGAGGAGGGATGAGGGTTAAAGGAAGGGGAAAAGGGGGAAAGGGGACAAGGGGGACTAGGAAAGGGTGGAAGGAGAGAGGGGACTGGGGTACTTATTGAGATTATATGATTGGGGAAAAAAATAAATATAAATTTTAAAAAATTTGTGCCAGGTGTGTTGATTCATATCTATAATCTTAGTACTTGGGAGGCTGAGGCAGGAGGATTGCTACAAGTTCAAATCAGATTGGACTATTCAGTAAGTTTGAAATCACCCAGGACTGGAGCCCCACGCATCCCGGCGGCAGCGAGCACCCAGGCCGACTGCGGCTTGGCCTGCGCCCCCCCCCCCCCCCCCCCCCCCGCCCCGGCCCGGACCGACCTCAGCCCCCTCCGTGCTGCCCCGCCCCCGCCCAAGGTGAGTGAGTGAGAGAGAGAGAGAGAGAGAGAGAGAGCACAGCCCAGCACCCAACCAACCTGGAGCCCCACGCATCCCGGCAGAGGCCAATACCTAGGCCGACAGCGGCTTGGCCTGCGCCCCCCCCCCAGGCCCGGACCAACCCCAGCCCCCTCCGCCGCGCAGCCCCCGCCCAAGGTGAGTGAGTGAGTGAGAAAGAGAGAGAGAGAGAGAGAGAGCACAACCCCTGCCCCGGACCCAAGCCCCTCGCATCCTGCCCCCTGTGCGCCTAGCCACACCCTGGATCCCAGGTGAAGAATTCTGCCATTGAGCCAGGAAACGAAAGAGCCCAGCTCAGTCCCGCCCCCCACCCGGGAGCCACCCGGCCAGCAGCACCACGCTGTGCAGTCGCTGGCTTTGCCCCCAGGGCCCTGCCCCTCTCCGCGCCTACCTTCCCAGGTCGCAGGTGAAGAATTCTGCCATCAACATCAGACCCTCTGCCTCTCTGGCCCACCGGGGACCTACGCACGTGGTCCACAGAAGACACACTGCTACTCAGAATTCAATAGAGCCCAAAGGAAACTCAAGCAAAATTCTAAGGAACAAAGGGAGCACAGGCCATACATCTGGACTCCACTACAATCATTATATCACTTGGGCGAGTTTCTTCTCATCCAGCCCAAAGATAAGTAAACTTTTTCTTTTCACCTTACTGATCCTTTAAAGTATCAATGATGTAGATCAACTTTCTCATTCAGCCACCCCACAACATACAACTCCAGGGAGTACACCACTCACCCCCATATTTCACCAAGAAACTAAATCGTGAAAGTTCACTACCAAACTAATATTCACCCCCTGGTAACATAACCTGACTTAACTGACGTACTAACAGCCTAGTAGAATCATCTAGGATATAATAATAACAATACACAAACATACCCAATCCAAGGTAAGTACTAGTAATAACTGGCAAGCATAACAATACTAACTACGTCGATTCAGTGAAAAACACAGAAACTGAAAGGTCCTAAAAAACAAAACAACAATGTAAAAGTCAAAGTGCAGATCCACGAGAAACAAAACCCAAGAAGACCAATCTCCTGCCGAAAGAATCAATCCCATAATGAGGGATTCTGACCAGAACAAATCCACAGAAAATAGCCATGGAAGCCAGACCCAACATAGACTTTCAGAGTATGATCATTACCATGATTAATACTATGAAAGAGGAAATCCGAGAAGAGTTAAACAACCGTATCAACCACTTCGAACAGGAACACAACAGGCACTTGGAGGAGTTGAGAAAAACAGTTCAAGAAACAAAAATAGGTATGGAGCGATTAAAACAGTCTCAGGCAGAGTTTAAAATTGAACTAAAAGACAAGTTATCTTCAACCCAAAACTCAACAGAGAGTCTTATCAGCAGAACAAATGAGACAGAAAATAGAATTTCAGATCTTGAAGACAAAGTGGAAGAATTAACCAGCTCAATGGAAGAGATTGTTAAAGCCAAAAAGATACTGGAGAGGAACATTCAAGAGATATGGGACACCCTGAAGAACCCTAACATGCGCATTAATGGAATACCAGAACAAGAATCCCAAAATACCACACCTGAGGAAATATTTCAATTCAACATAAATGAAAACTTCCCACAATTAAAGAATGAGAGGCCTATCCAAATACAAGAGGCATTTCGCACTCCAAACAGATACGACCAAAATAGAAAATCGCCATGGCAAATAATAGTCAAAACACTCCACATTCAAGACAAAGAAAAGGTGCTGAGAGCTTCAAGAGAAAAAAAGCAACTCACTTTTAAAGGGAAACCTATTAGAATAACAAATGACTACTCAATGGAAACAGTAAAAGCAAGAAGAGCTTGGAGAGACATACTTCAAGTATTAAATGAGCAAAAATGCCAACCCAGACTGATATACCCGGCAAAACTATCAGTCATGATTGAAGGAGGAAGAAAAGTTTTCCAGCACAAAGACAACTTGAAGGGATACATGTCTACCAAACCAGGCTTTCAAAACATCCTAGAACTGATACTCAAGCTTGAAGAAAAGAACAAGCGTATCCAGGAGGACAGAAAGGAAGTATAAAACCACCAAAACATAAATATCAAACAACATGCTTACAAAATCTACGAAACATAAAAAATGTCCAGAATTAAAAATAATTTCTCCATTATAACATTAAATGTCAATGGTATTAACTTGCCGATTAAGAGAAGAGACACAGATTACAAACTTAGATTAAAAACCACAATCCAACAATCTGCTGCCTTTAGAAAAATAATCTCACCACAAAAGATAGGCACATCCTAAGAATGAAAGGCTGGTCCAAAATCTTACAAGCTAATGGAACCAGGAAACAGGCAGGGGTTGCAATTATGCTTTCTGACAAAGTGGACTTCAAACCAAAGAAAATCATAAGAGACACAGATGGATACTACATTTTAGTCACAGGTACAATTCACCAGGAAGATTTCACGATCCTGAACATTTATGCACCCAATACAGGCCCCTCCACATTCATTAAGAAAACCCTACAGCATCTAAAGCAAAAAATCAACACACAAATGATAATTCTTGGGGACTTCAACACCGCCCTCTCAACATGGGATAGATCAACAGGTCAAAAGCTTAACAGAGTCACTTTGGACCTTAATCAAACCCTTAAAGAAATGGACCTTACAGATCTCTATCGAACTTTTCACCCACGCACAAAAGAATACACATTTTTCTCAGCAGCACACGGAACTTTTTCCAAAATAGATCACATATCGAGCCACAAAACGAATCTACACATATACAAAACAGTTGAAATTCTAACCTGTACCCTATCAGACAACCACGGCCTAAAGCTGGACATCCACAACACAACAAACAACAGAAAATACACTAACTCCTGGAAACTTAACAATATGATGCTGAATGAGAACTGGATGGAGGAAGAAATTAAAAAGGAAATTCAAGATTTCCTGAAAGTGAACGATAACGAAAATACAACTTACCAAAATCTCTGGGACACAATGAAAGCTGTTCTAAGAGGTAAGTTCATAGCTCTTAATGCCTACATCAAAAAAATAGAAACATCAGAAATAAATAACTTAATGATGCAGTTTAAGGCTTTAGAGAAACTTGAGCAATCTCATCCCAAAAGTAGTAGAAGAGAGGAGATTAGCAAAATAAGGGGAGAAATATCTGAAATCGAGACTAAGAAAACGATAGAAAAAAATCAACCAGTCAAAAAGCTGGTTCTTTGAAAAAATCAATAAGATAGATACACCCCTAGCTAAATTAACCAAAAGCAAGAGAGAGAAAACCCAAATTAACAAAATTAGAAATGAACATGGAGTAATCACTATTGATACCCAAGAAATCCAGAGAATTATAACATCATATTTCAAAAACTTATTACTCTGTGAAGTTTGACCACACACAAGAGATGGATAAATTTCTAAGTAAACACATCTTACCTAAATTGGATCAGGAATTTGTGAATTACTTAAATGGCCCTATAACATATAAGGAAATTGAAGAAGTAATCTCGAATCTTCCCACCAAAAAATGTCCTGGACCAGATGGATTCAGCACAGAATTCTACCAGACATTAAGGAGTCAATAACACCAATACTCCTTAAACTGTTCCATCAAATAGCAAAGGAAGGAACACTACCAAATTTCTTCTATGAAGCTAATATCATCTTAATCCCAAAACCTAATAAAGATTCACTTATAAAAGAAAACTATAAGCCAATCTCCCTGATGAACACAGACGCAAAGATTCTCAACAAAGTCTTAGCAAATCGGATTCAAAAAAATATCAAAAAGATCATTCACAGGGACCAAGTAGGCTTCATCCCCGACACACAAGGTTGGTTCAACATACGAAAATCAATAAATGTAATTCATCATGTAAACCAGTCCAAAGTCCAAGACCACATGATACTCTCGATAGACGCAGAGAAAGCCTTTGACAAGATCCAACAGCCTTTTATGATCAAAATGCTACAGACAGTAGGAATGGAAGGAACCTTTATCAATATAATAAAAGCTGTATACAACAAGCCCACAGCAAGGATTATGCTCAATGGGGAACAATTGGAAGCATTCCCACTTCGATCAGGAACTAGACAAGGCTGTCCACCCTCACCACTTCTATTCAATATTGTACTTGAAGTCTTAGCTGAAGCCATAAGACAAGAAAGGGACATAAGAGGGATTCAAATCGGCAAGGAAGAAGTCAAGCTATCCCTATTTGCAGATGACATGATCTTATACCTGAGGGATCCCAAAAACTCCACCAGGAAGCTCCAGAATTAATTGAGAAGTTCAGCAGGGTGGCAGGATACAAAATAAATGTGCAAAAATCAGAGGCCTTCCTATATGGCCAGAATGAAAGAAGTGAAAAAGCCCTGAGAAAAACAATCCCATTTACTATAGCCCCCCCAAAAATGAAATACCTTGGTATAAACCTAACAAAGGAGGTAAAAGACCTTTACAATGAAAACATTAAAACCCCAAAGAAAGAAATTGCTGAAGACATCAGAAGGTGTAAAGAACTCCCATGCTCCTGGATTGGCAGAATCATCATCGTAAAAATGACCATCCTACCAAAGGCAATATACAAATTCAATGCTATACCAATTAAAATCCCAAAGCCATTCTTTAAAGAAGTTGACCAAACAATCTCAAAATTCATATGGAGGCACAAAACACCAGGATAGCAAAGACAATCCTGAGTAACAAAAACACTGCTGGAGGTATTACCATACCGAACCTTAGTCTATACTACAAATCCATAGTTATAAAAACAGCCTGGTACTGGCTCCAAAATAGACACACAGATCAATGGATAAGGGTTGAGGACCCAGATATAAGCCCACAAAAATACAGCCATTTGGTCTTCGACAAAGGGGCCCAAAGAATCCAATGGAAAAAGAACAGCATCTTCAACAAATGGTGCTGGCAAAACTGTATCTCCACATGCAGAAGATTAAAGCTGGACCCGTACTTGTCACCATGTACAAGACTTAATTCCAAATGGATCAAGGACCTTGATATCAGGCCAGAGACTATAAAAATCATAACTGAACGGATAGGGATCTCCCTTGAGCTGACTGGGCTCAGCCAACATTTCCTAAACAGACATCCAATGGCACAGTCACTTGTACCAACTCTCAACAGTTGGGATCATGTGAAAATAAAGAGCTTCTGTTCAGATAAAGAGATTGTCACATGAGCTCAAAGGCAACCCACAGAATGGGAGAAAATCTTCACTAACCACATATCTGATAGAGCTCTACTATCCAGAGTGCACAAAGAACTTAGAAAACTAAACATCAAGGAAACCAATGGCCCAATTAAAAAATGGGCCCTTGAACTTAAAAGAAATTTTACCAGGGATGAAATTAAAATGTCTAACAAATATCTTAAAAAATGCTCCACTCAAAACCTCCCCGAGATATCATCTCACCCAGTCAGGATGGCAAAAATCCACAATACAAACAACAACAAGTGCTGGAGAGGATGTGGAGAGAGGGGAACTCTGCTACATTGCTGGTGGGAATGCAGGCTCATACAGCCATTCTGGCGAGCCGTCTGGAGATTCTTAAAGAAATTAAAGATTGAAATGCCATATGACCCTGCTATTCCACTTTTGGGAATAACCCCCCATGCAGCAGAGGTTTGCCTCAATAGCACAAGCACGACTATGTTCATAGCAGCACTGTTTACAATAGCAAAGTCATCGAATCAACCTAAATGTCCAAAGTTGACGAGTGGATAAGGAAACTGTGGTACATCTATACAATGGAGTACTACTCAGCTATCAAAAATGATGAATTACTGGAATTTGCTGAGAAATAGATGTCATTAGAAACAATTATATTAAGTGAAGTATCCCAATCCCAGAAAGTTAAGCACCGTATGTACTCCCTAATAGGTGGCTCCTAGTACCAAACTCACCCAGTCCACATTGAGACACTCAAGGGTAAACCTATGTAATACGGTAATTGCAAGGATTGTGAATAGGAGGGATGGGGTTGGAGGGCCACACCAGACACAAGGAGAGAGGGGACCATGTTACAGCAGAGAAAATCGACCTCCAAGGAATGCAAGTAAGTAATGTGACACCTGGTTAAGTTCACAGACGTTCGTTCCTGATCATGTACAACTGAGGGGGTATGATCTCAGTAGAAGGGGAGGGCATATAGTCTGGTAGATGAAAAGAGATCATTTTGCAAATGGGTGACTGATCCCTCCCTCACCGAGGTTTTCTGCTTTTATTACATCTACCCTTGAATGTGCTATTATAACAAGACTCCAGGTTAACAGTTTTTTGTCTCTGACCAGGGGGTGACACACAGTGCCCGTCAGGATGGAGTGAGGGGCATTGCAGGAGCAGCAAAACTGCAAAAGAAAATCAACAAACCACAATCCAGAGCTTCAGAGATTCTATATCATCCACATAGAACTAAGCCAGCCTAATCTCCCCCCATCCTGAAACTCAGGGACATCTGCGGAAGAGAGGGTGGTAAGATTGTAAGAGCAAAAGGATGGGGGGAGCAATGATTTGAAGAGTCTCCATACTAGATAGGGCTGAAGCAATCATAATAGGACTTTGCATGCCCTGCGCCATGTCCGTCACACTATTGACCTCACAAAGTCTAGCATCGGCTGAGGGCACCGAGATCCTTGGAGGCAAGGGATTGATGGCCACAGAGGTGTTCCTATGCTTAAGGGGAACACGAGAAAGGGTTCAGAGAAATGCCACTGGGTCCTTTTATGTCATTGGAAAGGAGGACCAAGAGGAGAGTTAGGCATACACAATAAAGGACTCTCTGGGAATTGGGAGGGAGGCACTGGGAGATGGGGAGGGAGGGAGGGGGATCAGGGGGTTCAGGGGGAGAAGGAGGGGGGGAGGGAACTGGTCTACCTATTGAGTTTGTATGAGTGGAAATAATAATAAAAATGTTAAAAAAAAAAAGAAATCACCCAGGACTATAATGTGATATTCATTCTCAAAAATAAATAAAATTTGATTTTCCACTTTTATGATTACTTTTTCCTCAACTTTATGATTTTTAAATATCTTACAGAAATCAAATATGCTTCCTATTGAGTAAAACTGAAAAAAGTTTGATTTACCAATACACCTAGTTTGCAGATAATTACTAAGAAAAATTGTTACCAGAACACTTTGGCTTCTTACTCAACTAAATCTTTTTCTCTAATTTTTGTCATTGTTTCATTTATCTGATTTTCTATAGATGTTTCCAAACTTCTTCGTGTATTTTGTACACACTTAAATAAGTTGCTGAAATTATTTCTCTGACCTTAACAACCTAGAATTATTGTGGTTACTATTTTTAAGTAATACATGAAATTTAATGTAATGGGAAGCAGTATAAACCAACAGTTAAGAATATGAGTACAGGAATTAGATTTGGATTTGAATCAGGTTCTACAAGTTAGTAGTTGTCCAACTATAGAAATCTACTTGATTTCTCAGTTTTATTGTTAGTATTTACAAAGTAAAGTAAATAATAATACTACAAGGAGTGTTACTTTATGGACTTGGTGGGATATTCCATGCTAAACACACGACTACCAAATTAGGACTCAATATGTAGCACTTTTATTAGTACTTACACTGAGATAATATTGCATGGTAATGACGGGATCATTTGAAGTTCAAGTTTTCATATATATATATATACACACACACATATGTGTGTGTGAAAAAATATATGAAAATTGCTAATCAAAAAATGACCTTACTTCCAGCATCTATAGGAGCAACCAACTCAGTGATGCTATAATGTAATAAATGTAACCACAAAACAAAACCTTAAGTCATAACTAATTCTCCCTCTCTAACTTTTGAATGGCTGCACCATATTATAATAAATACTGCCTTCATACTTACCTGGCAGAGGAGATACCATGATCACGAAGGTGGTTTTCCCAGGACGAGGCTTATCCATTGCACTCCGGATATGCTGACCCTCTGTGATTTCCCCAAATGTGGGAAACTCGACTGCATAATCTGTGGTAGTGGCAGACTGCATTCGCGCTCTCCCCTGATTAAATAAATAAATAAATAAATAAATAAATACTGCCTTCAGTTAAATCTAAGATCTGAAACAGATAATCAAGCATATTGAGCTGAGCAATGTCTACAGTGTACATGCAATACTTTAATGCTGCTCTTAACTTACAGGCTAGATTTGAACAATTGAATTCCCTGAGTTTATTTTCCTCTGAAGAATGGGTCAGTTTGGGTTAATGACATTAGATTGGAGCCATTCAAAAATTACAAAGTGATTGTTAAATTTTAAGAAACTTCTTCAGCAGAGACCTAGGCAAAGAACTGTAAAAAAGATCCCTATGATGACTTTTACTAGGACTTACAGTGAGATAATATTGCAAACCATTGATGGGAGCCTTTGAAATTCAAGTTATATCTTCCAAATCTCAACCTGAGAACCTATTCTTGTATCTAATTTTGAGTTCTATTTTCTTCATAACTCTCTTGGCATTTGAAATGTAAACAGAATAAAAAGGCAGATAAAATGCTAGACTTCATTCCCTGAGACAGATAGCATGCCAGGAGGCACATCTAGGGGGAAAAGGAGGGTTAAAAATAGTCAAGTCAGCTTTTGGCTGTCTTCTGTCCAAGATATATTACACATTTCTCAGCATTATTGTGTTTGCCCAGAGAATCCTAGTATTGTTCAATTGCAATCAGTCTCTTCAGTATTTAAAAACTAAAAAATGTATGTATATAGGGTAAGAAAATATTTGGGATAAAATTGTGATGCATGTTTTAAGCTAAACATTACAAGTGTCAAAAATTTCTAAAAACTGAAGTTTTAAACAGGTACATGCTAATCAAAGGTTGATTATTATTGAAGACAAAACAACATACAAATTTAGTCCAGTGTACAATGTTTGTAGGTTCTACAGAAGTACACACTAATGCCCCATGTCTTCATATTCACTGTCCTCCAATCCACACAGAAGTGTCTTAAATAAGTAAAAGTACCCAATCTGGATCAGAGAGATGACTCAAGGTTTAAGACTTTGCCTCACAAGCAGAAGGATCTGAATTTAGATCAGATCCCACCAAAAATTGCCAGGAAAAAATGGTGTCAACCTGCACCTCTCACCCTATAATGTTTAACCAAAAGAAATCCAGGATGATTCCCAAAATCAACTTTGGGTATCCACAGGTACAGACAGTACCCTCTGTCACACACACACCCACACACACTAAATAAGTTTAGTTTAACTTTTTTATATTAAACAGCAAAAATTGAACCCAATTTCAAAGGGGTTCAGTATATTTCAAATTAAGCAACACTGTACAAAAGAAAAAACTGAAAAAGATTAGTGATTCACCAAGATTATAGGAGAGAAGGATAGATAGATAGCTAAATAGCTAGATAGATAGCTAGATAGCTAGCTAGCTAGCTAGATAGATAGATAGATGATAGACAGATAGATAGATATAATACAGAATTTTTAGCATAGCAACACTGTTCTATGATAATATAATGGCCATTACACAATCGTCTAAACCTATAGACTATATAACACAAAAGGTGAGCAACAGTGAATTAAGGGTCCTGGGTGATATTATTTAAGTAATGTCATATCAATGTATTTTATCAGCTGTGACAAATATATCACTCTGGAAAACAATAATGGCAGAAACTATTCACATGCAACCTAGGGAGTATATAAAAAGTTTCTGTGCTTTCCTCTCTATTATGCTATAAACATGAAAATATTCTTAACAAATATATTCAAAGTTACATAATGTTAAGTGTAAGTGTTGTTGTACAATGAGTAACAAAAATCCCATTTCTTAAACATCAAATTCTTAAAATAATTTAGATATACCTATCCTAAGTGTAGGTCTAAGTTGTAATTTCAACCAAGATCATTTGAATACTGTCAAGATACAAGTTTTTAGTTTCATGACTACAAATATTTTGATTGAATTGTCCAGGTAGGTTGAGAATTAGAAAGCACACAATTGACAAGGTCCTGCTAGTGATTACAATGCAGGAAGCATGAGCATCATATTGATATTAATGTCCATGGACTTTGTAATTTAAAGATCTTCAAACCTATGGCCATGGTGCCTACTAATATACCATTGCTGAGACTCTGCTGATAATTTTTCTCATCTTTTGATGTGTCCTCATAAGCTAGATCTCAAACACACATGATCAGGGATGACTCTGCCCTTAACTATGAAATCTCTTAGTAGATACTATTATCTTTACACTTTCTTCTTTGTCTTTCTTCCCTGGTACTAATTTTACAGATACAGTTGGCTAATGGCCAGGTATTCAGATTCATTTCCCTCCCATTATCCCAGATGCTAGTTTTTTCCTTAATATGATTAACATGTATTAATTACAATCTCAACAAAAAGAGGATATCATGGTTTGAATGTGAGTTGTCCCATACAGGTCCAAGTGTTTGATTCCTTAGCTAATATTATTATATGGGAAAATTGTGTAACCTTTGGAAGTGGGCCTCATTGGAGGAAGGCAGATCACAGAAATATGGGCCTTAAGTTTGATGTCTTGAAACTGCTTCTGCCATTCCCAATATCTTTTCTGCCATAAAGGACTAAATCTTCCCTGAAGTCATAAGCCAAATAAATCTCCCCTTTCTCCCAAAATTTGCACGTGAGTATTGCCTCACAGCAACAATATTTATGAGTAGTACATTATATATCTTTGATTAATAAAGCACCTAGTTGTAGGTGCCTTCAAATTCATTTGACAAATTCTCTCCCCTTGAATGAATCTTTTTCACATCTACTTTGACCCAAAAGTTCTAATTACATTTTCTATCACTGTATTCTGAAGTTCTTTAGAATGGGAGTACTCAAGCATTACTATACAAAAGAATCATCCAAAAGGCTAATTAAACATGGAAGTCCCTACATATATTCCCAGAGATTCTGAATCAATGTTAGGAGCAGTGCTTCGGAATTCTAAGAATCTATGTTTTAAATAAGTACCTAGAAAATGCTGATGAAGGTGTCCTTGGACCAACTTTGAAAAGCACTGCTTTAGAAGAAGATAATTAACCTTCATAAGACTAATTATCAGGTCCTTATTAATTTAGTTATGGGAATACTGCAGTCTCTCTGAGCACTCTAAATATTTTTGTTCAAGATTTCTCTTTCCTTTAATGCTGACTTAATTTTGCTCTTTATACAGGGCACCTAAATTGTTTTACTGTGAATTTCCTCTGTCTCTAGACTTTAAATATCATTATAACATCTCCCTTCTTAAGTGTCACGAAGACAAATTTTTTCTTGGAATACACAAGAAAATGAAGGGTAAAATATCACTTTTAGATGTGTGATGCTTCTAAAGCTATTAAGTGGAATAAACCCAAGATGAAATTCAAGCACACATACATCTAACAGATATTTACTAATGTAAAACGTAGGCAAACTACCATTGTGAATATCTCCCACTAGCACTGCATCTATGGAAGAAAGTAGTAAAACAGAATTATGTAACTAAGGCAATGCTGAATGTTGATAAAACCATACTTAGCAGATTTTAGAATGATAATTGTCTCCTAACTTAATCAGCTTGAGTGTTTATCATTTTCTACACGTTGATTCTTGGCAGAATGCTCATTTTGCCACTTCCTCCACTGTTTTGGGGCCATTTAACAGGAAAATAGCATTAACCTGTAAAACAAATTACTTATTGAAAAGGTCAAAGTAACATTATTTTTGCTCTATTTCAAAAGAAGAGATGTAAATTCTAAATTCTATAGCCCTCAATCCCACCTCTACAAAAACACAAATACTTGTCTAATAGCCAGTCTTTGGTTCTCATCAAAACTCATTAAAACACATCAGATTGTACTTATTCTGTCAAATAATTTTCAGTATATAAATTACTCTCCAGGGCTTTCAAAGGTACAGAAACTCCCTGAGGTCCCTCTGAGGTAAGTAAGTGCATCACAGCACTCATTTACTAATTGACTCTGTAGCCTAAATGCTTTAATGCACATTGCTGAAGACTAGCTAGCTTAATAATCGTTTATTTCTAAAGCCCTTAAAAATGGATGCATTATAGTAGCAGTATCCTTTCAATACAGGTTTTAGGCTGATAATACTCAATTTTATTTAAAATATTCTAATGATAAGAATGAAATTGATTTGGGTTAAAATTCACATATATTTCACAGCTTATGTGATTGCCTCCATTAGTACAAAACCTATTCCAATAATGAAACAATAAAATTCTGAATTTTCTCAATAGCTAATATTTCACCCTAGTAAAATAACTTATGGAAATATGTTGTTAAGAGAGTCTAAGCATTCAAATAAATGAAGTTGTAGTCCCTATCTTACATGACTTGGAAAATCTTCTACAGAATAAAGTATCCCTTTGGTAATGCAGACAGAATAAGTTAAAGTCATTGGGGGCACAACCATTCTAAACAAGCACAGAAACTTATGTGAAAATACTGTGTTGATTACTAAAATAATGGCAATGTACTGGATAAATTACTTCTACTTATAGATTGTAAAATACTTTCATTAAATATAAGTTGAAAGGAATGGAATGTTTAGTAAAGTACACTATCCTAATGCAACTTAATTTATGTCTTAATTCCTATCTCTTAAAATGTCAGCCATTTTTGCTCATACCTACATGTTACATAACCTCCTTTTCAAATTCTCTGGTCCCACATCATCATTGTTTTCCTTGGCTGCCATTTTAAGTACAGGCAATGAATTTATATTTCTTCATGCTTCAATACTGTTCCTAAAAGTGTTAAAACAGGAAAGGCATAACTAGATATTCTAAATCTTTTTCATCTACTATGAGGAAAAATGATTGAAGAGATGGTATTTTCATAATTGACACAGATTATTTTCCTTTCCTCTTAGGTTGCAATTTGCCTCTTTGTATGTGTGTGTGCATGTGTGACACTCGAGTGTGTGTATATGTGAAAGTCCAACGAATCATCATTGTTATTTGCTCTACCTCCTTGTTGCTTTTGCTTTGGGGTTTTCCAGACTGACTTCCAAGGTCAGAAATTCAGGCCACCGTCATTTTCACCTGGTTTTACATGATATCTGGAATCTGAACTCAAGTTTTTTTATTTTCAAAAGAAAAGCCCTCAGCCATCTCTCTAGCCTGTCTCTTACTTCTTTATTAATCTGCTCTAAACCACTCTTTAGAGTTATACTCGTTTTTTTCTTTTTGTCTTAATTTAAAATTCAGTTAGTGTTGGATACATAAATATCCTGAATTATATTTTTCACATCTTAATCCCTTTCGCCTTCCTCTTTCCATGACAATCCTTCTTCCATTTTTGTCTTCCCTTTCTTCTGTCTTCTTTGTGTTTCAAACCCATCTATAAAATCTTTTTACTTAGATATAATGCAGCACTTTGAAGATATTATCCACAAAGATTATCAAACAATGCATCTAAAATCATATAAAGTCTATTCCACTGTATGATTTTCATATAACATTCTGTTTCTCTTTTACATGCAGACACTCTAAACATTTTCTTCATTTACAGTTCGTCTATAGCTGAAACTGCTCATACAAAAACTGGTAAGCATAAAACAAAATATATTACAGTCATTCATAAAATGGTCAAATATACCTTATAATCAACCACAGTATAGTTGCATCACTGAACATGGTATTAATGTTAAGACAGTTCATGAGATTAGTAACAGCATATATTTATTTACATGTTATTTTATGAATCATCAGCCCTTTTACAAGCTAGGGCTGCATTTTAGAGATGAAGGACTGAAATTGAAAGATATAAATTGATTTGGCAATTTTTAAAATTTTTTTTATTATTATTATTTATTCAACTGTGTGCATATGCGTGTGTATGTGCGCGCACGTGTGTGTGTGTGTGTGTGTGTCTGAGTATGTGTAGAACCACGGACGAATTCGCGAACCACCATGGGCGCCTCCACCTCCTTCTGCCCCAGGATTCACAGGCTCCGGCCTACCAGGACCAGAAGCGCAGGCCACCCTAGCTTCCGCCTGGCGTCTATACGTGGTATCTGGGATCCGAACTCAGGACCTTCCGCCTGCAAGGCGGAGGCTTAACCCCTGAGCCACCTCTCCAGCCCCTGATTTGGCAATTATCACAAAGCTAGTAAGTGCCAGAATATGTCTTTTCACCTGGTATGTGAATACACAAATCAAATAAGCACACAAACTAAGTACATAAGGACACTGTAAACAAAGGCCAAGGAGAATTCTCTGTAAATGGTGAAAAACATTAATTGTACTGGGTACAAGTTCATGTTAAGAGTACATAGTAAAATAAGAAGGATCGAATAAGCCCTGATTTTTGGCTATTAGCCACAATTGCCATTTTATAAAGCCTCCACCTTAGCCAAGTAGTCATTGACTTCACTATAACATCTCTTAGCAAAGTCTGAGTCTATAAATGACTTGCCTCCACCCAAGCTCTCACATCTCTTTTTCTTCAGGACTCTCTGCACACTTGTTCTCTCATCTTTTCCCTTCTCCTGCTAGGCTATCATGGTGGCCCTCTCCCCATCTTCTCTGACTTTTATCTATCTCTTCCATTCAAATAATACTCTAAATATTTAAGGCTAAATGATGTTTCTCTTGGCCACCAGACCCTCAACTCTAAATAAACTTCTATTTCTTAAATCTCTCCCTCCTATCAGTATTTATGGACTTTCACATGAAAGGCACACATAATCAGAGTCATTCCCCATTCCTTTCTCCCATTGATCTAACATATACTTCTTGAAGAAAGTTGCCAGGGTTCTCATGATGAAAAGTACTTCCTGTCACTCTTGTTATTCCTGATGGTTGGCACAGCCATATACAACTGTATGTAATTTAAACACAAGGAAGGCCAAATGCCTATGATTTATTTCCCATTCTGCTCAATAGTGAACAAAAATTAGATGATTGTTAATTGATTGCATTGTATCTTTTGTTAAATTTGAAATTAAGTATTGAAACAGTGATTGGCTTACTTTCTAAAAGTTCAAACTCCAAATACTCCTGATTAGCTCACAGTGGAGCCACAGAAACACTGATACTGTAGTGACTCCACCATTAGAGTCTACAATCACACCTACATATCTTATCCACAGACTCTTTTTTAAAATTTTTTTATTATTATTTATTCAATTGTGTGTACATATATGTGTGTGTATGTGTGTGTGTAACGAGACAAAATACAAGGGTGAGGGAAGGAACAATTGGGAAAAATACATAGAAATGAATGAGGAGATGAAAGATAGGAGGGAAATGGGAAATAGGAGGGACAGAGGGACTTATAGAAAGACCCTAAGATTGTGGTAAGTAACACTAAGATTGTGGAAAGTAATATGTCAAAAAAAACCCACATCTTTTAAAGAAACGAATGAGAATGGGCAGTCCCTATGCAGAGGTGCATAGAGTGATGAAAACAGGAAAAAAAGTCTTAAGCTGATAGACTTAAAACCCAGGGGCAAAATTATGCTAGAAATAACAGGACTGTGGCATTTCCTGATAAAATGTTAGTCAAAGAGGTCTCAGTGGCCCAAAAACATCATAGGTTTTTGTCAAGGCTCTTGGTTGCTCTTCAAAAACTGTCAGTAAGACCCTATTACAGAATATGAAATACAAATGGATCACAGAACATGGGCAAAATATATCAATTGGAACTGGTCTAAGGATTTTCTGAATAGCTTACACAGTACCAATGAATACTGTAGAAGCTGCTGGGGGAGAGAAAGAATCACAAGCCCCATCAACACCATAAGATCTGTGTAAGTTTCAGTATAAATCACCATGGGAACAGGTGACTACCAGTATAATAGTGCAATAAGTACCAAGAAGAAAACCAACAGCTTTCTGATTGGATTTAAGAATGGTACTCAACCCCGTTACATTAAACTGGAACAAGAACCTAACAAAATGGAAGGAAACAATAAGGAAGACAATAAAATTATAGGTAGGAAGACAGTACATCAAAGTGTTCTGTAGATAGCTGTTATTATACCTATAGAATGGTAACTCATAGTGTAAATCTTTGGCTCTAAACCTGGATGAGTGAAGGGAAATGCACATATCAGTGGGGTGGCTTGAAGAGAGGTAACTTGATATACCTCAGAGGCCTTAGCCTCCACAGGAATAAACAAGCTAGAATGAACCCAGGGGTATATAGAAGCATACAGGTGGAAGGCAAGTGAGAGGGAATGATGAAGGGAAGGAAGAGGATGAGAGGAAGGGGAAGGAGGAAAGATGGGAAGAATACTCAATATTCCTGCAAAATTAGAAAAAATTAAAAAATTTAAAAAAACAAGACAAAACAAACTAATGCCCACATTACCCCACCCCTTTTCCTTCACTGAGATAGTGGTTCAAATCCCATAGCTGCTAAGCTAGAGTAATGGCTAGCTATTCACTAGTATGGGTAAAGAGGCATGCAAATGTTTGCTTCAAAGTTCTGTAGAACCCCTTGTTAACCAAAGAAGACTGCTAGTTTTTAGACAAATGAGTCTCTACATCTTGCCAAAAGTTATCTTGAGGTTATCTAGAATTCTACTAAATACTTGACATAGAAATTTCAAAGACATATATATATACAGATTAAGACTATAATATGCTTGTCTATTTCGAAAGGATGGTAAAAGATCATTGGCAGACTACATATTTAATCTACTTCTGTGATCAAATGACTGTGACAGTTTCAGCTCTTAATTTGACACTTGAGAGGTGAGCCTTTTGGAACATCTATGAGGAATTAATTAATGCATATGTCTGAGCAAACCTATAAAAGCTTGTCTTAATTGCTTAATTGAAATAGGAAGAACTGCCCATTTTGGGTGGGACTATTCCTTAGGAAGGTGGGTAAGAAAGAGGAAGGACTACTCCCACCATCCAGCCTGAGCAGCTACAAAGCTGCACAAGGCTTGGGTGGACTACAGCCATGTCCCAGGTCCAGGTGAAGCCTGCCGATTATCCTTAGCCCCTCCCCCCTTCCTCCAGCCCTGAATACACACTTGCTCACGCAGTCCAGGTAAGGTACTCTGCTTCCCAGGTACTCTCCACCAGAACCCAGGTCACCTGCTCCTCCCAGCCCCTCCCACCATCCAGCCTTAACAGTGCCAAAACTGCCCAAGGCTGGGGTGGACTACTGGCCACGCCCCAGGTCCCAGGTGAAGCTCACTGATCATCTTTAACCTATCCCCTCTTCTTCTGGCCTTGAACACACGCTTGCTCTCTCAGTCCAGGTAAGGTACCAAAATTACAGACCTTGAAGACAAAGTGGGAGTATTAACCAGCTCAATGGAAGAGGTTCTTAAAGCCAAAAAGATATTGAGAGGAATATTCAAGAGTTATGGGACAACCTAAAGAAGCCTAACATGTGCATTCATGGACTACCAGAGCAAGAATCCCAAAATACCACACCTGAAGGAAATTTTTCAAACTATCATAAATGAAAACTTCTCTCAACTGAAAAATGAGAGGCCCATCCAAATACAAGAGGCATTCTGCCCCCCCCAAACAGATATAACCAAAATAGAAACTTGCCACAGCAAATAATAGTCAAAACTCTCCACATTCGAGACAAAGAAAAGGTGCTGAGAGCTTCAAGGAGAAAAAAAAAGTCATTTTTAAAGGTAAACCTATTAAAATAACAAAAGACTTCTCAATGAAAACAGTAAAAGCAAAAAGAGCTTGGAGAGATGTACTTCAAGTACTAAATGAGCAAAAATGCCAATCCAGGCTGATATACCCCACAAAACTATCCCTCATGATTGAGGGAGAAAGAAAAGTTTTCCAGCACAAAGACAACTTGAAGACTTACATGTCTATCAAAGCAAGTCTTCAAAAAATGCTAAAAATGATACTCAAGCTTGAAGAAAAAAACAAGCTTATCCAGGAGGACAGAAGGGAAGTACAATACCGCCAAAACCTAAAGCTAAACAACACACTTACAAAATCCACTAAACATAAAAAATGCCTGGAATTAAAAATAATTTCTCTATTATAACATTAAATGTCAATGGTATTAACTCACCGATCAAGAGACACAGATTAGAAACTTGGATTAAGAACCACAACCCATAAATCTACTGCTTTCAGGAAACTCATCTCACCACAAAAGATAGGAACATCATAAAAATAAAAGGCTGGTCCAAAATTCTGCAAGCTAATGGAACCAGGAAACAGGCAGGGGTAGCCATTATGCTGTCAGACAAAGTGGACTTCAAACCAAAAAAATCATAAGAGACAAAGATGGATACTACATTTTAGTCACAGGTACAATTCAACAGGAAAACTTCACAATTCTGAACATATATGCACCTAAGGTCCCTCCATATTCATTAAGCAAACCCTACAGCATCTAAAGGGAGAAATCAACTCCCAAACCATAATTCTTGGGGATTTCAACACTGCCCTCTCAACATGGAATAGATCAACAGGTCAAAAGCTTAACAGAGGACACTTTGGAACTTAAACAAACCCTTACTGAAATGGACCTCACAAATCTCTATCGAACTTTTCATCCACACATGAAAGAACATTTTTCTCAGCAGCACATGCACATGGAATTTTCTCCAAAATAGACCACACATTTGGCCACAAAACGAATCTCCACCTATACAGGAAAGTTAAAATTCTAGCCTGTACCCTATCAGACCACCACGGCCTAAAGCTGGACATCCACAACACAACAAACAACAGAAAATACACTAACTCCTGGAAACTTAACACTATGATGCTGAATGAGAAATGGATTCAGGAAGAAATTACAAAAGAAATTCAAGATTTCCTGAAAGTGAACGATAATAAAAATACAACTTATCCAAATCTTTGGGACACAATGAAAGCTGTCCTAAGAGGTAGTTCATAGCTCTTAATGCCTACATAAGAAATGGAAACATCAGAAATAAATAACTTAACAATGCAGTTTAAAGCTTTAGAGACACTAGAGCAATCCAATCCCAAAAGCAGGAGAAGATATTAGCAAATTAAGGGGAGAAATATCTGAAATTGAGATTAAGAAAAACGATACAGAAAATCAATAAGATTGATACTCCCCAACTAAATTAACCAAAAGCAAGAGAGCAAAAACACAAATTAACAAAACTAGAAATGAAAAAGAAGTTATCACTACTGATACCCAAGAAATTCAGAGAGTTATAGCGTCATATTTCAAAAACTTATACTAAGTGAAATTTGACAACACAAAAGAAATGGATGAATTCTTAAGTAAGCGTAACTTACTGAAATTGAATCAGGAAGGTGTTAATTATTTAAATAGTGCAATAACATATGAGGAAATTGATGAAGTAATGTCAAATCTTCCCACCAAAAAAAGTCCTGGACCAGATGAATTCAGCACACAGTTTTACTAAACATGTAAGGAACTAATAACACCAATACAACTTAAACTGTTCCATCAAATAGGAAAGGAAGGAATACTACCAGATTCTTTCATGAAGCTAATATCGTCTTAATCCCAAAACCTAATAAAGATACACTTAAATAAGAAAACTATAGGCCAATCTCGTTGATGAACACACATGCAAAGATTCTCAATAAAGTCTTAGAAAATCTGGTTTGAAAACATATCAAAAAGATCATTTGTGGGGATGAAGCAGGCTTAATCCCAGGCACACAAGGTTGGTTCAACATATGCAAATGAATAAATGTAATTCACCATACAAACCAATCCAAAGTGTAAGACCACATGATACTCTCCATAGATATAGAAAAAGCTTTTGACAAGATCCAACAGCACTTTATGATCAAAATTCTAGAGACAGGTGGAATGGAAGGTACCATTATCAATATAATCAAAGCGGTATACGACAAGCCTACAGCAAGCATTATGCTCAATGTGGAAAAAAATGAAGCATTCCTGCTTCAGTCAGGAACTAGACAAGGCTGTCCACCCTCACCACTTTTATTCAATATTGTACTTGAAATCTTAGCTGAACCCATAAGACCAGAAAGGGACATAAAAGTGATTCACATCGGCAAGGAAGAAGTCAAGTTATCTCTATTTGCAGATGATATGATCATATACCTGAGTGATCCTAAAAGCTCCACCAGTAAGCTCCTGGATCTAATACAGGAGTTCAGCAGGGTGGCAGAATACAAAATAAACATATAAAACTCAGTGGCCTTCCTATATGCCAAGAATGAAGGAAGTGAAAAAGCCATGAGAGAAACAATCCCATTTACTATAGCCCCTAAAATAATGAAATATCTTGATATAAACCTAACCAAGAAAGTTGGAAACCTTTACAATGAAAACTGTAAAACCCTAAAGAAAGAAAATGGAGAAGACACCAGAAGGTGGAAAGTCCTCCCATGTTCCTGGACTGGCAGAATCAATATCATAAAAATGAACATCACTAAAGGCAATATACAGATTCAATTCTATACCAATCAAAATCCCAAAGCAATTCTTTAAAGAGGTTGATCAAACAATCTCAAAATTCATATGGAGGCACAAGAGACCCAGGATAGCAAAGACAATCCTGAGTAACAAAAACACTGCTTTAGTCTATACTATAAATCCATAGTTATAAAAACAGCTTGGTACTGACTCCAAAATAGACACACAGATCAATGGATAAGGTTGAAAACCCAGATATAAGCCCACACAACTACAGTCATTTGATCTTCGAAAAAGGGTCCCAAAAAATCCAATGTAAAAAGAACAGTATCTTCAAGAAATGGTGCTGGTAAAACTGGATATCCATATACAGAAGAATAAAACTGGACCTGTACTTGTCACCATGTACAAGAATTAATTCCAAATGGATCAAGGACCTCTACATAAGGCCAGAGACTATAAAAACCTTAGTTGAAAGGGTAGGAAATACTCTTGAGCTGATTGTAATATGCCAACAGTTCCTAAACAGAAATCCAATAACACAGTCAATACAACCAACATTCAACAGATAGGATCTTATGAAATTAAAGAGCTTCTGTTCCAATAAAGAGATTGTAACTTGAGTACAAATGCCACCCACAGATTGGGAGAAAATCTTTACTAACCACATATCTGATAGAGTTCTACTATCCAGAGTGCATAAAGAATGCAGAAAACTAAACACCAAGGAAACAGAAGGCCCAATGAAAAAATGGGCCTTGGAACTTAAAAGAAACTGTACCAGGAAAGAGTATATTCAAAAGTAGGAAACCACAGTGAGGGAGGGGTCAATCACCCATTTGCAAAATGGTTACTTCTTATCTGCCAGACTATATGCCCTCCCCTTCTGGTGAGATCACACCCCCTCAGTTGTAAATGATCAGGAACAAAAAGTCTGTGAACTTAACCAGATCTCTCATTGCTTACTTGCAGTCCTTGATGGAGGCCTATTTTCTCTGCTGTAACATGGTCCCCTCTCTCCTTGTTTCTGGTGTGGCCCTTCTACCCCATCCCTCCAGTTCATACTCCTTGCAATTACTGTATTACAGAGATTTATCATCGAGTGTCTCTAGGTGGGCTGGGTGGGTTTGGTGTACTAGAAGCCACCTATTAGGGAGTACATATGGCGCTTAATTTTCTGGGTCTGAGATACTTCACTCAATATAATTGTTTCTAATGACATCCATTTCCCGTCAAATTCCAGTAATTCATCATTTTTTATGGCTGAGTAGTATTCCATTGTATAAATGTACCACATTTTCCTTATCCACTCGTCAACTGTTGGACATTTGGGTTGATTCCATGTCTTTTCTATTGTAAACAGTGCTGCTATGAACATGGTCACACTTGTGCCATCCAGGTGAATTTTTGCTGTATGGGGGGTTATTCCCAAAAGTGGAATCGCAGGGTCATATGGCATTTCAATTTTTAATTTCTTTAAGAATCTCCAGATGGCTTGCCAGAGTGGCTGTATGAGCCTGCATTCCCACCAGCAATGTAGTAGAGTTCCCCTCTCTCCACATCCTCTCCAGCATTTGGTGTTGTTTGTATTGTGGATTTTTGCCATCCTGACGGGGGTAAGATGTTATCTCAGGGAAGTTTTGATTTGTATTTCCCTGATGGCTAAGGAAGTGGAGCATTTTTTAAGATATTTGTTAGACTCTAGTTTAACAGCTTTTTATCTCTGGCCAGGGGTTGACATCCAATAGCCATCAGGATGGAGTGAAGGGCATTGCAGGAGCAGCAAAACTGCAAAAGAAAAATCAACAAACCATAATCCAGAACTTCAGAGACTCTATATCAACCACCTAGAACTAAGCCAGCCTAATCTCTCCCCATCCTGTAGCTCAGGGAAATTTACAGAAGAGGAAATTGACCCCACAAAGTCTAGCATTTGCTAAAAGCACCAAGATCCTTGGAGGCAAGGGATTGACAGCCAAAATGGTGTTCCTATGCTTAAGGGGAACAAAGGAAAGGGTTCAGGGAAACGTCACTGGGTCCTTGTACATCATTGGAGAGGAGGATCCAGAGGAGAGTTTGGCATGTACCTGAAAGGATTCTCCGGGGATTGGGGGAGGGGAAGCACTGGGGGGTAGGGTGAGGGGAGGGTGAGCAGAGTGGTCGGGGGGAGGAGGAGGGAGAGAGGGAACCGGTGCACCTATTAAGCTTGTATGAATGGAGATAATAAAAAATGTTTAAAAAAAAAAGAAACTTTACCAGGAAAGAAATTGAAATGCCTAACAAATACCTTTAAAAATGCTCCTCATCCTTTGCCATCAGGGAAATGCAAATCAAAACTTTCCTTAGATATCATCTCACCCTGATCAGGATGGCAAAATCCACAATACAAACCACACCAAATGCTGGTGGGGATGTGGAGAGAAGGGAACTTTCCTACATTGCTGGTGGGAATGCAGGGTTATACAACCACTCTGGCGAGCCATCTGGCGATTTTTAAAGAAGTTAAAAATTGAAATGCCATATGACCCTGCTATTCCACTATTGGGAATAATCCCCAATTCAGTAAAAATTCACCTCGATAGCACAAGCATGACCATGTTCACAGAAGCACTGTTGACAATAGCAAAGTCATAGAATCAACCCAAATGCCCAACAGTTGATGAGTGAACAAAGAAAATGTAGTATATTTATACAATGGAATACTACTCAGTCATCAACAATGATGAATTAATGAAATTTTCTGGGAAATGAATGGAATTAGAAAAAAATTGTATTGACTGTAATATCCCAGACACAGAAAATTAAGTGCCTTATGTACTCCCTGAAGTTGGATCCTAGTACCAAACCCACTTAGTGACACACTCAAAGATATATCTCTGTAATACCTATAGTAATGGCAAAGATTATGAGCAGGGATGGAAGGGGAAGGAGGGCCCAGCCAGAAACAAGGAGAGAGGGGATTATGCTACAGCAGAGAAAATAGGCCACCATCAAGGACTGCAAGTAAGTAATGAGACATCTGGTGGGCTCGCAGACTCTCCTTACTAGTCACTTACGTCTGATTGGGTATGATCTCACCAGAAAGAAGGGCATAGAGTCTGGCAGATAGAAGGTAACCATCCTGCAAATGGGGGACTGTCCCCCCCAAAAATGGGTCTCCTACTCTTATTCCATCTACCTTTGAATCTACTCTTATAAGACTCTATTTTTACAGTATTTTATCTCTGGCCAGGGGGTGATATCTATTACCCATCAGGATGGAGCCAAAGGGGGTGCAGAAGCAGCAAAGCTGCAAAAAAGAATCAACAAACCATAATTTGGAATATCAGACTCTACATCAACCACCTGGAACCAGGTCTGCCTAATCTCTCTCCATCCTAAAGCTCAGGGAAATTTGTGGAAGAGGGGCGGTGAGATTGTAAGAACTTAAAGATGGGGAGGAGCAATGATATGCAAAATACTCCGTACAAGTTAGGGCTTTGCATGACCTGTGCAATTACCAACATATCATTGAACCCCCAAAGTCTAGCATGGATCACAGGCACTAGGATTCTTAGAGGCAAGGGATTAATAGCCACAATAGTGTTCCTATACTAAAGGGGAACACAAAAACGATCTCTAGGCAATGCCACTGAGTCCTTACACCTCATCAGAGAAGAGGACCCAGAGGGACGTTTAACATGCACACTAAAGGATGCTCCAGGAATAGGGGAGGGAGGGAGCACTGGGAGAACAGAAGGGAGGGGGGAAAGTAAAACTAAAGGGGGGAGAGAGCAAGGGAATCCAGGGAGAGGTGGAGGGAAGGAGGGGAATGAGGTATTTATCAACTTTGTATAAGTGGAAGAAATTAATAAATAAAAAGAAAGAAAGAAGAACTAGATGGAATCTGGCAAGCTGGAAAGCTAGAAAGTCACCTTGGCCCTTGTTCCTTTTTTGAGATTTTGACTTTGAACCTGTATTAGCCAGCTCCCTTGTTCTTATGCATGATCAATGGTAACCTGGATTCATGAACATGAATGAATTTTTAGTAAAACAAATCAAAGTACAAAGTAAAAGTGACTGTGGACAGCTTAGAACTAAGAAAGATACCTAATTCACCTTCATCCCATGGCTCAGGGTACCTTACCATAGAGAGGATATTAACTACCAAATTCCTTCTATGAAGATAATATCGTTTTAATCCCAAAACCTAATAAAGATTCACTAAAAAAAGAAAACTATAGGCCGATCTCCTTGATGAACACAGACACAAAGATTCTCAACAAAGTCTTAGCAAATCGGATTCAAAAACATATTAAAAATATCATTCATGGGGACCAAGTAGGCTTCATCCCCGGCACACAAGGTTGGTTCAACAAACGCAAATCATATAAACCAGTCCAAAGTCCAAGACCACATGATACTCTCGATAGATGCAGAATAAGCTTTTGACAAGATCCAACAGCCTTTTATTATCAAAATGCTAGAGACAGTGGGAATGGAAGGAACCTTAATCAATATAATAAAAGCTATATACAACAAGCCCACAGCAAGGATTATGCTCAATGGGGAACAATTGGAATCATTCCCACTTCGATCAGGAACTAGACAAGGCTGTCCACTCTCACCACTTCTATTCAATATTGTACTTGAAGTCTTAGCTGAAGCCATAAGACAAGAAAGGGACATAAGAGGGATTCAAATTGGCAAGGAAGAAGTCAAGCTATCCCTATTTGCAAATGACATGATCTTATACCTGAGGGATCCCAAAAACTCCACCAGGAAGCTCCTGGAACTAATTGAGAAGTTCAGCAGGGTGGCAGGATACAAAATAAATGTGTAAAAATCAGAGGCCTTCCTATATGCCCAGAATGAAAGAAGTGAAAAAGCCTTGAGAGAAACCATACCATTTACTATAACCCCTAAAAAAATGAAATACCTTGGTAAAAACCTAACTAAGGAGGTAAAAGACCTTTACAATGAAAACTTTAAAACCCTAAAGAAAGAAATTGCAGAAGACACCAGAAGGTGGAAAGACCTCCCTTGTTCCTGGATTGGCAGAATCAACATTGTAAAAATGACCATCCTACCAAAGGCAATATACAGATTCAATGCTATACCAATCAAAATCCCAAAGCAATTCTTCAAAGAAGTTGACCAAACAATCTCAAAGTTCATATGGAGGCACAAAAGACCCAGGATAGCAAAAACAATCCTGAGTAACAAAAACACAGCTGGAGGTATTACCATACCAAACCTAAGTCTATACTACAAATCCATAGTTATAAAGACAGCCTGGTACTGGCTCCAAAATAGACACACAGATCAATGGATAAGGATTGAAGACCCAGATATAAGCCCACAAAGTTACAGCCATTTGGTCTTTGACAAAGGGGCCCAAAGAATCCAATGGAAAAAGAACAGCATCTTCAACAAATGGTGCTGGCAAAACTGTATCTCCACATGCAGAAGATTAAAGCTGGACCCGTACTTGTCACCATGTACAAGACTTAATTCCAAATGGATCAAGGACCTTGATATCAAGCCAGAGACTTTAAAAACCATAGTTGAAAGGATAGGGAACTCCCTCGAGCTGATTGGGCTAGGCCAACACTTCCTAAACAGACATCCAATGGCACAGTCACTGCTACCAACTCTCAACAGTTGGGATCTTGTGAAATTAAAGAGCTTCTGTTCAGATAAAGAGATTGTCACACGAGCTCAAAGGCAACCCACAGAATGGGAGAAAATCTGCACTAACCACATATCTGACAGAGCTCTACTGTCCAGAGTGCACAAAGAACTTAGAAAACTAAACTCCAAGGAAAACACTGGCCCAATTAAAAAATGGGCCCTGGAACTTCAAAGAAACTTTACCAGGGATGAAATTAAAATGTCTAACAATTATCTTGAAAAATGCTCCACTTCCTTCGCCATCAGGGAAATGCAAATCAAAACTTCCCTGAGATATCATCTCACCCCGGTCAGGATGGCAAAAATCCACAATACAAACAACGACAAATGCTGGAGAGGATGTGGAGAGAGGGGAACTCTCCTACATTGTTGGTGGGAATGCAGGCTCATACAGTCACTCTGGCGAGCCGTCTGGAGATTCTTAAAGAAATTAAAGATTGAAATGCCATATGACCCTGCTATCCCACTTTTGGGAATAACCCCCCATGCAGCAGAGGTTCGCCTCGATAGCACCAGCTCGACCATGTTCATAGCAGCACTGTTTACAATAGCAAAGTCATGGAATCAACCTAAATGTCCAACGGTTGACGAGTGGATAAGGAAACTGTGGTACATCTATACAATGGAGTACTACTCAGCCATCAAAAATGATGAATTACTGGAATTTGCTGGGAAATGGATGTCATTAGAAAGAATTATATTAAGTGAAGTATCCCAAACCCAGAAAATTAAGCGCCGTATGTACTCCCTAATAGGTGTCTCCTAGTACCAAACTCACCCAGCCCACATTGAGACACTCAAAAGTAAACCTATGTAACACAGTAATTGCAGGGATTATGAACAAGAGAGATGGGTTAGGAGGGCCACACCAGAAACAAGGAGAGAGGGGACCATGTTACAGCAGAGAAAATAGGCCTCCATCAAGGTCTGCAAGTAAGTAATGAGAAACCTGGTTAAGTTCACAGACGTTCTTTCCTGATCTCACCAGAAGGGGAAGGCATATAGTCTAGCAGATAAAAAGTAATCATTTTGCAAATGGGTGATGGACCCCTCCCTCAGTGAGGTTTCCTACTCTTATTACATCTACCCTTGAATGTGCTATTACAACAAGACTCCAGTTTAACAGCTTTTTGTCTCTGGCCAGGGGGTGACATACAGTGCCCAGCAGAATGGAGTGAAGGGCATTGCAGCAGCAGCAAAACTGCAAAAGAAAATCAACAAACCACAATCCAGAACTTCAGAGACTCTATATCAATCACATAGAACTAGGCCAGCCTAATCTCTCCCCATCCTGGAGCTCAGGGACATTTGCAGAAGAGGGGGCGGTAAGATTGTAAGAGCAAAAGGATGGGAGGAGCAACGATTTGCAAGATTCTCAACAATAGTTGGGACCAAAGCAATCATAATGGGACTTTGCATGCCCTGCGCAATGTCCAGCGCACTGTTGCCCTCATAAAATCTAGCATCTGTTAAGGGCACCGAGACCCCTGGAGGCAAGGGATTGACAGCCATAGTGGTGATCTTATGCTTAAGGGGAACAAGAGAAAGGGCTTATGGAAATGCCACTGGGTCCTTATATGTCATCGGAGAGGAGGACCCAGTGGAGAGTTAGGCGTACACAATAAAGGACTCTCTGGGAATTGGGGGGGAGGCACTGGGGGAAGGGGAGGGGGAGGAGGGGGTTCGGGGGGAGGAGGGGGGAGGGAGGGAACTGGTAAAAAATTTTAAAATGTATAATTAAATTTTTAATAAAAAAAAGAATATAGGAACTGGAGGATGGGGAGAGGTAGTGTCAGACAGTAGCCTCTGTTCATATCAGGGCTGTTATATTAAAGAACTCGATGCAATATCTACTTCCACCAGGCTTCCCCAATATCTGACCTATCAACATTTTGCCTGAGAGGAGAGAGAATCTCAGTTCATATTGTGCCACACTCAGAAAATAGTTAGGATTGATACAGACAGAAGATGGAGATCTTCTTTACACCACAGTTTGCTTACTGGTAGGTAATTCATGCCCTAGCAGGTATCCAGTCACTTGCCAAAGCAGGCATCCTGAATAGGGCACAATGTATCACACATGCAGGAGGATGTGTGAACAGTAGGGAGACTGGCTAGAAATAAGAATAAGTGAGGGAGGAGGTAAGGGAGTAGATATTTTGGGATGAAAACATATAAATTCATTATATTTATATATAATAGTTTCAAAGAATAAGAAAAAACATATTCCATCTCTGAAAAGTATCAGTTAAAGAAGTTCATGAAAGTGAATCAACCATGACTTAAGTAAATGTCTTTAAGGAATCCACTATAAATATGAGAACACATACAGCAACAAAAGAATGATAGCTCAAGAAATAATCACCATAATTAGCAAAAAGGAATTGTATCAAATTAAACAGCTTCTGTACAACAAAGGAAGAAATTACTAGAGAAAGAGAAAACATTTTTACCACATATTCATCTGATGTAAGATTAATATGCAGAATTTAGAAAAGCTAAAATGTCTCTCACTGAAAGGATTAATAAATACTTCAATCAACAAGTGACCAGCACATTGAGTTATTGAAATGATCTGTAAATATATGAAAAAATATTGAACATCCTTAACAATCAAGAAAATACAAATTAAACTTATACAGAGGTTCTGTCTCACTCTAGTAAGGATTGCTGTCTCAGAGGAAGAAAATGACAGCAAATGCTGCTGAGGAACACATACTTCTGCTGTAGGTGTAAATTAGTGCACCAACTACAAAAACTAATATGAGAGTTCCACAAAATACTAAAATTTGACTCTCATATTGTCCAGGTTTACTGCTCCTAGGCATAATACCAAAAGGAACATAAGCCAGCATAACAAAGAGATACCTGATAGACTTATTGTGGTACTAATCACAATAATCACGTAATAGAATTAGCCTTTATGTCCAGCAATACATAATGGAAATTTCAATGTAGCATAAAAACACAATAAGATATTACTCAGTCATAAGAAGACAGTAGAGCACTTGCCTGGCACAGGTATGGCCCTAGTTTCAGTTTCCAGAACCAGAATAAAGGAAAACAAAAAAGAGCAAGACTATATCATTTGGTTGCTTACTATAAAGTAGATTACTGATCTCATATCGATAAAAATATTCTGAGATCATAAACAAAAACATTGAATATTTCCTCTCAAAAATTAATATAGACTTTAAAATAGAATTATTTGAAAGCAGAGGAGACACTATTTAAGAAGAGGAAGATGACCTGCAGAATGAGGGGATTCAGGCAAGGATAATGAGCATAAATAATATCAAAGTACATGATATGCACGGCTGAGAATGTCATAATGAAACTCCTTACTCCGAACAATAAGCCTTAAAAAACAAAATAAGATGATAGCAAATGATGGTAAAGTTGCAAGAAGGAAAGTCACTTTTAGACTCTTATGAACTTCTGGTGGGGAAGTATACTGCTACAGTCAATTTGGAAATTAGTATTTAAAAAACTAAAAATAGCTAGTTGCTGTGACCTCACATTTTCACAGGTGATAGAGACTCCCATGACCCCTGTGACTCATTGTTACCCAAACAACACCCTGATCACACCCCAGCACACTTTCCCCCACCACTCTAAACACACATCCTCCTACTTTTCACAATAAATCCAGGATTTTGATGGATGCCAGAAATAAAAAAGCTGTGAAACAACTTTATACAAAAAGGAGCCATTCAATACAGGATAGACTTATCACCCAAACAAAAGATATGTAACCCATTTTATTTTCTATTTATTCTAAAATGATAGTTCACTCCAGCTTAAGCCTTCCAAGCATCACATGAAGCCCCATATACTGACTCTAAATGATTCTCAGTCATTCATGCTTACGTTCCTCTAATAATCCCCCAAAGCTGCCATCTTCCACTCAACTCTAACCCCTTTACTCCAGCTATCAAACCTCCATCTCCCACTCAACTCTAACCCCTTTACTCCAGCTATCAAACCTATCCCATTTTCTTCTCTTAAAGCTTTTTCGATACTTAAGCCAAACCTTACCTACCAAACCTGACACCCAATCTTAAATTGCTCAGCTGAAATTAGACAATTCCTCAAAACAGATTTGAACTTATATACCCCTTAAAGCACTTCAGGAACCACTCATACAAAACAGCACCAAGCAACCCTAGATTGACCTTTGAATAAGGACATCCCATCCATATTCAGGAAAGCTCTTGTGAAAACGAAGTCTGACAACTCTATCTGAATCAAAACACTCAGAAATAAATACCAAGAAAGAAACCAAATATTTAACGCAAGATTTCCAAGTCACAAAATAAAGCACAAATAAAATAAAAGTCAGGAAATATGTCCCCTACAAAAATATCAACCCTATAATGATAGATTCCTATCAGAATAGCTTCTTGGACAGTAGCCAAGAAAATAACAATAATCAAGATAATGATTTCCAAAGCTTGATTATTAATAAAATAAAGTAAATGCAAGAGGAACTACAAAGGGAATGAGAAGAAACTAAGAGAAGATGAATAAACACATAAGCAAATATGAACAGTAAAATATTGAACACATAAATTAGATGAAAAAGGCAATTGAAGAAACAAAACTATGATATGCAAGATACTCCACAAGAGCTAGGGCCAAAGCAATCATAATTGGACTTTGTATGCCCTGCGCAATGTCTAACACACTATTGACCCCACAAAGTGTAGCATTTGATAAAGGCACTAAGATCCTTGGAGGCAAGGGATTGACAGCCACAGTAGTGTTCTTATGCTTAAGGGGAATACAGGAAAGGGTTCTGGGAAATGCCACTGGGTCCTTGCACCTCATCGGAGAGGCGAACCCAGAGGAGAGTCTGGCATGCACATTAAAGGATGCTCCGGGGATGGGAGGGGGAGGCACTGGGGGATGGGGAGGGAGGAGGGAGGGGAAGGGGGCACAGGGCGATGGGAGGTTGGAGGGAAGGAGGGGACCGGTGTACCTCTTAAGTTTGTATGAGTGGAAATAAAAAAAAGTTGAAAAAAATCTCAAGCTGATATTAAAGCTGAAATTAAAATCAAACAAAGTACAATCAAAAACTCAGGAGAAAGTCTCACCAATGGGACAGATAAAGCAGAAAATAGAGAAGACAAGATTGAATAACAAAATCATTCAAGTAATGAAGCTGAAATTTTTTTCTCCCACATTTTCTTTCTTTCCTAATCACACAAGATCAATAGGTACCCTGTCCTCTCCATCTCCCTTCCCCTCCCTCCTCATGCCCCATTACGGTCTCCCCCTTCCCCTCTCCCTTTCACTCCTCTCCATTGCTTCCCCTCTGCCAGTACCTCCCAATTCCTCCCTCCCATCCCCTGGAGAACCCCTGAGCACTTAACATCCCTTTGAATACTCTATGCTAGTAAGGGTTCAAGACTCAGAGGCATAACCTGGAGCCCTTTCTTGGGCTCCCCGGGCTAGCATGGGAACTATATTATGACTGTTTAATGCCTTGTTTCTAAGGATCCTAATGCCTGAAGTCTGTTCCCCTCTGATTCATGGTAGATTTTAGGAGGTTGTTTACATGTCATTCACTGTGCAAGTCAGGCAAAGTCCAATCCTGGCTAATGCAGCCTTAACTTGTATAGAGTATCTTGTATGTCATTGGTCCTCCCCATCTTTAGGCTTTTACAATCTTGCCATCCCCTCTTCCGCAAGGTTCTCTGAGCTTTAAGATGAGGAGAGATTTGAATTGTCTGGTTCCAGGTGAACAATGTAGGGTCTCTGGTGTTCTAAATTATGGTTTGTTGTTGTTTCCAGTTTTACTTTTCCTGCACTGCTCTTGGCTGCACCCTGATTGGTATCAAAGGTCATCTCCTAACCAAAGATAAAAAACTGTTTAAATGAAGATCTTAATATAAGAGGAGATTCAAAAGTAGAAAAAACAATACGAGTAGGACACAGCAGTGGGGGAAGGTCAGTGTCCCATTTGCCTGTCCCTAAACCCTCCCTGATTGGTGAGATCAAACCAGTTCAGTCGCAAGTGACCAGGAAGGGAAGTGAAAGTGAGCTGCATCAGATGTCTCACTACTTACATGTAATACTTGACAATGGCCTATTTTCTCTACTGAAGTATGTTCTACTCTCTCCTTTCTTTTGAGGTTCTCCTTCCCCTTCCCTCCTGTTTATACTCCTTTGCAATTACAATAGGTACTACAGATATTTACCTTTGAATATGTCATTAAATGGGTTTGGAACTAGGATCCGCTTATTAAGGAGTACATATGGCATCTTTCTGTGTCTAGGATACGTCACTCAATATAAATTTTTTCTAATTCCATCCATTTCCCAGCAAATTTTATTAATTCATCTATTTGATGGCTGAGTTGTATTCCATTGTGTAAGTGTACCACATTTTCATTATCCATTCATCAATTGTTGGACATTTGAGTTTATTCCATGACTTTACTGTGAGAAAAATTAAAAAGTAAATGAAGGTAATATTAAAGAGCAATGGAACATGCTGAATAAATCAAATCTGTGCATACATGGAATCCCAGAAGAAGAAACCAAAAAAAAAAATACACAAGAAAAGATTTCTCACACCATCATAAATGAATTTTTTCCACACCAAAGGAAAGAGACACCTATCCAACTATAAGATGCATACCACACACCTACCAGATATGACCAAAATAGGAATGTTCCATGGCAAATAATAATGAAACTCTGCACATACAGACTGAAGAGAACATTTTTGAATATTTCATGAAAGAAAACCAAATCACATCTAAAGGCAAGCCTCACAGAAAAAAAAAAAAACCTGACTTATTAATGGAAATAGTAAAATCCAAAAAAGTTTGGAGAGACATACTTCAAGTTGTGACTGATCACAAATGCCAACCCAGGTTGCTTCATCTAGCAAAGCTGTCAGTCATGATTGAAGGTGAAAGAAAAAATTTTCCATGACAAAAACAATCGAAGACATCATGACCATCAAGCCATGTCTGCAGAAGATACTAGAAAAAATACTCAACACTGAAAAAAAGGCAAACACACCCAAGAAGATAGAAGGGAAAATAAGTGACAGAACAACTACCAAGCAGAGAAATACACTTTCAAAAACCACAAAGAAAATTACAGGAATCAACAAAAACTTCTCATTTATAACCTTAAACTCAATCAAGTGACACATATCAAGGACCAAGGGATTGAGTTAAGTTTGACTTTATTAATCTCTCTCACCTAATAGATTAGAACTGACAGTTAAAAGATGTTTTGAAATATTAACCTTTATTCCTTTCTTCCAGTAGTTCAGTATCACAAAAATATGAATGTGATTTAAATAATACAGAAGTTCTTTGGTCAATACTTCATATGACAAACGTGAAAAAGAATATAAGCTAGACCTTTATTTAGTCTCTTGAGATCTTAGGAAATAGATTCTAGAAATAGAAGTTTTCAGAGAAATATTAGCATATTGCAAAATGTGAACTAAACTCTACAGGTCTAAAAAAATTCCACAACTCAATGGAGAGGTAGAACAAGGTGGTCACAAAATTAGTAGGGTAGTGTATTGGATGCAGCTTGTGCCCCAAATGTTCAAATATGTGAATCTCAGTTCGTAGAAAGGTACTTCTGGAAATATGAATGGTAGAAATCAGGAGAAAGGCCCTAGAGCAATTGAGGATGCTCCTTCAGTAGGTATTTAGGAGATCTCCTGTAACTTCTTGGCAACACTCAGCAGCGAGTTGTTATAAAATCCTGAGACTGGCACAACCAAGCTCTCTTCTGTTCCTGTTTCTACTTGTAACCATTTGTTTCCCACACAGGTTCTACCCCTTGCCCTGAGATTTTACCAGAGCATCTTTCATGATATGTAAATATTCACCATCCAGGACTGAATAAACAAAACACCTTTTCTTCCTAATTAGTTTGATTAAGATATTTTGTTACAGCAGCCAACATGGACTAATAAAAGGTTTAAACACCCTTTCACCCCACCCCGCTCTGCGGTTCAGCCGGGCCTCACCCCGCGACCTAGGTAAGCCCCGCCTGCACCCGCCCACCAGAACCCCAGGTCAGCCCAAAGGGAGCCGGCTCCGACTCCCACCATCCAGCCGGAGCCGCGCGCAGGGCTGAAGGACGAGGAGGACCTACCCCTGTGCCCGGGCCCCGCCCCAGCTGCCCTCGGGTTAAATAGATCCACGCCTACACTCCCATCCTCCCTTTATCCCAGTCCGCACCGCCCCACCGGTCGGGACCCTTGCGCGGTCCAGCCGGGCCTAACCCCGAGACCTAGGTAAGCTCTGTCCCTGCCCACCCCCAGAACCCCAGGCCAAATAATTCAGTTCAGTGAAACTGAAAGATCTTAAGAGTTAAAATGATAATGCCAAAGTCAAAGTGCAAATCCATGAGAAGCAACACTCAAGTAACCAAATTTCCCACTGAAGGAATTAATCCCATAATGTTAGACTCCAACCAGAACAAACCCGCGGAAAAAGGCCAAGAAAGCCTGACCCAGGATAACGACTTTAAAAATATGCTCATTACCATGTTCAATACCATGAAAGAGGAAATCAGGGAGGAATTACATAATCGAATCAATCGCTTTGAAGAGGAACACAACAGACATTTGGAAGAGTTGAGAAAAACAGTGCAAGAAACAAAAACTGGCATAGAACAGTTAAAACAGACTCAAGCAGAGTTTAAAACTGAGCTACAAGACAAAACTCTACAGAGAGTCTTATCAACAGAACTAACGAAGCAGAAAACAGAATTTCAGACCTTGAAGATAAAGTGGGAGTACTAACCAGCTCAATGGAAGAGGTTGTTAAAGCCAAAAAGATACTTGAGAGAAATATCCAAGAGATATGGGACACCCTGAAGAAGCCTAACATGCGTATTCATGGAATACCAAAGCAAGAATCTCAAAATACCACCCCTGAGGAAATTTTTCAAACGATCATCAAGGAAAACTTTCCTCATACAAAAAAAGAGAGGCCCATCCATATACAAGAGGCATTCCGCACCCCAAACAGATATGACCAAAATAGAAGCTCGCCACAGCAAATAATAGTTAAAACACTCCACATTCAAAATAAAGAACTGGTGCTGAGAGCTTCAAGGGAGAAAAAACAAGTCACTTTTAAAGGTAAACCTATTAAAATAACAAATGACTTCTCAGTCGAAACAGTAAAAGCAAGAAGAGCTTGGAGAGACATACTTCAAGTATTGAATGAGTAAAAATGTCAACCCAGGCTGATTTACCCTGCAAAACTAACAGTCATGATCAAGCGAGAAAGAAAAATTTTCCAGCACAAAGACAACTTGAAGGGATACATGTCCACCAAACCAGACCTTCAAAAAATGCTAGAAATGATACGCAAGCGTGAAGAAAAAACAGGAATATCCAGGAGAACAGAAGGCAAATATAACACCATTAAAAGTGAAGCAATATACTAAAAACTACTAAACATAATAAATGTGTGGAATTAAAAATAGTTTATCCATTATAACACTAAATGTTAATGGAATGAACTCTGTGTCAAGAGACACAGATTACAAATTTGGATTAAAAATCACAATCCATCAATCTGCTGCCTGCAGGAAACCCATCTCACCACAAAAGATAGGCACGCTCTAAAAATAAAAGGCTGGTCAACAATTCTACAAGCAAATGGAAGCAGAAAAGAGGCAGGGGTAGCCATTATGCTATCAGACAAAGTGGACTTCAAACCAAAGAAAATTATAAAAGACACGGATGGATACTACATTTTAGTCACAGGTACAATTCACCAGGAAGATTTCACAATACTGAACATATATGCACCCAATACGGGCCCCTCCACATTCATTAAGAAAACCCTACAGCGTCTAAAGCAAGAAATCAACCCCCAAACGATAATTCTTGGGGACTTCAACACCGCCCTCTCAACATGAGATAGATCAACAGGTCAAAAGCTTAACAGACACACTTTGGAAATTAATCAAACCCTGAAAGAAATGGACCTGACAGATCTCTATCAAACTTTTCACCCACGTACCAAAGAATACCCTTTTTTTTCAGCAGCACACGGAACTTTCACCAAAATAGATCACATATTGGGCCACAAAACAAATCAACACATATACAAAAAAGTTGAAATTCTAACCTCTGCCCTATCAGACCACCACGGCCTAAAGCTGGACATCCACAACACAACAAACAACAGAAAATACACTAACTCCTGGAAACTTAGCAATATGATGCTGAATGAGAACTGGATTCAGGAAGAAATTAAAAAGGAAATTCAAGATTTCCTGAAAGTGAATGATAACGAAAAAACAACTTACCAAAATCTCTGGGACACAATGAAAGCTGTTCTAAGAGGTAAGTTCATAGCTCTTAATGCCTACATCAAAAAAATGGAAACATCAGAAATAAACAACTTAACAATGCAGCTTAAAGCTTTAGAGAAACTAGAGCAATATGATCCCAAAAGTAGTAGAAGAGAGGAGATTAGCAAAATAAGGGGAGAAATATCTGAAATCGAGATTAAGAAAACGATAGAAAAAATCAACCAGTCAAAAAGCTGGTTCTTTAAAAAAATCAATAAGATTGATACACCCTAGCTAAATTAACCAAAAGCAGGAGAGAGAAAACCCAAATTAACAAAATCAGAAATGAACATGGAATTATCACTACTGATACCCAAGAAATCCAGAGAATTATAACATCATATTTCAAAAACTTATACTCTGTGAAGTTTGACAACACACAAGAGATGGATGAATTTCTAAGTAAACACAACTTACCTAAATTGAATTAGGAAGTTGTGAATTATTTAAATAGTCCTATAACATATAAGGAAATTGAGGAAGTAATCTTGAATCTTCCCACCAAAAAATGTCCTGGACCAGATGGATTCAGCACAGAGTTCTACCAGACATTTAAGGAGTTAATAATACCAATACTCCTTAAACTATTCCATCAAATACCAAAGGAAGGAACACTACCAAATTCCTTCTATGAAGCTAATATCTTTTTAATCCCAAAACCTAATAAAGACTCACTTAAAAAAGAAAACTATAGGCCGATCTCTCTGATGAACACAGATGCAAAGATTCTCAACAAAGTTTTAGCAAATCGGATTCAAAAACATATTAAAAAGATTATTCACAGGGACCAAGTAGGCCTCATCCCTGGCACACAAGGTTGGTTCAACATACGCAAATCAATAAATGTAATTCATCATGAAAGCAGTCCAAAGTCCAAGACCACATGATACTCCCGATAGATGCAGAAAAAGCTTTTGACAAGATCCAACAGCTTTTTATGATCAAAATGCTAGAGACAGTAGGAATGGAAGGAACCTTTATCAATATAATAAAAGCTGTATACAACAAGCCCACAGCAAGGATTATGCTCAATGGGGAACAATTGGAAGCATTCCCACTTCGATCAGGAACTACACAAGGCTGTCCACTGTCACCACTTCTATTCAATATTGTACTTGAAGTCTTAGCTGAAGGCATAAGACAAGAAAGGGACATAAAAGGGATTCAAATCGGCAAGGAAGAAGTCAAACTATCCCTATTTGCAGATGACATGATCTTATATCTGAGTGATTCCAAAAACTCCACCAGGAAGCTCCTGGAACTAATTGAAAAGTTCAGCAGGGTGGCAGGATACAAAATAAATGTGCAAAAATCAGAGGCCTTCCTATATGCCCAGAATGAAAGAAGTGAAAAAGCCCTGAGAGAAAAATATCCCATTTACTATAGCCCCTAAAACAGTGAAATACCTTGGTATAAACCTAACCAAGGAGGTAAAAGACCTTTACAATGAAAACTTTAAAACCCTAAAGAAAGAAATTGCAGAAGACACCAGAAGGTGGAAAGACCTCCCATGTTCCTGGATTGGTAGAATCAACATTGTAAAAATGACCATCCTACCAAAGGCAATATACAAATTCAATGCTATACCAATTAAAATCCCAAAGCAATTCTTTAAAGAAGTTGACCAAACAATCTCAAAATTCATATGGAGGCAAAAAAGACCCAGGATAGCAAAGACAATCCTGAGTAACAAAAACACTGCTGGAGGTATTACCATACTGAACCTTAGTCTATATTACAAATCCATTGTTGTAAAAACAGCCTGGTACTGGCTCCAAAATAGACACACAGATCAATGGATAAGGATTGAAGACCCAGATATAAGCCCACAAAATTACAGCCATTTGGTCTTTGACAAAGGGGCCCAAAGAATCCAATGGAAAAAGAACAGCATCTTCAACAAATGGTGCTGGCAAAACTGGATCTCCGCATGCAGAAGATTAAAGCTGGACCCATCCTTGTCACCATGTACAAGACTTAATTCCAAATGGATCAAGGACCTTGATATAAGGCCAGAGACTATAGAAATCATAGTTGAAAGGATAGGGAACTCCCTCGAGCTGATTGGGCTAGGCCAACATTTCCTAAACAGACATCCAATGGCACAGTCACTTGTACCAACTCTCAACAGTTTGGATCTTGTGAAATTAAAGAGCTTCTGTTCAAATAAAGAGATTGTAACACGAGCTCAAAGCAACCCACAGAATGGGAGAAAATCTTCACTAACCACATATCTGATAGAGCTCTACTGTCCAGAGTGCACAAAGAACTTAGAAAACTAAACATCAAGGAAACCAATGGCCCAATTAAAAAATGGGCCCTGGAACTTAAAAGAAATTTTACCAGGGATGAAATTAAAATGTCTAACAAACATCTGAAAAAATGCTCCACTTCCTTCGCCATCAGGGAAATGCAAATCAAAACTTCCCTGAGATATCATCTCACCCCGGTCAGGATGGCAAAAATCCACAACACAAACAACAACAAATGCTGGAGAGGATGTGGAGAAAGGAGAACTCTCCTACATTGCTGGTGGGAGTGCAGGCTCATACAGCCATTCTGGCGAGCCGTCTGGAGATTCTTAAAGAAATTAAAGATTGAAATGCCATATGACCCTGTGATTCCACTTTTGGGAATAACCCCCCATGCAGCAGAGGTTCACCTCGATAGCACAAGCACGACCATGTTCATAGCAGCACTGTTTACAATAGAAAAGACATGGAATCAACCCAAATGTCCAACAGTTGATGAGTGGATAAGGAAACTGTGGTACATCTATACAATGGAGTACTACTCAGCCATCAAAAATGATGAATTACCAGAATTTGCCGGGAAATGGATGTAATTAGAAACAATTATATTAAGTGAAGTATCCAAGATCCAGAAAATTAAGCGCCATATGTACTCCCTAATAGGTGGCTCCTAATACCAAACCCACCCAGCCCATCTTGAGACACTCATAGGTAAATCTATGTATTACCTACAGTAATTGCAAGGATTATTAACAGGAGGGATGGGGTTGGAGGGCCACACCAGAAACAAGGAAAGAAGTGACCATGTTACAGTAGAGAAAATAGGCCTCCATCAAGGACTGCAAGAAAGTAATGTGACACCTAGTTAAGTTCACAATTCGTTCCTGATCATTTACAACTAAGGGGGTATGAATTCACCAGAAGGGGAGGGCATATAGTCTGGCAGATATAAAAGTAACCATTTTGCAAATGGGTGATTGACCCCTCCCATTGCCTAATGCCATATGACCCTGCGATTCTAATTTTGGGTATAAGTATTACATCTACCCTTGAATGTGCTCTTATAATAAGACTCCAGTTTAACAGCTTTCTGTCTCTGGCCAGGGGGTGACATACAGTGCCCATCACGATGGAGTGAAGGGCATTACAGGAGCAACAAAACTGCAAAAGAAAATCAACGAACCACTATCCAGAACTCCAGAGACTCTATATCAACCACCTAGAACTAAGCTAGACTAATCTCTCCCCATCCTGAAGCTCAGGGACATTTGTGGAAGAGGGAGCGGTAAGAGTGTAAGAGCAAAAGGATGGGTGGAGCAATGATTTGCAAGATACTCCACACAAGTTAGGGCCGAAGCAATCATAATTGGGCATTGTATGCCCGGTGCAATGTCCAACACACTATTGACCCCACAAAATCTAGCATTTGCTAAAGGCACCAAGATCCTTGGAGGCAAGGGATTCACAGCCACAGTAGTGTTCCTATGCTTAAGGGGAACACAGGAAGGGGTTCAGGGAAATGCCACTGGGTCTTTGTACGTCATCGGAGAGGAGGGCCCAGAGGAGAGTCAGGCATGCACAAGAAAGGACTCTGGGAATCGGGGCGGGAGGCACGGGTGGATGGGGCGGGAGGGGTGAGGGGAGGGGGACCAGGCGGTTCGGGGGGGAGGAGGAGGGAAGGAGGGAACTGGTGTACCTATTAAGTTTGTATGAGCTGAAATAATAATAAAAAATGTATTATATAAAAAAATAAAAAATAAATAAAATGTAAGTAAAGGAAAAAATAGACAAAAAAAAAAACGGTTTGAACAGTGATGGCAGAATAGACAAAGAGAAGGCAGAGAAGAATTCTGAACAGGAATGAGAGTTTCACAAAAGGTTACTTGGGACTTCGAGGAACCTTGTTCTAAGGACTAGGGTTCAATGGGAGCATTCTGTCTGGACTTCACTTTAACATGCACAGTCTGTTAAATGTACATGAGGGATAAGTTACCAGTGATTCTTTTTGATATTGTATATTAACTTCTTTGACAAAATACCAGCTCCTTACTCCATGCATAACAAGTATGATATCTGACCAACAGACAACCAAAGGAGAGTCATAGACACATGTGAATGTCTAAGGGCAGCTAGGATTCCAAGAAGAGGGAAGAAATGTTACAGGACTTACTGTCAACCACCCAAACCTAATGAAAAGCACAATTTCAACTTGCTGAAAGAAACAAAAACTTTATAGGATCTGATTACATCATGATTTTGTCATCCCCAAGACAAAATTCATGTACTTTGAGTAGAAATGAGTTAAATTCTGGATTGCTGTTCAATATGAATATATAACCCCTATTTCCTTGGAACTATAATATAAAAATGGCAGGAGCAGTACAAAATAAGGATACAAATTCTTGCTTTAGAACAGAATCAGATACCTAACTCAGATCTACCTTTTTCTAGGTAAGCATCATTGGATGAATTATTCAAGTCTATGAGACTCAGTTTCTTCATCTATAAATGAAGTTAATGCCACTGTTTTGTCATATTGTGATGAAAAGTAGATATAATAATTTGGTGGCCAGCACTAAAGATAACTTCTAAATGCCTGACATGGAAAAGACATATATTAAATGATATTATTATGAAAACTCATTCTATTGAGGTGCTACTATTAAAAATCCACTCCCATTCATTAATGAGCTCCTACTCACTTGAACAGTCATTTCCCAGCCAAATCTGTTAAGTACATAATTTGACTTAAATACCTATATTTAGGCTACCCTTTCTATGCCTTCTATCTTTATATTGGTATGTGGCCAGAAAAAGATATTACTAGAATGTTTGGTAAAAATAAGAACAAAGAAAAATCTACCACATTAAGTCTAGATTTATGACTTTTCCAGTCGGGTGATAGATGTGATATATTTTAGAACTTATTTTTGCCAAAAATGGAGCTGAACCAGGCAGACAATATAAATTTTTCAGATGTTATGATAGAGTTAGGGCATTATCATTTAAGTACTACTCTTCAAACATGAATAAAATATATATGCATGTCTTCCTCTCAACTTCATGCATTTTCGATTATCTTAATCACTTATTCCATTTTCAAAATGATACTACACAAGAGTGAGGAATGATTTTTTGTAAAGAAAATTTACAAAAGAGAACATAATAATGAGGAACAGCTGTAGCTACGAATTTTATGAATGCTTTGTGGAAAACACCTTAAATGGCAAAAACAGGTCACAGATAAACTCTACAGTGTTTTATTTCATGTGAAAAATTCATCATAATTATCTATGATGAAATGAATACAAAAGCATTTTCTTTGATATTTATTGGATACAGACCACAATAATCATCATCATTGCCATCACTAATGTTGCTCCTTTCATTAGGGAACTCCTATGTATAAGGAAAGAATCTTTTCTATAGAGAGGACTGTGGAGATAAAAACCGGGTAGCTAAATGTCAATAATTTAATATCAAACTAAGACACAGGTTATACAAGCAAACAGAGAAGCACTATATCAGGATCAGATTTGATTATTAAGTATCCTTCACCGTGAGTCACTTCCAGGTTTTAACTATTCATGTCTTCAGTGTATAAAGGAGCTAGCTCCTATTAAGGCAAGCACTTTCTGAGGTTAACAAATAGAAACAAAGACCCATATTACTAATAGATCTGGAACCAGACCTCAAAATCAGAGACCCCCACCTGACAAATCAATGCCAGAGATCTTACCCAAAGCCAGAGATCCCACTGATAAATCTGAGATAAAACAGATTTTTATTTTCAGTCCTAGACCCAGACCTGGGTGGACTCCCTGGTTCTTAGGTAAGCCCCCAGACCCCACCCCAGGCCCCAGGTCATCTGCATGCTCCATTAACCACTCTGTCTTTCTGCCAAGGACCCAGGATCCAGGCAGACTCCCTGCTCCTCAGAATTCAACAAAGGGCTAGGGGAAAAACACCATTAATCTGAGGTCCTCTAAAATTACCCCAACATATGGGAGAGAATCTTCATATCAAGCTTTAGAATGAGTAAACACTTTTTACCATCCTATTCCTCTCAATTATTAGTCACCATTCTTTAACATTTCCATATAGCAACGCAAAAGACCACACAACTTCAGGGACTATAACATTCACCTTCACATATTGCCAATGAAATAAACCTAAGAAAGTACACTACCATACTAATCTTCAATTTCTGTCTACTAAACCCACATTAATTGATGTACTAACAGTCTGATAACCTCACTTAGGAAATAATACCAACACTAGGCAGGCATAATCAACATCAAGGCAAACAATAAGAGTAACTTTTCAAGTGTTGTAATACTGCCTAATTCAGTTTAGGCAAAAAAAAAAAAACAGACACACACACAAAAAAAGGACATAAGAGATAAAACAAAAATCCCCAGGTACAGTACAAATCCATGAGAAATAAAAACCAAGACAATAAATCCCCTTTAAAAAGAATCAACCCCATAATGATGGAATCAAACCAGGACAAGCTCACAGAAAATAGTCTAGAAAGCCATACCCAAGATAATGATTTTCAAACCCTGATCTTTATTATGATCAAAACAATGAAAGGGGAAATCTGGGAGGAGTTAAAAAACCACAACAACCAGTTTGAACAGGAACATGACATGCACTTGGAGGAGATGAAAAAAGCAGTTGAAGAAACAAAAGTAGGCATAGAGCAGTTAAAATAATCTCAAGCAAAGTTTAAACTTGAACTAAAAGACATGTTATCTTCAACCCAGAACTCGAAAGACAGTCTTATCAGCAGAACTAATGAAGCAGAAAATAGAATATCAGATCTTCAAGACAAAGTTGAAGAACAAACCAGTTCAACCTAAGTGGTTGTTAAAGCCAAAAAGATACTTGAGAGGAATATTCAAGAGGTGTGGAACACCGTGAAGAAGCCAAAAATGTACTTTTGTGGAAGACCAGAACAAGAATCCCAAATACCACACAAGAGGAGATTTTTTAAATTGCCATAAAGCAAAACTTTCCACATCTAAAGAAAGAGGACCCCATCCAAATTCAAGAGGCATTCCATACCGCAAACAGATCTGGACAAAATAGAAACCCATCACAGCAAATAATAGTCAAAACACTACACATACAAGACAAAGACAATGTGTTGAGAGCTTCAAGAAAAAAATAAGTCACTTTTAAAGATAAACCTATTAAAATAACAAATTTTTCAATGGAAACAGTAAAAGCCAGAAGATCTTGGATATTGAATGACCACAAATGTCAACCCAGGCTGATATACCCAGAAAAACTATCAGTTGTGATAGAGGGTTAAGGAAAATTCCACCATAAAGACAACTTGAAGGCTTAAATGACCACTAAACTAGGCCTTCAAAAAATTCTAGAAAAGATACACAAGCTTGAAAATAAAACCAAACATATCCAGGAGGACAGAAGGGAAGTTTAATACCACCACAACCCACAATCTGAAAAAATATAGGTCACCATCAAGTATTGCATGTAAATAGTGAGATATCTGGTGAGGTTCACTCTCACTTCCCTTCCTGGTCACTTGCAACTGAACGGGTTTGATCTCACCCATCAGGGAGGGTATAGGGGCTGGCAGATGGTAACCATCCTGCAAATAGGACACTGAACCTGCCTCACTGTGGTGTACTACTTCTATTCCATCTATCTTTGAGTCTCCTCTTACATTAAGATCTTTATTTAAATAGCCTTTTATCTTTGGTTAGGAAGTGAATTTAGATACCAGTCAGGATGGAGCCAAGGGCAGTGCAGTAAAAGCAAAACTGAAATCAACAACAAACCATAATTCAGAACACCAAAAACCCTACATTAATCAACTGGAACCAGACCAGCCAAATCTCTCCCTATTCTTAAGCTCAGAGAAATTGTGAAAAGATACTCCACACGAGTTAGGGTAGCAATAGCCATAATCGGACTTTGCATGACCTTCACAATGACTGAATTGTCAAAGAATCCCCCCAAAGTCTAGCATGGATCACAGGCAGTGGGATCCTTAGAGTCAAGGGATTAACAGTCATAATAGTGTTCCTATACTACTGGGAAGACCAAGAACAAGCTCCAGGCTATGCCACTGAGTCCTTACTCCTCAGTAGGATGGAGGACTCAGAAGGATGTTTGGCATTCACATAAAAGGATGCTCCAGGAGATGTGAGGGGTCAATGGGCAGGCACTGGGAGAAGGGGAGGGAGGGGAAAGAGAAGGGGAAAGGGGGAGAGAGTGAAAGGGGGGATTGGTGATATGTGGAGGAGGGGGAGAGGACCAGGGTACCTATTGAGCTCATATGATTGTGGAAAAAAATAAACAAAAAAATTCACTCAGAGAAGGGCAGTCCACTTGAACTGTTCTGTGATACAATGTTGACAGACCAATTTTATATAGGTCTGTGCAGGAAGACAACACCAGTAAATTCATGGATGTAGTATAAGGTGAACTTTTCTAAAGCATGTTTAGTGAGTTGAATATGGCTCAACAACAGATTTTTATACCATACACAGTTTTAATTTATATTTAGTGGTTTTGATTTTAAAGTTGATTTCATTTATTTTATAATTAAGAATTCACTCTTTCCTTACAATATCAAAATATCTGGCAAGAATAAATCCATTTCCAAATTATAATTAATGTGGAAGTTTAATTTAGACATAAGAACTCTACTTTTTTTCTTTGGTTACTTGATCTATATAGGTATTTTAGTTTGTAGCCCAAGGTTTAGTCAGCATGAAATCTCACTGTAATCTGAATAAACTCTTATATTTTTTTAACTTATTTCTCTTTTACATTATTTGTTGCAGTAGTTCTTCTAGGACTGGCAACCCAGTTTTCTACTGACTAATGACTTCTTACTAGCACCTAACTCAACAATTACCTCTTTTTGAAAACTATACCCAAAAGTAGTAATCTCAGATGCTACATTACAAACAATTGCCATTGAACAATTTCAGTCAAGAATTATGGGAAGACTGTTTGTTGATTTTTAAATAGAAAAAAAACTAATATGATGAAAAAAATCTATAAATATTTAAATCTTTCAAAATGATTATTAAAACCACTGACTTACCCTTCAAAATGTATAAGAGTAGGTGACAACTAAATCACCATTGAGGCTATTCATTTGGGAAAGAACTATCAAAGTAACTGAATAATTCTTACCATACAGTGAGATGTAGTATTGATGTTTACCTAGTGCTAATGTATCATCCTCATGAATTACTTCTGCTCTGAAAAGGTGAAACAGGTTAATTTTCAATACAGCAAGCTGTCGTTCATCATTACAACCAAGTCATCCCATTAATACTGTGACCCATGCACTGTGATGGAAATCTACCAAATATTATATATTTCTCAGTATGATGCAACATGCAATGTGCATAGCCTCATTTGTGAATTATTCCTATGAGAAATGCCTGAGCTCGGCTCAGTAAACTTTAGTGCTAATTTTAGGTTTGCAGAAATGAAAAGGACAGAGGAGCAAATACAACAGCATCATGAGCAAAATCAAGCAAATTCAATCAAATATAGTGTTAAAAATCTTAAGTGGAATATTGAGCAGTTGCAATGTATGTTTCAAGGTAGAACCCAGGTAGGAAAGACAAGTATAAAATATTTTTAAAAACAATTGAGGAAATTCAAATATAAATTATATATGAAATGACACTATAGACCTTACTGTAATTTTGGGAGCAATGATTACATTTTCATTATGGTAAAGGGAGAATGCCATTATTAGAACCATATGATCACTTAGATGCTCCGTGTCATGATGTTTGGAACTTTCAAATGTTTCATCACAAATATTATAGGTATACATTTATGCACATATGCCTGTGCATATATACAGTGAGAAAGACTGATATTTTAGTCAAGCCTATATTAAGTAATTTTTGTTAAATAAATTTTCAGTGGAAATGAAAAATTAGTCATTCATGGAAACAAGAAATGGTTGTCATAAGGATTCTATAAAGAATCAGTAACTGCAAATATTGGAATTATTAGTTCAGAGTTTCAACTTGGAACATCACCTTGGAACAAATATTATGCCAAGCCCTCAAGAATTGTAGATCATCTATGTGTACATCTTTTTATGATATCATATTCAACATGTACATATTCAGTTATTATTCTAAGTTTGCCTCAGTTCTCTTCCTATATATTTATACAGTGCTTTGTTCCTTTCTCATACTATTTTAATGTTAGATTATTTGTGTTTTCTTTCCATCAATTAGAGAGCTCTACAGAACAAAACTAATGTTATTTCAGGATTTTTCAAATATCTACTGAAGTGTCTGACATAATCTAGTCCCTTCCAAACACATGGCCTATCTTGGCATTCACAATTGCATTACTGACAAATTACTTTCCTGAGATTTGGAGCCTATTCCTTTTAATCTTATTTTATTAACTATTTATTATTATTATTATTATTATTATTATTATTAGTCTGTGTACATTGTTGAAATTTAAGCTGAGATCCTCCTCAGGCTAGCTTGGCAAGCACTTTTTCTCTCTAAGCCACCTCATAGGTAGTTTAGAATCCTAATTATTAATCCTTCATAATAATTGATGCCCAGTTAACACTGTCTAACTGTGTATAAGCATGCCTTAATATCACCTCTCAATGGAATTGGACCAGGTTTTGATGTTCATCTGTTAATGCTTCCTTCCCTATTATTTAACTATCTAAAATGTCAAGCTCAACATCGCTATTTCTCCTTGTTTGACCAAAAAGTTGAAGCTTTTATGAAAAAAAATTAAATATCTGAGATGCAACTGGGTTGAATGGCAGTTTAGTAGCACCTTAGCCCTTAAAGTCTGTCATGTGAATGGGAAAGAGTGATTCAACTGAGCCGTTTCTACTGGGAATATGATCTAAGTAGTCATTTAGCCTCATTGTCACTCAGTCCCCATTGTCAGTGCGCTCCTGAAAAACCTCACAGAGGTGATGAATTACAAGTCTGGTTTAAATTTTTAGTTTAACTATAGCCTATAACTATTTCTGGTCTTCTGGACCTCCTTTTGATATAATGGGTAAGTTTCTATCAAGATTTCAGAGCATTAAGGAAAAGGAAGAAGTGAGTGAATATGAATGAATTCAAAATACATCACTTTTACTAATAAGTTTGCTTCTGTAAACATGAATTAAAAAGTACTGCTATAATTAGGTGTCAGTTATCTTCAAATCTACCACTCTTCTGGCAGCATTACAACATAAGGATCTTTATTAGCTATTACATATATTTTTAAGGGCTATTTTTATATGGGCTAAATGAGGTCGCATAAAAAGCCACACATTTCATGAACTCTCTAGAAGGCAATCTAGAACTCATTTTGAAGACTAATAAAGGGCAATAGCTATTTTTATGAAGTTTAAAATGTGAATATCTGTGCCATTTTTTCCAGGAGAGACAAAAATTTTACAGAGCTTGTAATCATCGGACTTTCCCAAAGAAAGTCCATTATAGTTCTTTGCCTCACTGTTCTCTTTGGTTAATTGTTAATGGGGCTTGCTGCCAAATGACTCTGCAGCTAGCCAAGCTGTAGTCAGCACCCTCCAGGTTTTTTTGACTACCTGACATTCTGGGCTTTAAATGCAACATCCAGCCCAAATGATCAGTCCTGTGATCTGTCAAACCAGTCTGTGCTTTGTCCCCTCACCAAGATACCCCAAGGTCATACACATTCAAAGTCCTTGCAGGCTAGCTCTACTTTTTCATGACAATTATCACCACATCTATATTCTATAATGTAATTAACCTCCAAGATCATCAGTTCAGTCTTACCTTGGTAAAATCTTTTATCACTGTATCTAGCACTTGCTTCACCACTTTTGAATATATAGAAGTATCCAATTAGGATCTGTGACTGAACAAATAATGATAAGAGTCAACATAGACTGAAACTATACCATAGCGTGTAATACTTTAGTGCTTTATTTAATCCATATATTACTATGAAGAATATAATATCATTGTTCTCAATTATGGATGAAAAAATTTAAGATCAGGAAAATTAATATCTGGGGAAATTTTACTAACTGCATTGGTGAAGCAAGTATTTAATATGCACAAAGTGCTTTATTCAATGTCAGCACAAGGGGAAAGGAGAGGGGATGAGAGAAAAAGAGGAAGAGAGGAAAGAAAAGTGAGAAAGAATAAAGAGAGAAATAGAGGGAGCTTGGAACCATAGCTCAGTGAGTATGATATTTGCAAACTATCGTGTAAACATGGATTTGATCTTCACAACCCACTAAAGTTGAGTACAGTGGTATGCACACCTATAATCCTAGAATTTAGGAGGAAGAATCATAGGATTAGGTTATTCTTTGTTACATAAAGAATTTGAGTCCACCTTGTGCTATATGTTATTCTGTTAAAAGAGAAAGAGAGAGGGGAAGAGAAGTGAAAGGAAGGAGAAAGGAAAGGTGGTTAGAGGGGAAGTAGATTCGAGGGAAGGAGAAAAAATAACACAGTAATGCCCAGAGAGGTTAAACCTTTGATTCTTGTAAGAAATAGTAAAAGAAATTAGGGATGTCTAAGAATCTAATTTAAATTGTGAAAACTAATGACACCTAACACGTTTGAGAAATTTTCTATGGACAGACATATTTTGAACTGGAGCTATAGCTTATTGGTAATTTGATGAGCTGAATGAGAGCATGAGAAAGAACTATGCTATCAATCTCACCATTCACGGAGTGAGTACTTTTCTATATATTAGAAAACTGAGGCACCAAAAAGCTAAACAGTATATCCTAGGTCTCACAGCTAGTAACAGATATGAAGGTCAAACTCCTGAGACCAACTTCTAAAGATTTCTAAGTCTTGCTAACTGGACTGACTAGAGTGAGACAGAGAAAAACAAAGAAAAAAATATTTGATAAATACTACAAAAATGCTAGTAACTTTTTCATATTTTATTTAATTGTCAAATAAGGAATTTTTCTCAAATGTCTTCCCTTTATGGATAAGATGAGATGCTAAAGTACTTTCTTGACATTGTGGCATTTGTGTAATTTACCTTGGTCTATTCATACTCATCTGCATATTCTAAGTAAATGTTCCCTAAAAATTAGCTTCTACTAAAGTTACAGTCTACTCATTTGTTGTACATGCTTCATTCTGAAATATTCATAAACCAATATTCACCAATCACTATTTTCTTCTGCTATATTTTTGAATTCTGTTGCTAGTATATATGTTGGCAATGTGCACATGGAGGATAATCAGTCCCTCTCAACCTGGGCAAATCCCCAGGATTTTTCTATCTCTGCCTCCCTAGTTCTAGAATTATAGGTGCATGCCAGCATGCCAGCATTTTTATGTACATTCTAAAGGACCAAACTCAAATCTTAAAACTTCCACAGCAAACACGTTTCCCATTTTGCCATCTCCCCAGACCACACATTTTCTTTCAAATCTCGTTTTTTATTTTTTTTTCTGCTCATACAAACATAATAGGTACCCCTGCCCCCTCCCTCCCTGCACCCCTCCCTGGACCTCCCTGCTTCATCCCCCCCTTTTCCTTTCCTTTCCCCCCTCCTTCCCTTTCTCCCAGTGCTCCCTCCCCCTATCTCTGAAGCATCCTTTAATGTGTATATCAAACTTTCCTCTGGGTCCTCGTCTCTGATGAGGTGTAAGGACTCAGTGGCATTTCCTAGAACTCTTTCTTGTGTTCCCCTTAAGTATAGGAAAACTATTGTGACTGTTCATCCTTTGCTTCTAAGGATCCTAGTGCCATTACTCCATACTAGACTTTGAGGGTTCAATGATATGTTGGTCATTGCGCAGATCATTCAGAGTCCTATTATAATTGCTTCGGCCCTAACTTGTGTGTAGTATATTGCATACCATGACTTCTCCCATCCTTGTGCTCTTACAATCTTACCGCCCCCTCTTCCGCAAATTTCCCTGAGCTTTGGGATGGGGAGACATTAGGCTGGTCTGGTTCCAGGTGGTTGATGTAGAGTCTCTGATGTTCTGAATTATGGTTTGTTGATATTTTTTTTCAGTTTCAATGATCCTGCAATGCCCTTGGCTCCATCCTTATGGGTATTGGATGCCACCCTCTGGCCAGAGATAAAAAGCTGTTAAAATAGAGTCTTATTATAATTATAGATTCAAAGGTAGATGCAATAAGAGTAGGAGACTGCGGTGAGAGGTGGGTCAGTCTCCCATTGCAAAATGGTTACCTTCTATCTGCCAGACTGTATGCCCTCCCTTTCTTATAAGAAACTTTTCAACATCATTTGCCATTTCTGTACTTCCAACCATGGTTCTATTTTTCTCTTGATTTATGTACGATTCCATACAGTACAAGATACAGCTTATTCAAGCTGTTAAAAATGTAGATTTGAACTTGAATAAAATAGGAACTATCAGCTAGGAATTATGCTGGAAGTTTCCACATGTATAATTTTCCCCTCCATAATTTATACATAATACGGGAAACAAGTTTGGGACTTACCAGAGAAGGCCAAAAGATCACAAGTGTTCTGTCAAAACTATATAGCTGTTCAGTTTCAAAAAAGAGCAGACAATTCAGATTCACCAGACTCTAAATGTCAGACCAAACTCTGCCAATCAGTGACACACAATACTTTCTAGAATAAACTACATTTCTGCTTAAGCAGGTACTTTCTCCTTACAGTTTATGGGTGGGTACATTGAGTGCTCCTGAGTTTTAGTGAAGTTTTTCTTTTTTGCTGTAGAAATGATAGTGACAGTAATTTTTGAAGACTAGCTGCTGACAAAAAATAAGGAGCCAGTTCTTTCAATGCCTCTGCCCAGCCAGCACATTCTGCTGTAGCTGATGAGAATACACTTTCCTGTCTCCCTTTTGCTTGACTATTGTGACAAGCAAAATAACGGTTGCCACAAAGACAAACTTATCTCCAGAAACTGAGAACATGACCTTCCATAGTAAAAAGGACTTTTGTGCATAATTAAGTTAAAGATCTCGAGGTGAGAAATTTTCTAGATTTTTCACTGGGTCCAGTGAAATCTCAGGGTTCTTCCAAATGAAATAAAGAAATGGGAGTATCACAAAGATCTGAAGATGCAATATGCAGACTTGACAGATAGAAGAAGGGACCATGGGTGAAGGAACATGACACTTCTAGAAGTTGGGAAAGGCAAGGGACTACTTTCCCTTTCAAGTCTCCGTAAGAAATGTAACTTGAATGATATCTTTACTTTTGTCATACTGAGACTCATTTCAGATCTCTGACATCTGTAAGACAAGGTGATAAATTAGCAGTTTTAAAAGTATTATGGTTGTACTGTCTTCTACAGCAGGAAAAAATATATGTCTGCACTCAGGACATGCTTTAGTATTCCTTTCTGCTGAATAGGTTTTGCATCATCTAAGATAGAATCAGGTGCAGAGACCCTATGATTATAGTGAGACAAATTTTGTCACCAAGAATTCAAGTTTCATTCCTCCTTGATAATTATGTTTTCTGTACGATTGTTCGTAAAATGAACAGAAGTTTGAGTCCTTTTTCATTCTCTTGATACATGAGGCATTCAGGGAAAGAAACAAATCTGTGATGGAAAAACACAGAACTTTCAGCTGCTTATATGTTTTATCTTTAACCATTTTGGAAGTCCTTATATGTAGCTACCTTCTCAAAGGCCCCCAAACAATATAGGCTTTTGCCATTTCTCTAAGCTATCCTCCATAAAAACAATAGGTAAGATCCTATTGCTGAAGATGTAACACAAATGGATCACAGAACACGGGCAAAATACATCAAATGGGACTGATCTGAGAACATCCTCCTTGCTGTATAGTTTACACATTATGAAGGAATACTGTAGAAGCTACTAGGGGAGAGAAATAAGTACAGGTCTCATCAACTCATAAGATCTCCAAGTTGCCAAAAACTATCACCATGGCAAAAGGTGACCACCAGTGAAATAGTATCATGAGTATCAAGGAGATAACCAACAGCTTTTTGATTAAATTCAAGACCCACTTTTCTGGATGTAACACATTCCTGTTACTGTTAACTAGAGCAAAAACCTTAAAAAGGGAAAGAAATAGATCAATAGGGAAAAACAGTCGATGAACCTATAGGTAGGAAGAGAGTACACCAAACTGCTCTGTAAATAGCTACTATTATACTTACAGATTTGAAAGGCACATAGCACTCAGACTGTAAGTCTTCTTCTACAACAGAAGAAGAGAATTTCAACATGTGACAGGAAGGAGCCTAGGCTAGTAGAAGAGCAGCAAAGTTCACAGTAATGGCCAGGCATAATGCAGCACATTGGTGACCCAGCAGTGTTCATCCAGAATCAGGCCATCTTAATCTCTTCCCATCCTAAGGCTTAGGGAACCTCTTAGGAGAGAGGACAGTGAGATTATAAGAACCCGAAGATGGGAAGGTTCACCATTGGACAAAACATTCCATTTCAAGGCAGGACTGCTACATTCAGAAACTCACTGCAATGGAACTTGTCCTTACTAGACCTGCATAATGACTGATATAATAACCTGTCCCCATAGACCATCAAGGAACTCAAGAGAAATAAGAACACACAATGGAAACTTTAGGGTCTACAGTTGGATGAGTGAAAGGAAATGCCTCTATCAGTGGGGTGTTCCAAGCAGGAGCAATTTGATATGTCACCTGAACCCCCACAATAGTAGACAAGCCAGAGGGAACCTCAGGTCCATATAAGCAGCCAGGCAGGAGGATGGGAAGGAGTGGAATGGATTGATGAGAGGAAGGAGGGAGATGGGAGGAAGAAGAGATGGAGGGAAGCAAGGATTAGTACTCAATACTCTTGTGAAATTAAAAAAATAAAATAAAAAAGGGAAAGGCACCTTGCCTAAGTGGGTAAGAAATATTCATTTTTTCCTTTTGACTGTGATTCATTTCAGCCTTGTTTAACTTTCTGATATTAGATAGAATCAATCTACATCCATCAGAGTAAAAGAAAACATATCAGATGGTTCATGAAAGGGAAATTAATATGAAATAAGTTACAAAGTGAAACCCAGATGAAACACACATGCAAAAAAACCTTGAAAATAGGAGAAAACCTATAGGGAAGAAGGAAGGTAGGGAAAAGAAGAAGGCATGGGATTAGGGATTAAGGTGTGAAAATATCATAAATTCTCTGTACTCATGTATAAAACTCTATGAGAATAAATATTAAAATATAAAAAGAAGAATTAAAAGAACAAATTAGATAAAACTGAGATAATCTGAAGTTTACTACTTGCAAGAATCTGTCAGTACTCATAGAGGTGAGGAAAAGAAACAGAAAGTAATGCCACCAGTACCTGTGAATCAGAATCTAGGGATATAGGACAATTGCTAAAACTTGGAAGAAGAAACATTCCAAAGAAGTTGGACCACTAGAACTTCACAGAAAAAAAAAAAAAAACTAAATCTGCAGAGTAGAGACAATCAAGTGCTGAACACCAGAACAAAAGCAAAGTGTTCGGGAAGAGTGGTGGAATAACATTTCTTTCCTGCTTCCTCATTTTTCCTCCAGTCTCCAATCAATCTTCCATTGGTTAATCCTAACCAGAAGCCATTTAACAAGGGAGCACACAAAAAATAAGTACAAACCATAAACACTTGCAGAGAAGAAGGATCAAAAAGAAATCTAAAAGTTGACTTAACTTATAGCTTCCAAACTACATTTAAACTCTTTTCTTTTTCCTTCACTTGAATAACATTTCCCTTCTCTTACCTTAAATATTTTCTTCTCTATGAGGCATTCTCTGACTATTTCAGGCTGATCTCTATTGTGCACACTGTTTATTAGGTAATTAAAATAACATCTAGCAGCACTAATCTCTTTGTCTTTCTATTTTGCATAAGCATTTACTACCTCATCCGCTTTTTGTGAAGGCAGAAAGACATATATACTTATAATCACCATGGACATCTGGCACAAAGAATTTTGTTTGTCTGTTATTCCTGATTATATAATGTAATGTGTTTTCTACCACCTGAAGATTTCCTTTGACATTTGATAATTATATTCAAATATTTGTTTATCAATGATATTAACAATATAATCAACATTAGTAGATACCTGTGGCTTCAAAAGAACAGACTCTTCTGTATAAGTACTTCACTTAAGTTACTGGAGCTCCAAGAACAGACCATTACCTACACAACTAGCATCCTTATGTAGGTGTTCACCTGTTAAATATCTGGGTGTGATGTATGGGAAGAGAACAAGAGCCTGTGTTATATAGAAATCGTATACATATATTATTTGTGATGAGCCAAATCACTAAATTAAAATACACAAAATAAAAGCTGATGAAATAGCATACTCTATTAAAAATTGGTACAACATAATAAGCTTATCCATGTACTTGTGCACATCATGGTCCAGGTTATATTTCATTGTCCTTATATATTAATATATGCTGTATATTGTTATAGCCACAGGTGTCAACTTGACAGTTGAGAGTTTGAGTTCTGGGCATATTTGTAGAGAATTAGTGATTGAGTTAGGCCCAGAGCAAACCTGCAGGAGATTCTCTAGTTGAAAGGGAAGGACTAGGCCCTGGAATAAAATACAGAATGCTGGTAGAGAAAGTTGGCATCTTTGTGTACACTTGGCCAGACATCCTCATCTGGTGTATAAGCATCAGCCCTCTCTCAGCCATTATGAAGAGATGGTGTGACCAGTTCCCTCATCCCTGGTGTTGGTGTATCCTCTGTCATCAAGCTGGACTTCAAACTGTAACTAGAAAATTGTAAGAAAATAAACCCCTTGTTCCCTTAAGTCATTTGATGATCATTTATCAGCAACCATGCAGGTGAACTGCAACAGAATTTGGTACCGAGGAAGTAGGGTGTTGCTGATAAATCTGACTATATGGATTTTGTGGCTTTTGAACAGTTTTGTTGGACAAAGTTAGAAATGTTTGAAGATTTTGAGATCATAGATTACAAATACCATTTTGGAGAGTTTAATGGGCCTTTTGGATAATGACAGTGCTGAGAGAGTTTGTGATGAAGGGAGCAAGGACTTCGGTAAAGCTGAATTTAAAGATGATGGGCTGTTTTTTTTTTTTTTTTTTTTTTTTTTTTGATAAAGGAGACCTGTGTTGATGCCCATGAAGTTCTGAATGTGAAAAGGGCAGACAGGAGAACAGCTGCTGTTATTGGAGAAATGAACACCAGTGAAGGAAAACCTACTGCTTTGCACTGGGATGGTGGAAGACATAAATACCATCACATGGCAATTCCGAGGTTTGAAAATATGGATTCCTTCGGGGACCAAAAGCCCGAGCAGAAGCTGTTTCTTACCCTTTGGAAGTTTTGTCTGCCTAGAAGGGGCTTTTCCAAGGCCACTGGGTCCTTGTATGTCATCAGAGAGGAGAGTCCAGAGGAAAATCAGACATGCACAAGAAAGGACTCTCTGGGAATTGGGGCGGGAGGCACTGGGGGATGGGAAGGGGGTAGGAAGGGGAGCACAGGGTACAGGGGGGAGGAGGAGGGAGGGAGGGAACTGGTGTACCTAATAAGTTTGTATGAGCTGAAATAATAATAAAAATGTATTAATAAAAAAAAGAAGGGGCTTTTCCAGCATCAGCACACTAAACTTAGTATAGCTGTAGCTCAAGTGGAACAAGCTACATTTCAACCTCACTGAAGAATCTGCCAGTATCCCCCAAGTGGTACTGGTTTTGCTGTACAATTACAGGGTTCAGGGAGAGCAGCAAAAGCTTGGCACCAAGTGTCAGGCGTAGAGTTCCTGCAAGGAAGGGAAGGTGAAGTGTATAGCTGCAGAGGCAAATCCAGAATGTTGTTGAAGATGCCAGAACCATGGGATGTATGCTGAGGACAGCTCTGAGTGGAGATTCATCCTGGTTGAGAGGAATTCTGCTTCTCCAATTTTGACCTGCAAACTGGGTCAGGGAATGTCTAGAATCTTTGAGTACCATGACTACGTGATCAGCAACAGAAGATGGGCATTAAAGTAAAAGATGTGGTATTTGATTTGCTGGTCTTTGATCTTTTTAATGTTTTCTTATTGTGCCAAGATACTTATGTTTTAATATTTTATATGTGTTAACGTATTTAACTTATTCTGATTTAATACACTCTTAAGGTTAAGAAACTTTTAACTTTTAAAATGTTGGAACTGAAGTTTCAATGAGAGAACATTTTTAAATTTGTCTATGAAATGTATTTATATTTTTAAGATAAATTTAACATCTGTGGGTACAAGAGGAAGGTTACAGTTTAAAAATGATATGTTCCTGTGTCAAGTTGACAAGGGGTGGAATGTCATAGGCACAGGTGTCAACTTGACAGTTGAGGGTTTAAGCTCTAGGCACATTTGTTGAGAATTAGTGGTTGAATTAAGCCCAGAGCAAACCTGCAAGATATTGTCTCATTAAAGGAGTTAAAGGGGAAGACCCAGCCCATGGTGGGTGGACTAGGCCCTGGAATAAAATACAGAGTGCTGGTTGAGAAAGTTGGCATCTTTTGTACACTTCTCCTGAACACAAAGTGTAACACTATAGAATATTCTGTAGGATACTTATCCCTACGAAGTGCACCTCCAACATTTGACTCTCAGTCCTCCTCACTTGGTTCACTCTTTTGGAAAATCAAGGCCTGCGTGAACATATTCCATGAAAACGTCACAAAACCAGTGTGAATTTCTCCTGAACATAAAAAGTTACAACGTATGAACATGCAGACAATGCTGGTCATCTGCCAAGTAAGGATCATCCCTCTCTCAGTCATTATGAAGAGATGGTGTGGCCAATTCCCTCGGCCCTGGTGTTGGTGGATGCTCTCCTGTCAACCTGGACTATGAACTGTGACTATCATAAGAAAATAAACACCTTGTTCCTTTAAGCCTTCTGATGGTGATTTATCAGCAACCATGCAGGTGAAATGCAGTATATATTATATATTATGATCTATATTTTCATATACAAAAACACAGAGATGCATATACCCATAAAACACAGTGTATTATGTAATGGCTGCTTATGTGTATCATTAAGGATAATCATTACTTTCTTTTTAGCTTATTCGCATTATATAGTTTCTCTGTACTTCTCAGTGTACACTTATGGGATTAAAAAACTTACATATAAGATAAAATTCTCATCATTAAATGTTTCATTAATATCTAGTAAATGGATAATAAATAAATATTAAAATACGTGGTTTAATATTTTTTTCATGCCCACAGCATTGAATTATCTTTGCTCTGTATATTACTATGGCCCTTGAAGGATCAAAGTGAGAAATGATATTTTATTCAAAAGCACTTTTCCTAACCACTATTCTGAGGGAAAAAAGAAAGATAAAAGGCAAAAACAATCTTATAAAAAGATATGGATTAAATTTTTGAATGAAGAGCAATATTACATAAAATGTTAGGGAAATTGTTTTAGAAAATCATCATTCTTCTTTTCACTGAGCCTGTCAACTCAAGTGACAGCTCAGATAGAACTCTACATTTCACCCCCTGCTCCCCCTCCCCACCCCCCTCCCTCCCCATCCCCCAGTGCCTCCCGCCCCAATTCCCAGAGAGTCCTTTCTTGTGCATGTCTGATTTTCCTCTGGGCCCTCCTCTCCGATGCCAACCAAATAGTTTGATTGCTCAGGTCAACCGTAATATTCAACTCCTCCATGATCAGGCCAAGCTGGAAGTTCATAGCCAGCATTTGGAATTCACAGCAGGTGAACACAGAAGTCAACCAGACGGTCCAATCAAAACTATGGTTGTACAATGAATGTCTATTCTTTCCCTTTATGTGAGGGGAGCTTCTAGCTATGAGTGCCCAACAATGACAACCAAGCATCCATGAACTAACACACAATGTTCCAGTATGATTTATCTGATGATCTACATATAACTATGATTTCCTTTGCTGAGACTCCTTATTGCTATTTTAGCTCTATAATCACTTCTTAAAAATCTCCTGTCATAGTCACAGTAGTGTTCCTATGCTTAAGGAGAACACAGGAAAGGGTTCAGGGAAATGCCACTGGGTCCTTGTAAGTCATCGGAGAGGAGGGCCCAGAGGAGAGCCTGGCATGCACATTAAAGGACTCTCTGGGGATTGGGGGGGAGGCACTAGGGGATGGGGAGGGAAGGGTGAGGGGAGGGGGGAGCAGGGGGGTTGGGGGGAGGAGGAGGGAGGGAGGGAACCTGTGTACTTACCAAGTTTGTATGAGCGGAAATAATAAATGAAAAAAAAATCTCCTGTCATGGTGATGCCTTCACTTTCTCATTCTCATCGCAGGCTATTACTAAGACAGCAATAAACCTCTTGTTTTTCCAACCCTGGTTGCTTTCCATTCACTTTCTCTTTGACTTAGTCCTCTAAACTAGGTCAACTCAAACTGTGAGATAGTTCATGTTTTTTTTATGAGAATTAACATAACTTAAAAATAAGCCTTGTAGTTTTAAAAGGTTTAGCAAAATGCCAACCCTATCTCTAGTCTATAAAGATAAAAGCTATATGTATCTAACTCTAATTAAAAATAGCTAAAATTCTACTTGCTATGGGAGTGCAGGGATCTGTTTGATTCATAAATCCTTTCAAAAACTTTGACCTTTGAGTTTCTTGAGTGCTGTTTATGGCTTGAATTGATATTGTTCCATTTAGTTTGAAATACAGCAAGCATATGAATTGTATTATTGATTCTCAAAAACATGTCAAGTTCACCAATGTCTCAGGCAGTAAATTTTGAGCATGTGAAAAATGTTTGTGACTCTCATTATTAGTTAAAGGTATCCTTACCAGAAAAAAAAATCTCAGAAAGAAATGCCCCCAAATATAATTTAATACCTACTCACTCTGCCATTTGACCAAGTCTATAAAGCAAAAATGCAGACCCTGAATCAATCCAAGACCAGAGACCCAGTTCTCCATAGGGCATAAAAAGACCTGTGTGTTCATAAAGAAATGTCGATTCGTCTATTTTCACTTCTATCCCAGTTAGTCACTTTCCCATGTCAAAATAAAATAAGGCTCCTCAAAAAGGAAAACTGGCACAGTCCTAAAAGTGATAGTTTTTTATTTGATTGAATTTGACACATGCTGGAATGAATGTTCCAACAAACTCAAGGAACAATACCCTTAGGGAGAACAGACATTTCTGCAAGAATGGTGCCGTAAGTGATCACTAAACTGACTTCATATGATAACCTTGTCAAACAAATCTATGGACTAAGCTGTCCAAGGTCACATTAAATTTGATCTATATTCTAGACAGACCCTGAACTTGTTATCTACCTGCCTTACTTTACCAAATAGTATTGTGCACAAAGGAATCAAAACTTTATGTAACTGTCACGCAGGAAATATGTCAAGTTCTGGAGTACAATTTCAAATAATGAGCTTTCCTAATCACCAAGAAAAGGAACAGGCCTTTTCACAGAATGGCAAAAAATACCCTGTGAGCAAGCCACAGAATGAGAATGAGTTGTCCTTTCCCTTTGAATAATGTGTCATAGCTTGTTTAATAGACAGCTGCATTTTAAAAAGAATGGGATGGAATGAGAAGGAGCAATCATCAGTTCTCAGCACTTTCTTACCAATGATATATTTGTACCAACATCCAAAGTTCACAAAAAATATTCCATGAGAAAATTATGAATAAAATGTTTCCTCGCCATGAATACAATTTTGTCCACATAAGACTAAGCATCAAACTAAAATGCACAAAAAATACAGAAAAAATATTTCCTATTCCTTCTGAGATATTTGGAAATAACCAGAAAAATCTGGATAGTGACCCAAAATTCTTGATTTTTCTCCAGTGCAAAAGAAAGAAATCAACATATTACATACTCAGCTTTCCTCTGTTGTTGGTCAGTTATGTCAGTGTGCAGGCTCCAAATTAGAAACCTAGGCATTTCTGCTTCAGCTCCTAATGCCTCACTGATCTTAATTTGGAAACGTGTGTGGCAGTATGGATAAATTGCATCATTTTATAACAATGATTCACCCAATTTTCCCTCAATTTGGTCCTAGTCATCTTCATAACAATTTAAAAGTACCTTTTCTTCTAAATCAATCCATTTAAAGTGGATTCATATCTAGTTGGAAAATTTGACACCAAGTGCACAATGGTCCTAACTTTTCATTTGAGTCTTTTGCATAGTATAGCTAATGCTAAAAAATATTTAAAGGCTATTGATAATAGAACAATGAAGTCTAACTGCAGCTGTGATAGGACATGAATATTAATGATGTCTTTTTTCATTCCTGTTTTCATGTAGTGACATCCTCTGTACTTTTGATTCAAGATCTTATTCAACCTATATTGAAACATGAAATACTGATCTTTGGTACTCTGTGATATATATATATATATATATATATATATATATATATATATATAAAATGATTAATATTTATTCTACTATCTGTATGAGGGATAAGATGGTAAACTACAGTATTATGACTCCCCACTGACTCTGGCATAGAGCTCAATCTCCTAAGCCTGATATTATAAGGTTCTTCAAACAGCTTTTTAAAAGTCATCTTGCATAAGTTTATGCAAATCCTTTACTGTGGCCACTAGAGTCTTTTCACTGTTCCCTAAAAGAAGCCATGATTAGTCTTCCCTTTGTTTATTTATTCATATTGTGACCCTTGTTTTAATTCTCACATTTTGCAACTTCTACTCCTTTCTTGAAATTCAGCATAGGTTCTACAAAGCTAGTATTGGCCACTCCAAACCACAAAGTTATCTCTTTTTAAAATTATAAACATCTTCTGACATAATCTTTTAAAAATAAATTATGGCTCTTACTTTAACTCTCTTAAGGACAGGGTGTATATTGTTTTTGATTTTAAGCCTCTACATTGCTTAATATGTAAATATATAGCTAGACTGAAAGAATCACTTATTAGTGTGCAAATGAACAGATGAGTAGATACTGGCAGTAGCATGAAAATATCTACATGTAACTATATCATTCCCTCTATAATATTTTTACCTAATGATATAATTTTTCTAATTTGTGGCAGTATTTAAAAAGCTAGATATCTAGCTCATAGTCCGGTGATTTCTACACAGTAATACCCACTGGTTTCAAAGGATATTGTGTTGATCAATGCTCAAAGAACCTGAGAAATAGCTTTATTTTTAATAATAAAACTGTGAGTTTTTGAGCCTCCATGGTATTTCATTTGCTAAACAAAAGTAAAGTGGCCAGAAAGATGAAGGTACTTATTTCTATAAAATGTAGATAAACTCAGCAAGAACTCTAAACTCAGCAGATACACCTCTGAAATGCACCACTAATATACATTCTACTGTACATTGCTTAACATGTAAGTATATAGCTAGACTGAAAGAATCACTTATTAGTGTGCAAATGAACAGATGAGTAGATATTGGCAGTAGCATGAAAATATCATTCCCTCTAAAATATTTTTACCTAATGATATAATTTTTCTAATTTTCCTAGAACCTGTCACCGAGCTTTTCCCATCAGAAAAAAATAAATCAGAGGTAGAGGAGATGACTCAGAGGTTAAAAATTTTACCTTGCAAGGAAAAGGATTTGAGCTTGGGTCCCTAGATCCCAAGTAAATGTGCAAGATAGAAATGGTGGACTGTGATTGTGTCCCTGGAAGGCAAAGTCTGGGGAAACACCGAATAAAGCAATAAGAAGGAAGAGCAAACTAGGATTATTCTTGATATCACCCTTGGATCCACATAGGCACACAAACTAAAGTTTGTGCATTCTTTTACACACACACACACACACACACACACACACACACACACACACACACCAATGAACAAAGTAAGAAAAATTTTATTACACTGAATTCACAGTATTAAATATGTGTATTTTTCATAAAAATATCTTTTTCTGTTCTTAAAATTCTCTTAGGGTTTATTTTTCCCTGCTGAGCTATCCCTGCTCCTAATGTTTACCCTCTCAATTCAGAAGAAACATTATCTGTAGTCATACACAATAAGGTACCTCCATTTTGCTTTCAGGATACACATTTCTTTGCATGTTTGCCCAATTCTATTTCAAACAAAATTCTATCTTTCTGTTGCAGTCTCAGGCACTGTGGAGACCCTTGGGTGTGGGAGTAAGAGGCACGAAGTCATCGACACAGACTCCGGGAGTCAGGCGAGTGGCAAAGCAATTCACAAGCTTGCAGGCTCATTTATTGCAAATATTGGCTTGCCTATATACCCCAAACCAGCATCCCATAAGTTCCAGCAGGAGCTTTTGCTACGTTTTCCTGTCTGGGTTGGTCCTCTCAGTCAGGCAGTTTGACGTCAGCACCAGGCACAGGGACAGGTTCTAGTTTGGGGAATTTGTATTTGCGCATGCGTGGCCCATACAGACAATTCAGGCTTGTCTGGTTATGTTCTTTCTACATCTTTGCATTTCATTTTAAGATAACTTCAAATACATCATTTGCTCGTGTGATTTTCATATATGTTTATCACATTTCAGACATGACTACTACTTTTGGACTCAGGGCCTGAACATAGCAGTGGGCTCCTGGATGTTACTCAGCCACTTCCCTAAGTTCTGGAACACCAGCAAGCATTTGAAGATTGGATTTCCTCTCATGGGGATGGATGAGTCCACAGACACCATAAATCTGGGACCAGAGCATCAACACATTGCTACTGAGGACCCTAAAGCTCCTTCAATCAAACAGGGGGGAATCTTCATGCCGAACTCCAAGATTAATAAGTGAACCATTTCACTTTCCTTCTTATCTCAGTTGACAGTCACCCCTGCTTCAAACCTCTGTACAGCACACACAAACCCCCACACGATCACCCCTTAGGGTATTAACTATTCACCCTCATAAACCTGGAAGAAAATAATGGTTGCCATGGTACTCCAAGCTCTACTCCCTGAAGACTAAACCCATTCTATTTCATAACATACAGCTGATCTAATATTTAATCCAAACCACACATAACAACCCTTGACACCCAGTCCCAAACATCCAAGCAAATCTAGACCTCAACTCTGTCACCCCCAGAACTGGAGTTGAGCCTTCACACTTTTATTTGTTGCACATTGCCCTAAGCACAAAATGACATCAAGGTATCTTAGAATGAGACCTGAAATATTTAGATAAACAGTAGTAATAATACAAGTGCACCAATTCTCACTGACTCACAACATTCATAAGCACTCATCAATTAATTTTCCAGAAATCAAAAACAAAATGACCAAGTCACACCATAAATCCACAAGAAACAACAGGAAACCACAATAATTCCTCTACCAAACAATGGATGCCTACAAGAATAAACCCTCAGATATTAGTCAAGAATTCAGTAACCAAGGCAAGGATTTTCAAAGTATGGTTTTTACCATGATGAAAATAATGAAAGAAGAAATCTGAGAGGAGAAAAATAACTACATAAACCAATATGAACAATATCAAAATAGGCACCTAGTTGAAATGAAAAAGGTGAAGAAAAAAAAACTAGGCACAGAGCACTTGTAAAAAACTCATGTAGAGATTAAATATGAAATTAAAAATAAGCCACCTGTAATCCAAAATTCAACAAAAAGTCTTACCTGCAGAAACAACCAAGCAGAAAGAAGGAAGAATATCAGAACTAGAATATGAGATAGCAAAACAAATTAACAAATTGCTGAAATCATGGAGGTTGAAAAGGCAAAAATAAATAAATAAATAATGGAAAGGGATATTCAAGAATTATGGGATTCCCTGAAGAAACCAAACCTGTGCATTCATGGAATACCAGAAGAAGAAACCCATAAAACCACTCCAGAAGAGATTTTTCACACTATCATTAAAATTTTCTACGTCTAAGGAAAGAGATCTTCACCCAAGTATAAGAGGCATATTGTGCACAATTCATATATGACCAAAACAGAAACTTGGCATGGCAAAATAAAGTCAAAACTAACGCAGATACGTGACAAAGGCAATGTACTAAAAGCATCGAGAAAAAATAAAACAAATCACATTTAAAGTAAGCCTATTAAAAGAACAACTGATTTTTCAATGGAAACAGTAAAAGCCAGAAGAGCTTGGAAAGATGTACTTCAAGTCATAAATGAGCTCAAATGCCAACCCAGACTAATATACCGATGAAAATTATCAGTAATGATTGAGAGCGAAAGAAAACTCTTCCACCATGAGGACACACTGAAGGCTTACATGAACACCAACCCAACTTATAAAATATGCTAGAATAGATACACAAACTCAAAGAAAAGGATAAGAGGACAGAAGGGAAAAATAATGCGAACACAATTTCCAAGCAAAAAAATACACACATAAAAACCAAAAAACACAGAAAATGGCAGGAACCAATAAGCATTTCTCATTTTAACTCTCCAATCAAAAGATATAGATTGAAAACATGGATCAAATATCACAATCGATCAAACTGATGCCTTCAGGAAACATATCTGACCATGAAAGATAAGTACATTCTCATTACAAAAGATGGGTCAAAAGCACTGTAAGCTAATGGAAGACAGAAACAAACAGAAGTAAAACTTTTGATAGCTCACAAAATAGACTTCAAACCAAAAGAAATTATAAAAGACACAAAGTATAATACATATTAGTCAAAGGAACAATTCATCAGGAAGACTTCATAGTAATGAACATATACAGACGTAATTCAGTTTCAGCCACATTCATTAAACACACACTATAACATTTAAAACAATAAATCAATCCAAATATAAATGTAGTAGGGGACTTTAACACCCCACTCTCACCATTAGATAGGTCAATGAGCCAAAAACTGAGCAGAGATGCACTGGAGCTTAATCAAACCATAAGCCAAATGGACCTGACAGACTTCTACCGAATATTTCATCACAACAATAAGGAATACATGTTCTTTTCAGCAGCCCATGGAACCCTCTCCAAAATAGACCACACATTGGGGAAAAAATTAAACATATGCAAATACAGGAAAGCTGAAATAATATCCTGTACCACCATGGAATAAAGCTACACATCCACAACTAAGCAAATGTTTAAAAATACACAAATTCTTAGATATTAAGTACCATAATACTGAACAAGGAATGGGTTTAGGCAGAAGTGAAAATGGAAATTCAAAAATTCCTAGAAATAAATTATAATGAAAATACAACATACCAAAATCTTTGGGGTAAGTTGAAGGCAGTCCTAAGAGGAAAATTTATAGCACTCGATGCCTATATCAAAAAAATGGAAACATTACAAATAAACAACTTAACAATCCAACTTAAAGCTTTACAGAGACAAGAACAATCCAATACTAAAAGTACTAGGGAAGAAGAAATGATAAAATCAGGGGAAAAAATCTGAAATTGATATAAGAAAAATGAAACAAAGAATCAACCAAACAAACAGCTATTTTTTTAAAAAAAATAAGATGGACAAACTCTTAGCCAAATTAATCAAGGACAAAAGAGAGAAAACCCAAATTAATAAAATTAGAGATTAAAATAAAGTCATTATAACTGACATAAAGAAAAATTAAGAGTATCATAATGTCATACTTCAAAAATTTATACTCTATAATCAGAAAGAAAATGAATGAATTTCTTAATATGCACGACTTACCAAAATTGGGTCAGGATGAATATAATTATTTAAACAGTCCTATAACAAGTGAAGGAATTAAAGAAGTGATTATAAATCTTCCCACCAAAAAAAAGTCCAGGACTAGAGGGATTCAGTGCAGAATTTTATCAAACATTTCAACAACTCGCACCACTACTCCTTAAAATATTCCATAAAATAGAAAAGGAAAGAACACTCCCATATTCTTTCTATGAAGCTAATATTTCACAAATCACTTAACAAATTAAAAATAAAATAAAAAAGAAAAATATAGGCCAATCTCACTGATTAACACAGATGAAAAGCTCCTCAACAAAATTTTAGCAAACTGAATTCTAAAGCATATAAAAACCATCACTCATTATGATCAAATAAGATTTATTCCAGGCACACAAGGTTGGTTAAATATAGGCAAATCAATAAATGTAATCAGTCATATAAACAAATTCAAGGAACAAAATCATGTCGTGCAGAAAAGGCTTTTGACAAGATCCAAAATTCCTTTATGATAAAACTCCTGGGAACAATTGGAATGGAAAGAACATACATCAATATAATAAAGGTTATATACACAAGCCTATAGCAAGGATTATTCTAAATGGTGCTAAACTGGAAGCATTTCCTCTTTGATCAACTAAGCAGGATTGTCTACTCTACTCTCACTACTTTTATTGAATATCATACCTGAAGTCTCAGCTACAGCTATTAGACAAAAGAAGGAAATAAAGGGTATACAAATAGGAACAGAAGAATCAAGTTATCCTTATTTGCAGATAACTTGATGCTTTATCTGAGAGATGCCAAAAAAATCCACCAAAAAACTCCCAGACCTAATATATAAGTTCAGCAGAGTGGCAGGGAACAAAGTCAATGATCGAAAATCATGGCTTTCTTATACACCAAGGATGAAAAAAGTGAGAAAGTCCTAAGAGAAACAATTCCATTTATCATAGACCCTGTTGCAGTTAACCTGCATGGTTGCTTATAAATGACCATCAAATGGCTTAAGGGAACAAGGGTTTATTCTCTCTTATGATTCCTGGTTACAGTTATCAGTCCAGCTTGACAGGAGAGCTCACACCAACACCAAGGCTGAGGGGAACTGGCCACACCATCTGTACATAAATGGCTGGGAAAGGGACGATCCTTAATTGCCAGACCAGAATATGTAGCCAAGTGTACAAAAGGATCCCAACTTTCTCAACTGGCTCTCTGTATTTTATTCCAGGGCCTAATCTCACCAATCGTGGGCTAGACAATCTCCTGCAGATTTGCTCTGTGCTTAACTCAACCATTAATTCTCTACAAATGTTCTCAGAGCTCAAAACCTCAACTGTCAAGTTGACACCTGTGCCTAAGTATGACAGACCCTAAACAAATGAAATACCTTGGTATAAATTTAATCAAGGAAATGAGAGACCTGTACAATTAAAACTTCAAAAGCCTAAAGAAAAATTTCAGAAGACACCAGAAGGTGGAAAGACTTCCCATCATCCTGGATTAGTAGAATTAACATCATAAAATGGCCATCCTACCATGAGCTACATAAAGATTCAATGCTATACGAATCAAAATTCCAAAGTAATTCTTCACAAAAATTTACAAACTCAAAATTCATATGGAAGCACAAAAGGCCCAGGATAGCTAAAGTAATCCTGAGTAATGAAACCTATGCTGGAGGAATTATCATTCTAGACCTTGATCTATACAACAAATCTGTAGTAATAAAGACAGCATGGTGCTGGCTCCAAAACAGACACATAGATCAATGTATAGGGGATGAAGACCCAGAAATAAGCCCCTACACAGATGGCCATATGATTTTTGATATAGGTTCTCAGAAAACTCAATGGCAAAAAAACAGTATCTTCAACAAATAAATGGTGCTGACAAAACTGGATATCCACATGCATAATATTGAAACTGGATTCCTACTTATCACCATGCATGAAAATCAACTCCCAATTGATAAAAGACCTAACATTAGACTGGACACTATAAAAATCCTAGAAGAAAGAGCAGGCAATTCCCTTGAACTGCTTGTCCTAGGCCAACACTTTCTAAACAAGACACCAGTAGCTCAGGACATAAAATCATCTCTCAACAAATGGGATCTCATGATATTATAGAGCTTTTGTTCAGCTAAAGATATTGACAACCAAGCAAAAAGACAACCAAGTAAATGGGAGAAAACCTTCATTAACCACATATCTAAGAGAGGACTAATATCTAGATTGTATAAAAAAGAAAAAATAATAATAAATGCCGAGGAGATAAACAGCCCAATTAGAAAGTGGGCCATGGAACTTAAATGAGATTTTTCCCAGGAATAAATTGAAATTTCCAACAAATACCTTAAAAAATGTTTCACCTCCATTGTATCAGGGAAATGCAAATCAAAACTATCTGAGATATCATGCTGATGAGAATTTGGGGTAAAAGGAACCCTCATACATTTCTGGTGGGTATTCAGACTTGTACAATCACTATGGCAATCAGTATGGCAGTTCATAAACTTTTAAAAATTAAGATGACCATATGATCCTGCTATACCACTTCTGGAGATGTTATCAAAAATGCTTCATCTTACTACAGTGACACGAGTACATCCATGTTCATTGCAGCACTATTCACAATAGTAAAGTCATGGAATCAATCCACATGTCCAACAGTTGGTGAGTGAGTGGATAATGAAAATGTGGCACATAGGCATGATGGAATACTGTAGAGCCATCAAAAAAACTAATTAAATTTGCTGCTAATTGGATTGAACTGGAAGAAATCATACTGAGCAAAGTATCCCACGCACAGAAAACCAGATGTTGCATGTTGTTCCTTATAAATGGGCCCTGATTCCAAGTCCTCATAATACATACTCAAGGGAAAATCTTTTTTATTACCGTCTACAACCATGAAAGATTTGAAATAGGAAGACTGAAAGGGAATGAAGAAAAAGCAACAAAGTTCAATAGATTTATAAGGCCACCATCAAGAAAGACTCATAATTATCAAGATACCTCATCCAATCCATGGTATCCAATCCAGTCTCCTTCCTGATCTCTGGTGCTTGTAGTGGTTTGAAGTGCTGGACATGTATTCTCCATTTTGAGGGAGAATGTTAGTGATTAGTAGACAGCTGGATGGTATTTTGGAGGTTTACCCCACTCACTACTGTGCCTTACTACTGATTCTCTCTCTCCTTCAAACCCTCTCTTATACAATTGTCTCTCTTTAACCATTTATATATTGCCGGATAGAAGACTATCACAACACCCAGACAAGATGTAGCCTTGTGCAGTGCAAGCATAGCAAAATGAACAACAAACAACCTGAATAAAAAACACAGGCATCCCTACAATGTTCACCTGGAACCAAGCCAGCCAAATCTCTTCCCAACTTTATGGAAGATGGTAATACTGTAAGAACCTAAAGATGGAGAGGTCCATTGCTGGACAGGTCACTCCACTCAAGACAGAACAGCCGCAGCCAGGAACTCATGGCATTGGGACTTCAGTTCATCAGACATGCACAGTGGTGGACATGTCAACATACTCCCATGTACTTGGGCAGATCTCAGGAAAATAGTTTCAGGGAGTAGGATACTTAGGGGAGAAAATTCAGACAGAGGTAGGGGAGTACCCATATTAGCAGGATTCCTGAGGATGGGCTTCTTGATCTGCCACAGAGGCCTGAACCTCCATGAAAACAGATGATATAGAGGGAACCCCAGGACCCATAGAAGCAAAAGACAAGAGAATAGGATGGAATAGACTGGACCCATGTAGAGATGGAAGAGCATGGGATGGGATGAGATTGGGAGGAAAGGTATGAAGGAAGGGAGGAGGAAGTGAGGGAGGCAGGGAACATGTAAGGAAAATGTAAATTTAATACATTTATTTTAAAAACATGACTGCTTTCTATGATTCAATCATAAGCCCTTCAAGGACAAAGATTCTTTGACCAAGGGAATCCTGAGTAAATAGTGATTAGTGATTAGTACCCAAATAAATGTATAGAGCTCAAGCATTATCATTGGCTGCCATAGGTCACTTTTATGAAGGTAACAAAACAGCATACTTATCTCCACCCTTTGAAACAATTCATTGTATGGCATTTTGAACCTATCTTCTATTTGCCTCAATAACGCACTCTGTTCAAGAAATCCAGAACTGTGTCCTGCAAAGACATGCCACTTGCTACCCTTTTCATGCTTTCCTACAAGTGATTTCCTTCTTTTTGTATGAAAACTTACTCTTATTTTCCTCCTTATGTATTTAGACCCATCTCAAATTGTCTTTCCTCTGTAAAGTCCTCCTGAAAAATATCTAGTGGATAATTTGCTTTGACTACCTGCTGAATTCATTATCAACCACTCACTCTGGTACTGACTACTTTATAATAGAATATTGTCCACTGATCTCTTAATTACTTACAGTGCATTGAATAGTATCATCTGACCAAAAAGTACATTTCATCTGACCAAAAATATTTACTTGCTGCTGAGGAACAAAAATTCAAAGTCCAAAATTCTTAACACAGCATCTAAAGCCTTCCAATAAAATAAGTTAGACAACCTTACCAGTTTCATTCTCTGTTCAGATTTGCACAATAAAATCCCACAACATAAATTTACTTCCTCAAAATTATGAAGAGTAAATGTTCAAGATTACAGTATCAATAGAGTCAGTTTCTGATGAGGTCTATCCCAATGGCTTGTGATACTTCCCTTCACATAGGGACTTCAAAGGACAAAAAGAGAGAAAGCTTTCTAGGAGTTCCTTTTTTAAAGCCATTAATCTGATTACGAGTGTCTCATGCTTTTAATCTTATGTAAACTGTCTCCCAACGTTATCATTAAATGCATCATGGGGATGATTTAATATATAAATTAGAAAAAAAGATCATTAACAGTCTTCTTGCCTCAGTTGAATGGATAAATATGCAAGCTGAGCATATAGCCTACAGATACTGTCAATTCCAAACTACAGAGGCTTCAATGAATATTGTATCTTAAGATTTCATTTACTTGACTATAAAATAAGGACAATGATAGTGATCATTTTTACAAGACAGCTGAGAGGAGGAAATGAAAATTATTTACATAAAACACACAGCCCAATGCCTGACATAGAAAGAAATGTTAAAAAAATGGGCATGCTTACTTCTTTGTCTAAATTGTCTTCTCTGTAGATGTGTTTTATCTATTATTTGCTACCAACGTTTCACAGCCAAACCAAGAACTATTTTTTCTGTATTCCACAAGCCTTCACAGGTCCTTTGAATCTAAATTCTTCTCATCTCCCTCTTTCTCCAATATATTGAGTTTATGCTTCTATTACAGCATTTGGCATTGGGTTGATTGCCTTTGGACTAAAGTGAGACGTTTAAATTCCAAACCTTTGAACAATAAGTTCATGACCCAAAAGTGACCAAGATATTACCTTGCTCTGGATAGGCATTTAATTAGTGATCTACACTCAATTAATATTTCAGGCTGGCATGGTTTAGTTCTACTGAGGCTGCCAATTGTACTGGTTGAATTATAAAATACTTGCCTTTTTGCTTTTATCATCTTTATTTTTTAAATGTTATATACATGAATATAGTGACTTTTATAACATTTTTAACCCAGAGTCTCAAATCTCATCCTCCCTCCTTTTCTGCTTATAACCCTTCATTTCTCCTGCTTGATTCCTCCCTATTTTCAAATCCTTTCACTCATGCAGCCCACTGTGTTTCATCTACTCTGTGATGACTTATGCCTGACCTGAAATACACTCCACCAATCATCCTAGATCAATGGATATACCATTGAGAAAAACATCTTCCTTTACATCCCCGGCATTAGTCCTCATCAGTCTGTCAGAGGGGCATGGAGCTTCTTGAGATATTTCTTAATTTTTGGTGCAATACTGAGAAGACAGTTCCTGTACAATTCATGTGTAAGTATACGTATCTGCCATTAAATCTTGTATGTCACAACTATGTCATGTCTAGGAGATAATGCACGGACCACCACCTTCCAACTTCAGGCTCTTACAATCTTGTCATGCCCTCTTCTGCTATGCTATGCTCCCTGGGCTTTGGAGGGGGGCATATGAGGCTTATATGTCTTGCTTAGGGACAAGAAGTCCACAGTCCTTTATTTTCTACATTTTGGCAAGGCCTGCATATGAAACATTTGTTTTCATAATTTTTGCTCAAATGTCTTTATCAACAAAATAGTAGGTCAACCTTGCTTATAAATATATCATACTACTAGACATGTGCATTGTAAAAATGTCATGGGAATCTGATTATAAATCCTATGTCCACTGCTCATTATTTAACATTGGGTAAATCAATTAACTTCTTTTCACTTCCAATGAACAAAGCAATTAAAGCATTCCTTTTAAGAACTTAAAAAATGCATATACAAGGCATATTAGAATTCAATAAAAATTCAGTCAAAATTTCTTCCTTCATTTTCTTAACCCTGGTTATAAGACACTCTGACAGAGTATAGGAATCAGGTGGTATACTGATAGGTAAGCAGAAAAGCAATAGTAGAAATAGTCATTACATGAAATATGATGGTTAAAATGCTGAAATGACGTTCCTATGTATTGAATGACATCCAACTGTTCACAATAAATGTGCTAGAGTAAACATAATTATGCAATGACAGAATTCTAGGGAAATAAGAGAAAAATTTATATTCATTTCTTATGTTCGGGGGTAAAAACTGAGCCTCAAACAGCAAGTAGGTCTTACCATCTATCATCTAAAACAAACTTCTGGCAACTTCTCTACACTTCACAGCTCCTTTATTGACCTAGAAGCCAGACAAGGAAGGATAACTACTGTACTCAAGGGGCCCTCCAGGCTAGTGCTCTAGTCTTCTACCTATTTTCTAGGATCAGCCATACAACAAAGTCAAGAGTCAATTCAGGCTATGCAACATAAGAAAGAAAAAATATCTCAGAGATGGAAATAGTACCCTTAAGCCACTCAACTCAAATTGCTCCAATCCAAAAATAAAACTCTACTCCAACAATATTTCCAAGTCACAACTGTCCCCTGCAAAGAGATTATATTTTTGCTATGTTGAATCTTTCATATTTGCTGGCAAATGCATTTTTATACTGATAATATTGTACAAAAACACTTATGCTGAAAATGTATTATATACATTTCTAAAAGTATAGACAGAATGGTGAATGCTACTGAGGTTGGTTGCTTGAATAACACAAAAGGCCAGAAAGCATATTGACACATAGGTGAACTTGTTGAAATTTCTAATAGCAAAATACAATAAATTCTATTGGCTACTTTTCTTTGTGAAAAAGGAATGCTCAGTTTTTCAATACCATGTTATTCTAGTCAGTAATGTGAGTGAGTGTCTGGCAGAGGTCATTCACTAGATAGGTATTAGTCATGCTATTTTAAAGGAATAAAACTGATATAATGAATATATGTTTAAAAAGATATTTACTAGATTGGCTTTTGCAATAGCATAGTTGTCTTTACACTTGAGAGCCTAGGAGCTACTCAGTCCAAGGGGTTTACACCTCAGCAGTCCAAATCTGGCACTGGAGGCCTTCAGGATTCCTGGAGAGCCATTAATTAGTTTTCAGGCTGTGGTTGGAAAGCTGAAGAAAGTCATTTCTTTTCTCTTTTTTTCTTGTTTCCTTCCTTCCTTCCTTCCTTCCTTCCTTCCTTCCTTCCTTCCTTCCTTCCTTCCTTCCTTTCTTTCTTAATTCCTTCCTTCCTTCCTTCCTTTTTTCTTTCCTCCCTTCCTTCTTAACTTCCTAACTTCATGTAACATTTAAAAAGTACCTTTATTTATTCTTTGATAATTTTACAATTTTATTTATGTTTACAGTAGATTTTATAATATCCCCATAGCCATGACTGTGTCTGGGCACTTGCTGGAGCATTGGATCAAGTATCCCGTTGCAGAAAGAACCCCTACATACCCCATCCAGCATTAACCCTAAATAGTCTCCCAGGGAGGTGTGGAGACTATAGAGATCTTTTCCCTTCCTAGGTAAAATGTTGATAGACCAAATATTTAGCTGGTCTTGTGGAAACAGCTACAGTGAGTTTATTGGTGCAGTAGTCCTGTCATGTCAAGAAGATAATATCTGGAGTGTGCCACTAGCCCTTTTGCTGGTTCATCCGCCTGCCTGCCCTTGATGCTCCCACCCTGGTCTCAGGTAAACCCCACCAGCCAGTCCCAGCTCCTCCCGCTGGCCAGCCTGAGCAGCATCCAGCCTGCCCAGTGTTGTCTAGAACTCTAGGCCACTCCCCGGGTCCCAGGTGAAGTGCGCCACCAGCCCTCCACCAGCCCTTTTGCTGGTCCACCCGCCCACCTGCCCCGGATGCTTCAGTTGCCCTGTGTCTCAGGAAGGACACACTGCTCCTCAAAACCACAGAGTCCAAAGAAAACCCAAGCAAAGCTCTAAGGGACAAACGTCATACCTCTGAAGTCCTCTAAAATCATCCTATCATCACATGGGAGAGATTCTTCACAGCCAGCCCAAAGATAAGTAAAACTCTTTTTACCATCCTGCTTCTTTCAATTATTAATCACGATACATTAACTTTTCCATGTAGCCATCTCCAAACCATATGAAACTTCAGGGACTATACCACTCACTCTCACATATCATCCAGGTACCAAATCGTAAAAGTGCACTACCACACTAATATTCACCTCCTGTCTACTAAGCCAGTCTTAATTGCTATACTAATAGGCAAATACCCCAATCCAGGAACTAATAACAACAGACAAACATACCCAACTCCAAGGGAAACACTAGTAATAACTGCCAGAGAATATTAATATCAACTAGATCAGTTCATTAAAAAACACACAGAATCTGAAAGATCTTAATAGACAAAACAACAATGCCCAAGTGAAAATGCAGATCCATAAGAAACAAAACCCAAGAAAACAAATCTCCCACCTAAAGAATTAATTACATAATGATAGATTCAAAACAAAACAAATTCACAGAAAATAGCCAAGAAAGCCAGGCCCAAGATAACAACTTTCAAAGCATGATCATTACCATGATCAATAATATGAAAGAGGAAATCCTGGAGGAGTTAAATAACCAAATCAACCACTTTGAACAGAAACACAACAGACACTTGGAGGAGTTGAGAAAAACAGTTCAAGAAACAAAAACAGGCATGGAGCAGTTAAAACGGTCTCAGGCAGAGTTTAAAATTGAACTAAAAGACAAGTTATCTTCAACCCACAGAGTCTTATCAGCAGAAATAAGAAAGCATAAAATAGAATTTCCGATCTTGAAGACAAAGTGGGAGTATTATTCAGCTCAATGGAAGAGGTTGTTAAAGCCAAAAAGATACCTGAGAGAAATAGTCAAGAGTTATGGGACACCCGGAAGAAGACTAATATGCACATACATGGAATACCAGACCATGAATCCCAAAATACCACACTTGAGGAAACATTTCAAATTATCATCAAAGAAAATTTCCCTTATCTAAAGAATGAGAGGCCCATCCAAATACAAGAGGCACCCCGAACAGACATGACCAAAAGATAACTTGCCACTGCAAATAATAGTCAAAACACTCCACATTCAAGACGAAGAAAAGGTGCTGAGAGCTTCAAGAGAAAAAAAAAAAACAAGTCACTTTTAAAGGTAAACCTATTAAAATAACAAATGACTTCTCAATGGAAACAGCAAAAGCAAGAAGAGCTTGGAGAGATGTACTTCAAGTATTAAATGAGCAAAAATGTCAACCCAGGCTGATATACCCAGAAAAACTATCCATCATGATCAAGGGAGAAAGAAAAGTTTTCCAGCACAAAGACAACTTGAAAGTTTATATGTCTACAAAACCAGGCCTTCAAAAAATGCTAGAAATGATACTCAAGCTTGAAGAAAAAAAACAAGCATATCCAGGAGGACAGAAGGGAAGTATAATACCACCAAAACATAAAAGCCAAATAATATACTTACAAAACCCATTAAACACAAAAAATGTCCAGAATTAAAATTAACCTCTCCATTATAACATGAAATGTCAATGGAATTAACTACTAATCAAGAGACACAGATTATAAACTTGGATTAAAAATTACAACCAATCAATCTGCTGCCTTCAGGAAACTCATCTCACCACAAAAGATAGGCACATCCTAAAAATAAAAGGCTGGTCCAAAATTCTGCAAGCTAATGGAAACAGGAAACAAGCAGGGGTAGCCATAATGCTATTGGACAAAGTGGACTTCACACCAAAAAAAAAAAAATCATTAGAGACAGAGATGGTTACTACATTTTAGTCACAGGTACAATTCATCAAGAAGATTTCAGAATACTGAACATATATGCACCTAACACAGCCCCTCCACATTCATAAAGGAAACCCTATAGCATCTTAAGTGAGAAATCAATCCCCAAATGATAATTCTTGGGATTTCAACACCACCCTCACAACATGTGATAGATCAACAGGTCAAAAACTTAACAGAGTCCAGCCCCCACCCCTCCCAGATGCCCCCATGTCCCAGCGGCACCCAGGCGGCCTCCAGTTTGCCTGGGCCCTGCCCTGGACCCCAGCTCCAGACCCCAGCCCTTTGGGTCCTACCACCAGCATACCGCCGCCCCCGCCAGATCCCAGTTGATTCTGCCCAGCCCCCCCAGGTGCCCCCGTGTCCCAGAGGCACTCAGGCTGCCTCCAGCTTTGCCTGGACCCGCCCCAGACCACAGCCCCTTTCTTCTGAAGGCCCGCTGGTCTGCAAGACCAGACAGGACTTGCTCACATTCCTTCATCCCTGGAGCTTGGGTGGGCCACTAAGCCAAGTCCCAGGTCGCAGGTGAAGAATTCTGCCATCAACATCAGACCCTCTGCCTCTCCAGCCCACCAGGGACCCAAGCACATGGTCCATGGAAGACACACTGCTACTCAGATTTCAATAGAGTCTAAAAGAAACTCAAGCAAAACTCTAAGGGACAAAGGCCATACATATGGAGTCCTCTACAATCATCCTATCATGTGGGAGAGATTCTTCACATCCAGCCCAAAGATAAATAAACCTCCTTTTTTTCACCTTACTGATCCTTTCTACTATCAATTGCTGTAGATCAACTTCTACATACAGCCACCCCAAAAACGTATACAGCTCCACTCACCCTTACATATCACCAAGATACTAAATCGTAAAAGTGCACTACCATACTAATATTCACCCCCTGTCTACTTAACCTGACTTAACTGATGTACTAACAGCCTAATAGCCTCATCTAGGAAATTACAATAACAATAGGCAAACATACCCAATTCAAAGCAAGCACTAGTAAAAACTGGCAACTGTAATAATATCAACTAAATTAGTTCAGTGAAAAACACACAGAAACTGAAAGGTCCTAAGAAACAAAACAACAATGCCCAAGTCAAAGTGCTGATCCACGAGAAACAAAACCCAAGAAGACCAATCTCCCACCGAAAGAATTAACCCCATAATGATGCATTCCGACCAGAACAAATTCACAGAAAATACCCAAGAAAGCCAGACCCAACATAACGACTTTCAGAGTATGACCATTACCATGATTAATACTATGAAAGAGGAAATCTGAGAAGAGTTAAACAACCGCATCAACCACTTTGAACAGGAACATAACAGGCACTTGGAGGAGTTGAGACAAACAGTTCAAGAAACAAAAATAGGCATAGAGAACTTAAAACAGTCTCAGGCAGAGTTTAAAATCGAACTAAAAGACAAGTTATCTTCATCCCAAAACTCAACAGAGAGTCTTATCAGCAGAACTAATGAAGCAGAAAATAGAATTTCAGATCTTGAAGACAAAGTGAGAGAATTAACCAGCTCAATGGAAGAGATTGTTAAAGCCAAGAAGATACCTGAGAGGAACATTCAAGAGATATGTGACACCCTGAAGAAGCCTAACATGTGCATTCATGGAATACCAGAACAAGAATCCCAAAATACCACACCTGAGGAAATATTTCAAATCATCATGAAGGTAAACTTCCCACAACTAAAGAATGAGAGGCCTATGCAAACACAAGAGGCATTTCAAACTCCAAACAGATATGACCAAAATAGAAAATCACCAAGGCAAATAATAGTCAAAACACTGCACATTCAAGACAAAGAAAAGGTGCTGAGAGTTTCAAGAGAAAAAAAAGTCACTTTTTTTTAAAGATTTTTTTATTATTTATTCAATTGTGCGTGTGTGCGCATGTGTGTAAGTGTGTGTGTGTGTAGAACCACGGATGCATTTGGGAACCACCATGGACACCTTCACCTCCTCTTTGTTTACTCTGCCTCTGGATTCACAGGCTCCGCCCTACCAGGGCCAGAAACAAAGGCCACTCCCACTTCCCCTGGGATCTATATGTGGGGTCTAGGAATCGAACTCGGAACCTTTCACCTGCAAGGCAGAGGCTTAACCCCTGAGCCACCTCTCTAGCCCCCAAGGAAGTCACTTTTAAAGGTAAATCTATTAGAATAACAAATGACTACTCAATGGAAACAGTAAAAGCAAGTAGAGCTTGGAGAGACTTACTTCAAGTATTAAATGAGCAAAAATGCCAACCCAGACTTATATATCTGGCAAAACTATCTGTCATGATCGAGGGAGAAAGAAAAGTTTTCCGGCACAAAGACAACATGAAGGGATACAGGTCTACCAAACCAGGCCTTCAAAAAATGCTAGAAATGACACTCAAGCTTAAAGAAAAGAACAAGCGTATCCAGGAGACAGAAGGAAAGTATAATACCACCACAACATAAATATAAAACAATACGCATACAAAATCCACTAAACATAAAAAATGTCCAAAACTAAAAATAATTTCTCTATTATAACATTGATTAAGAGACACAGATTACAAACTTGGATTAAAAACCACAATTCAACAATCTGCTGCCTTCAGGAAACTCATCTCACCACAAAAGATAGACACGTCCTAAGAATGAAAGGCTGGTCCAAAATTTTGCAAGCTAATAGAACCAGGTAACAGGCAGAGGTAGCAATTATGCTTTCAGACAAAGTGGACTTCAAACCAAAGAAAATCATAAGAGACACAGATGGATACTACATTTTAGTCACAAGTACAATTTACCAGGAAGACTTCACAATACTGAACATATATGCACCCAATACGGGCCCCTCCACATTCATTAAGAAAACCCTACAGCTTCATAAACAAGAAATCAACCACCAAACGATAATTCTTGGGAATTTCAAAACTGCCCTCTCAACATGGGATAGATCAACAGGTCAAAAGCTTAACAGAGACACTTTGGAACTTAATCAAACCCTTAAAGAAATGGACCTTACAGATCTCTAGCGAACTTTTCATCCACGCACCAAAGAATACACATTTTTCTCAGCAGCACACAGAACTTTCTCCAAAATAAATCACATATTGGAAAACAAAACAAACCTCCACATATACAAAAAAGTTGAAATTCTAACCTGTGCCCAATCAGACCACCACGGCCCAAAGCTGGACATCCACAGAAAATACAGTAAATCCTGGAAACGCAACACTATGATGCTAAATGAGAACTGGATTCAGGAAAAAATTAAAAAGGAAATTCAAGATTTCCTGAAAGTGAACGATAATGAAAATACGCCTTACCAAATCTCTGGGACACAATGAATGCTTTCCTAAGAGGTAAGTTCATAGCTCTTATTGCCTCAAAAAAGTGGAAACATCAGAAATGAATAACTTAACAATACAGTTTAAAGCTTTAGAGAAACTAGAGCAATATGATCCCAAAAGTATAGAAGAGAGGAGATTAGTTAAATAAGGGGAGAAATATCTGAAATCAAGATTAGGAAAACAATAGAGAAAATCAACCAGTCGAAAAGCTGGTTCTTTGAAAAAATCAATAAGATTTTTACACCCCTAGCTAAATTAACCAAAAGCAAGAGAGAGAAACCCAAATTAACAAAATTAGAAATGAACATGGAGTTATCACTAATAATATCCAAGAAATCCAGAGAATTATAACATCATATTTCAAAAACTTATACATTGTGAAGTTTGACAACACAAAAGAGATGGATGAATTCCTAAGTAAACACAATTTACCTAGATTGAATCAGGACATTGTGAATTATTTAAATAGTCCTATAACGTATGAGGAAATTGACAACGTAATCTCTAATCTTCCCAAGAAAAAATGTCCTGGACCAGATGGATTCAGCACAGAGTTCTACCAGACATTTAAGAAGTTAATAACACCAATATTCCTTAAACTGTTCCATCAAATAAAAAAGGAAGGAACACTACCAAATTCCTTCTATGAAGCTAATATCGTTTTAATCCCAAAACCTAATAAAGATTCACTTAAAAAAGAAAACTATAGGCCAATCTCTCTGATGGACACAGATGCAAAGATTCTCAACAAAGTCTTAGCAAATTGGATTAAAAAACATATCAAAAAGATCATTCATGGGGAACAAGTAGGCTTTATCCCCGACACACAAGGTTGGTTTAACATACGCAAATCAATAAATGTAATTCATCATATAAACCAGTCCAAAGTCCAAAACCACATGGTACTCTCGATAGATGCAGAAAAGCTTTTGACAAGATCCAACAGCCCTTTATGATCAAAACCCTAGAGAAGGTTGGAATGGAAGGAACCTTTATCAATATAATAAAAGCTGTATACAACAAGATTTCAGCAAGGATTATACTCAATGGAGAAAAATAGGAAGCTTTCTCATTTTGATCAGGAACTAGATAAGGCTGTCCACTCTCACAACTTCTATTTAATATTTTACTTGAAGTCTCAGCTGAAGCCATAAGACAAGAAAGGGACATAAAAGGGATTCAGATCGGCAAGGAAGAAGTCAAGCTATCCCTATTTGCAGATGACAAGATCTTATACCTGAGTGATCCCAAAATCTCCACCAGGAAACTCCTGCAACTAATTGAGAAGTTCAGCAGGGTGGCAGGATACAAAATAAATGTGCAAAAATCAGAGGCCTTCCTATATGCCCAGAATGAAAGAAGTGAAAAAGCCTTGAGAGAAACAATCCCATTTACTATAGCCCCTAAAAAAATGAAGTACCTTGGTATAAACCTAACCAAGGAGGTAAAAGACCTTTACAATGAAAACTTTAAAACCCTAAAGAAAGAAATTGCAGAAGGCACCAGAAGGTGGAAAGACCTCCCATGTTCCTGAATTGGCAGAATCAACATCGTAAAAATGACCATCCTACCAAAGACAATATACAAATTCAATGCTATACCATTAAAATCTCAAAGCAATTCTTCAAAGAAGTTTACCAAACAATCTCAAAGTTCATATGGAGGCACAAAAGACCCAGGATAGCAAAGACAATCCTGAGTAACAAAAACACTGCTGGACGTATCACATACCAAACCTTAGTTTATACTAAAAATCCATAGTTATAAAGACAGCCTGGTACTGGCTCCAAAATAGACACACACAGATCAATGGATAAGAGTTGAAGTCCCAAATATAAGCCCACAAAATTACAGCCATTTGATCTTTGACAAAGGGGCCCAAAAAACCAATGGAAAAAAAAGAACAGTATCTTCAACAAATGGTGCTGGCTAAACTGGATCTCCACATGCAGAAGATTAAAAGTGGACCCGTACTTTTCACCATGTACAAGACTTAATTCCAAATAGATTAAGGACCTTGATATAATGTCAGAAACTATAAAAACCATAGTTTTTTTAGGGGCTTCTTTGTATACAAGAAGCCTAGAGTAAGGATTATACTCAAAGGGAAAAAAATTTGACACTGTCCACTCTCATCACTACTATTCAATATTGTACTTGAAGTCTTAGCTGAGGCCAAAAGACAAGAAAGGGACATAAAAGGGATTCAAATTGGCAAGGAAGAAGTTAAGTTATCTCTCTATTGGCAGATGACATGATCTTATAGCTGAGTGATCTAAAAATTCCACCAGGAAACTCCTGGAAATAAAACAGAAGTTCAGCAGGGTGGCAGGATACAAAATAAACATACAAAAATCATTGGCCTTCCTATATGCCCAGAATGAAAGAAGTAAAAATCCCTGAAAGAAACAATCCCACTTACTATAGCCCCTAAAAAATGAAATACCTTGACATAAATCTAACCAAGGAAATAAGAAACCTTTACAATGAAAACTTTAAAACCCTAAAGAAAGAAATTGCAGAAGCCACCAGAAGATGGAAACACCTCCCATTCTCCTAGATTTGCAGAATCAACATTATAAAAATGACCATCCTACCAAAGGGAATATACAGATTCAATGCTATACCAATTAAAATCCCAAAGCAATTCTTTAAAGAAGTTGACCAAACAATCTCAAAATTTATATGGAGGCAAAAAAGACCCAGGATAGCAAAAACAATCCTGAGTAACAAAAAAACTGCTGGAGGTATCACCATACCAAACCTTATTCTATATTGCAAATTCATAATTGTAAAAACAGCCTGGTACTGGCTCCAAAATAGACACACAGATCAATGGATAAGGATTGAAGACCCAGATATAAGCCCACAAAATTACAGCTATTTGGTCTTTCACAAAGGGGCCCAAAGAATCCAATGGAAAAAGAACAGCATCTTCAACAAATGGCGCTGGCAAAACTGGATCTCCACATGCAGAAGATTAAACTGGACCCATACTTGTCACCATGTACAAAATTTAATTCCAAATGAATCAAGGACCCCAATATAAGGCCAGAGACTATTAAAACCTTACATGAAAGGGTAGGAAACTCCCTGGAGCTGACTGGATTAGGCCTAAACAGACATCCGTTATCACAGTCACTACAACCAACACTCAAGAGATGAGATCTTGTGAAATTGAAGAGCTTCTTTTCAGATAAAGAGATTGTAACATGAGCACAAAGGCAACCCACAGATTGGGGGAAAACCTTCACTAACCACATATCTGATAGAGTGTTCTATTAACCACAGTGCACAAAGAACTTAGAAAACTAAACACCAAGGAAACTCATGGCCCAATTAGAAAATGGGCCTCGGAACTTAAAAGAAACTTTATCAGGGACAAAACTTAAATGTCTATCACATATATAAAAAATGCTCTACATCCTTAGCCATCAGGGAAATGCAAATCAAAACCTCCAGGAGATATCATCTCACCCCAGTCAGGATGGCAAAAATCCACAATACAAACAACAACAGATGCTGGAGAGGATGTGGAGAGAGGGAAAATCTCCTACATTGCTGGTGGGAATGCAGGCTCATACAACCACTCTGGTGAGCCATCTGGCAATTCTTAAAGAAGTCAAAGATTGAAAGGCCATATGACCTTGCTATTCCACTTTTGGGAATAACCCCCCATATAGCAAAAATTCACCTCGTTAGCACAAGCAGGGCCATTTCATAGCAGCACTATCTACAATAGCAAAATCATGGAATCACTCCAAATGTCCAACAGTTGACAAGTGGATAAGGAAAATGTGGTACATTTATACAATAGAATACTACTCAACCATCAGAAATGATGAATCAATGAAATTTGCTGGGGAATGAACGGAATTAGAAACAATTATATTGAGTGAAGTATCCCAGACACAGAAAATTAAACAACATATGTACTCCCTAATAGGTGGATCCTAGTACCAAACCCACTTAGAGACACACTCCAAGATAAATCTCTGTAATACCTAAAGTAATTGCAAAGATTATAAACAGGAGTGAAGGGGAAGGAGGGCACCACCAGAAGTAAGGAGAGAGGGGATCATGTTATAGCAGAGAAAATAGGGCACCATCAAGGACTACAAGTAAGTAATGAGACATCTGGTTAAGTTCACAGACTTTCCTTCCTGATCATTTCCAACTGATGAGGTATGATCTCACCAGAAGGGGAGGGCATATAGTCCGGCAGATAGAAAGTCACCATTTTACAAATGGAAGACTGACCCCCACACACTTACTGAGGTCTCCTACTTTTATTACATCTAGCTTTAAATATACTCTTATAATAAGACTCTATTTTAACAGCTTTTTATGTCTGGACAGGTGTTGACATCCAATACCTGTCAGGATGGAGCCAAGGGCATTGCAGGAGCAGCCAAAATTAAAAGAAAATCAACAACTCATCATTCAGAACATCGGAGACTCTATATCAACCACTTGGAACCAGGCCAGGTTAATCTTTCCCCATCCTGAAGCTCAGGGAAATTTGTGGGAGAGGGGGCGGTAAGATTGTAAGGGCACAAGGATTGTGAGGAGTAATGATATGCAAGATATTCCACACAAGTTTTAACCGAAGCAATCATAATAGGACTTTGCATGACCTGTGCAATGACCAACACATTATTGACCCCTCAAAGTCTAGCATGGGCTAAAGGCACTAGGATCCTTAGAAGCTAGGGATTAACAGTCACAATTGTGTTCCTGTACTTAAGGGAACACAAGAAAGAGTTCTAGGAAATGCCACTGAGTCCTTACACCTCATCGGAAAGGAGGACCCAGAGGAAAGTTTGACATACACATTGAAGGATGCTCCAGGAATGGGCTGATGAGGCACTGGGAGATAGGTAGGGAGGGGGGAATGAAAGGGGAAAATGGGGGAGGAGCAAGGGCGTTCAGTGAGGGGTGGAGTGAAGAAGGGACTGGTGTACCTATTAAGTTTGTATGAGCAGAAAAATTAAATTATAAAAAAAGATAATATCTGGCTACAACACTCCATAATGTCAGCTAAGAAAAGAAGCAGCAGTGACAGCATTAACTACTTGGTATTCAAACTCGACAGTGAGATCCTGCAGTCAGCAAATTTGCCAGCATAACATGAAGGAAAGCAGACAAAAAAACGAAATCTTTTTCCATGAACTCCCCTTCATTTGGCTGCCACTTGAAAGTGCTGCCCATATTAATGTGGGATTTCCTACTTCAAATAAATTAAGAAAACTCCTTTACATGTATGCCCAGTGTTTATCTCTTAGTTGATTTCAGATCCAGTCAAGTTGCTAACAATGATTAACCATCACAGAATATATCAAATTCATTTGACTTCCATTTTATTAATAGAAAATGATGGAATGCAAACAGAACTAAGCTAGGAGCCAGATCTTGTAGCTTCTAGTCTTGGATCTGTCATTTATCAGTGTACTACTCTGAATTTATCATTATTCCTATAGCAGCATCAGTTTCTTTATCTGTAAACTTAGCCAATGAAAACAGACAAGTGCTGGCTTGGAGCCCAACTCTAATAGTTTTATATGTTCTGGATATGATTTAATTTGTTAAAAATGTCCAATTGTTTCAAAAATATTCACAAAATTTTGAAGCAGAACTCTTCAAAGATTGCTCTGTATGTAACATTTTGTGATTCTTCATTTTATGTTCCTTTAAGAGTATAAGACGTTCAATAGAGAGAGTTTTTAAAAAAAATGACTCTTAGAAAAGAAACTGGGGGCTGGAGAGGTGGCTCAAGGGTTAAGCCTCTGCCTTGCAGGCAGAAGGTCCTGAGTTCAGATCCTAGACCCCACATATAGACACCAGGCGGAAGCGGGGGCGGCCTGTGTTTCTGGTCCTGGTAGGGCAGAGCCTGTGAATCCCGGGGCAGAGTAAACAAGGAGGAGGTGGAGGCGGTCCATGGTGGTTCCCAAATTCGCCCGTGATTCTACACACACACACACACACACACACACACACACACACACACACACGCAAAACTGAATAAATAATAAATAAAAAAATTTTAAAAAATGAAAAGAAACTGTTACCTTTTGTAATTAAAACAAAGTAATGATAACCAATAAAGTCTTTCCATTTGTAGAGATGGTTTATAAATGTATAACTGATGATGATCTTTCAATACATGCCTGCTTATTTTCTGTCCAGACAAAACTATGACTAATGTAAGACAAATTATGACAAGTAATGTCATAACAAGCAGAGTTGGGTGAGATTTGTAGGGATTTTTGGGAAATCTAAGGTGTTAGAATATGTCAAAAGAATCAGTGCCATGATTCTAAAAGCAAAGTTCTCAAGACAAGAATATTCTGGTTTTGGAGAAGAACAATCTGCCAGGCTAAAGTGTCTCAATGGAATAAAGAAATTGAACCTGGGAAGATAAGAGTTTTTGAGTTTGTGTCTAGCTAGTATGGATCACAGGCAGTAAGATCCTTAGAGGCAAGGGACTAACAGTCCTAATAGTGTTCCCATACTGACGTGGAGCCCAAGAAAGGGCTCTGGGCTATGCCACTGAGTCCTTACACCTCACTATAGTGGAGGACACAGGGGAAGTTTCACATTCACACTAAAGGATGCTCCAGCGAATGGAAGGTGGGAAGAGGGGGACATTGGGAGAAAGGGAGGGAAGGAGGTGAAAGAAAGGGGAAAAAGGGGTGAGGGTGCAAGGGGGAATGGGGAGGGGTGAGGGAGAGAGAGAACTGGGTACCTATTGAGCTTGTTTGATTGAGGAAGGATAAATAAATGCACAAACAAACAAACAAATAAATAATAAAAGATGAAAGAGTAAAAAAATTTAAAAAAGAATATTTGAGTTTGATAAAGATAAGAACATAGATTGAATTGATTTCCATTACTAGAAATTAAGATCCAAAAACAGGGTCTACAATGCCTTCATTGATACTGGCCTTCTCTAACTATGGATAATCTGGAATAACCTATACAATAATATAATGTACCAGATTATTTCTAGGGGTCCAGAACCAAGGACATAGTGAACATTTTCAAATTGAAATTCATTAGCTCCATCATCATCCATCATCATTGCTTTCATTTAAGGGTCATCATAGCTGACTGAACTCCAAAGAGATTCAAAGTCAAGGAAGACTTCTGTGTATTTGAAATAATATTAAGCTAAGTAATAAATGTCAGACAAGCTGAAATGTATCTGGCAAAGAAGATAGCATATCTTACAAAGGGTATTCAAAACCCCAAACAAATGTTATTTTCACACATTCCTGGGGGGATAGAGAACATTTACTTACTTTTTCTTCTTCAACTGCTTAACAAATGTCAACTCCTTTCATCTGATAGCATTATGTGCACATGTGAATATGTACATATCTGTATATATAAGTATTAACATATGTGCCATACATGTACAGTAAATTTGCATGCACATAAGTAATTGTGATTGTTTCCTATATATGATATTGTATTTCTTTTTTTTATTTCCACTCATACAAACTTGACAGGTACACCGGAGCCCTCCTTCCCTCTACCTCCCCCTGACGCACCTGCTCTCCTGTCCCCTATCCCCTCCCTCCCCATCCTCTAGTGCCTCCCCCCAAATCCCCAGAGCATCCTTTACTGTGCATGCCAAACTCTCCTCTGTGTCCTCATCTCCGATGAGGTGCAAGGACCCAGGGGAATATCCCAGAACCCTTTCTTGTGCTCCCCTTAAGCTTAGGAACACTACTGTGACTGTCAGTCCCTAGCCTCCAAGGATCCTAGTGCCTTTAGTCCATGCTAGACTTTGTGGGGTCAATAATGTGTTGGACATAGCGGAAGTCATGCAAAGTCCTATTATGATTGCTTCAGCCTTAACTTGTGTGGAGTATCTTGCATATCATTACCCTTCCCATCCTTGTGCTCTTACAATTTTACCGCTCCCTTTTCCACAAATTTCCTGAGCTTCAGGATGGGGAGAGATTAGGCTGGCCCAGTTCCATGTGGTTGATATAGAGTCTCTGATGTTCTGAATTATGGTTTGTTGATTTTTTTCATCGGTTTTGCTGCTCCTGCAATGCCCTTGGCTTCATCCTGATGGGTGTTGGAATTCACCTCCTGGCCAGAGATAAAAACCTATTAAATTAGACTCTTGTTATAAGAGTATATTCAAAGGTAGATGGAATAAAAGTAGGAGACTGCAGTGAGAGAGGGATCAGTCACCTATTTGCAAAATGGTTACTTTCTGTCAGGTAGCCTACATGCTTACCCCTTCTGGTAATATCATACCCCATCAGTTGCAAATGATCAGGAAGGAAAGTCTGTGAACTTAACAAGATGTCTCATTACTTACTTGCATTCCTTGATGGTAGCCTATTTTCTCTGCTTTAACATAGTCCCCTATCTTCTTGTTTCTGGTAAGGTCCTCCTTCCCCATCCCTCCTGTTTATAATCTTTGCAATTACTGTAGGTATTACAGAGATTTGTCTTTGCTTGTCTCGAAGTGGGTTTGGTACTAGGATCCACCTATTAGGGAGTATATACGGCGCTTAATTTTCTGTGTCTGGGATACTTCACTCAATATAATTGTTTCTAATTCCATGCATTTCCTGGCAAATTGCATTAATTCATCATTTTTGATGGCTGAATAGTATTCCATTGTATAAATGTGCCACATTTTCCTTATTCACTTGTCAACTGTTGGACATTTGGGCTGATTCCATGACTTTACTATTGTAAACAGTGCTGCTATGAACATGGTCGTGCTTGTGCTATGGAGGTGAATTTTTGCTGTATGGGTGGTTATTCCCAAAAGGGGAATAGCAGGATCATATGGCATTTCAATCTTTAGCTTCTTTAGTAATCACCAGACAGCTTGCCAGAGTGGTTGTATGAGCCTGAATTCCCACCAGCAATGTAGAGTGGAGTTCCCCTCTCTCCACATCCTCTCCAGCACTTGGTGTTAGAGAACATTTACTTACTGTTTCTTCTTCAACTGCTTAACAAATGTCAACTCTTTTCATCTCATAGTATTATGTGCACATGTGAATATATACATATCTGTGTATATAAGTATTAACATATGTGCCATACATGTACAGTAAATTTGCATGCACATAAGTAATTGTGATTGTTTCCTATATATGATTTTGTATTTCTGAAAACACTGTTTCCACAAGGCAACAGCAGGTTTTTCTCTTTCCTTGGAGTTCTGAAATTATCTCCTACAATCAGAGACATGAAACTATTCCAAGATTTCATGATGTGCTGAAAATGGACATTTATTAAGTTTCCAGGTAGACTTTGGCTACTTAAAAAGATAAGTATTGTATATAATTTTTTAAAAATAGTGAAAAGTGGGCTGGGGTTGGGGGGGTGTATGTGGATTCATGGTTCTGTCACGTGAGTCAGAGTCCGAGAAGCTGGCTGGTTCCAAGACACTCCTGGACTCTATGGAGGACCTTCTACAACCTCAAGGAGATAGAAGGTAAAACAGAGCAGAAGAATATCAGAATAAAGAAAAGAAGAGAGACGGAGTCACAGTTGCTGACACTGAGGAGCCCGAACCCTTGCCTTTGTCACTGGTGAGATGCCAAAGGAGGAGTGCTTCCAGCTTTTTCCAGAAACTCAGAGAAAAGTTGCACTCTGCTCCCTTGGCTCCCCCTTTAGCACCCCAGGTTCCTACCACTGCTGTGTTGCCTTCTCCATGAGAACCATGACAAGTAGGAGGAAGTGGTCAAGTTTCATTCACAGCAGAGGTAAGAAAATGAAGCCAGATCAGGGTGAACACAAAAAGAGTAAAACCAGTGTCCTTGAGAAAGATGCGGGTATTTCACAATTTAACTTAAGAAAGGCTCATTTGGAAGTGCACTGTTCTGAGATTATAGGTTGCAGCAAAAGGAAGGTGAGAGTCCTGGAATGGGAGCACGCTGTCAGGCTGAGGTTGCTAAACCTCCCCAAAATAGTTACATGAATTGTAAGGTTTTACAGGAATGAAGCAAAAAGAAAATGGCAGCAACAGAGGCCGTAAAGAGGGCACAAGACACACACATTTTCAAGAAGAGAAGGCTCTGGAGGATAGGCGGTCCAAGAAGTCAGGTCCAAGAAGTGGACAGAACTACCAGATTGGAAAGTTCAAAAATGGACCACTAATGCTGAGCCAGCTACTATCAAGAGAATCAATTCTTCCAGAGTGGCCAAATGAAATACTTGGTCGACTCCAAAGGTGACTGGAATCTAGTGACCATAGCGACCCCAGCCATACTATGGAACAGCCCTGGCTCCTGTTCATAGTCTTCACTGAGTACCAAGAGGTTTTGCACACCAAGCCTGTGCTCTAACACTCCTGGTTTGTGGTCACTGATGAGCACACACTGGATTATGGTCCACTTTTACAAGACTCTGTCTGGTAAATGTTGGGGATTAACATCATCAACTGCCTTTAGGCCATTTAATGGCATTATTGCATTATGAAAGAACTAAGAACACAACTACTGTATGGGTAAAACCTACTTTGTAAGGCTCTAGAAATGAAATGTGGCTTTTATAGAAACAAATAATAATGAAGGGATGGAGAGATGAATCAGGGATTAAGCCCTACCTGCAAATGCAGGGCAGAAATGGCAGCCTGCACTTCTCCAACTGGAAGGCAGAGCCTGGGAAATCTTAGAACAAAGCAAAAAGGAAGAACAATGCAGGATGATTCCCAAAATCACCCTTGAGCCTTCACAGACAACACAATGTGCCCTCATGATGCATATAGATGCAGAGAGACAAACACAGATGTAGACACACACACACACACACACACACACACACACACACACACAAGCAAATAAAATAAAAATATAAAATGAGGAAAGTTTATATATATTTTATTGAACAGGGAACATTTTCCTTTCAACTTACCTTTCTGTTTACTCTTTCTTTCCCTACTTTTTACCCTCACCTTCCCCTGTCAGTTAGCCTCTGCTGTTGTTATTTTCCAATTTCCTTACATACTCTGCATTTTGGTTTCCATTAGAATTATTGAATTGAATTTTGGTGCCACTTTTAATTTTTAACATGCATTAATTTCAGCTTTAGGTACTTAATTTCCAAGCTACTATAGATAAATTCTGGTTTTATACTTGAAAACAAATATATATGTTTTGGTTAGGGTATAAATTGTTCATTATTTGCTTGATATTTCATCTTTAGCACCTTAAAGCACAAACTGTAAAAGTGGACTAAAATGATTGATGGATGACTACCTTGAATACTCACATAGTCTTGGTGGGAATTTTCCTATACAAAGTAGTAAAAGCTTGTAACATTTAAAAGCTTTTCTGAATTTCAGGGCACTGCAATATGGGATATTGGATTAGATATCAAAGGGTACTAAGACTATGACAATTCATTTTATTCATTCCAAACCAAAACCAGGGCTTCCCTTTGAACTGTGGCTAAGATTATAGCCTCTGTGTATTGGGTTGAAGAACATTTACTTGTTTATCACATTTATTTCAATGTGAAAGGTAAAAAGACAACAACCCTGTTTACCTTTCCATTTATCCAGGCAATCTTGCTTCCCTGTTATGATTTCCCAAGAGAGAGGTTAAAAACAGAAGCATTTATCATTGTAAATTAATAAAATTGGCTTTTAAACATTGCTTTGAGCTTTGGTGGTATAAATTTGATTTCCTAGAACTAAACAGCCCGGCAGGAGCGCAATCAAGTATAACCCACAAAACTGAAGTCAGACAGAAATAAAAGCACCTAAGTGTTCAATATTTCCATATTTATGTTACATTATCCAAATTCACAGATGAACATTCTGTGTAGCTCATATAGTACTTTATGGCATCAGTTTCTGTACTCCCTTCGACTGGCCTATACTTTAAGTATTCTAACCTTTATGCTTTTACTTACACCCATTCCTGCCTTGTCTTCCACTTCCATTGAACTGAGTCAATACAAGAGACTCCCAAATAACAACAGTTTCATAAAGACCTATCCTCATTTTTTAGACATAACTGTAATTTACTTCATAGGGTTACAGTAGTTGGATTAAATCTTTAATATAACATGTAATACATTACAAGGGTATGGCTATCTCCCTTACTCAACTGTGAATTCTTAGAGGACAAAGAACAGTATCTTATCATAAGGCCCAATTCATACAAGCAGTTTATCACACCTTCTAAAAACCTACACTGTATCAAAACCATATCCTTCCAAGTTTACTTAAGAAAGTAATCCTAAGATCATATCAGTAGATACATTTTGTTCATACTAGTATCCCCAGCAATTAACAAGAGAAAAATCCTAGTAAATAGTAAAATAAACTAGAACATGGAGACGCTTTATCATTTGCATCATCTTTGACTACCTAAATTACCAATAAAATGGATAGGTTGACAATTTGCAGAGATTTATTATTTTAAAGTGACCATATTACTAATATGAACATTCTGATCAACCCTTAAATGGATAGTCCAATCACAAACATGAACAGTTTCCTACTGTTGTTCATCAAATTATATAAAAATTAAAAGAACTTAAAAGATATCTATTCAACATTTATATGCCCGGTGTTGGGAAAACAATAAAAGATGAAACAAATTCTTCATCCTGGTGAGACTTACATGTCAATGGGAAAGAAAGTTCAATAACTAAGTTTGAATACACAATCTGACTGGAAATAGTAAGTGCCATGAGCATAGTAAAGCAGAAGAATGATATGAATATTTTCAATAATTTAAGGAGAAAATAAATTTGTCATCATAATTTCAAGACTTAAATGCTTATTACAGCCATATTAATAAACTTTTTGATCATCTGTTTATCTAGCATGGGGGAAAATAAAAACTGATGTTCTTAGCATTTTAAATGGTTGATTTACATATACATTTCTGATAATGCCAGTGCTATTAAACTCTGAATGGAGACCTGAGAAAGGGAAAGATGGTAGGATACAAAAGAAAGCTTTGAAAGTATCTCAAATTTATGTTTTTTTCAAATTTCATCTTTTTGGGGCTAACTTCATAGAGAAGACATCCTACTAAGAAAAGCCATTGGGTACTATGATACCTAAACCCAAATGGACCTAGTTAATGCTGACATTTACACAAGAAATTTGTGAGCATGATTCTAGTTGGAGCAGTTGCCTTTATTTCTACTTCTTATCACTACAGGTGTCTTCCATTTCCTTGTTTATCTTACAAAATACTTCCTCTCTGGCAGTAGCAATTATGCTTCTTTGAAACTTTCATTTCTTAAGAACTAATGCAAATCTGCCTTTACACCAGATGCCAAAATGCCAAAACATTGTTATTCTGTGGTATTTCTAAAAAATGAAATAGTGTCACTTTATCTTTAAATGGAGAAATGGGGCACAGATATTATAAGTTTAGCTCTAGTCCTCCATCCTTTACAAAACGTCAGTAGACTAAATCACTTCAGCAAAGAATATACACGTTTTGAGCAAGCATAGTCAAATTACCATTTATGGTTTCTACATAAATATTTTGTTATTAAAAACATATATTCATATTTTCAGAGGAAAAATAGTGAAAGATATTTGATTCAGAAAACAGTAAATCAATCTGGTTGCTTAAGAATATTTTTTTAGGGCTGGAGAGGTGGCTCAGGGGTTAAGCCTCCGCCTTGCGGGCGGAAGGTCCTGAGTTCAGATCCCAGATCCCACCTATAGACGCCAGGCGGAAGCAGGGGCGGCCTGCGCTTCTGGTACTGGTAGGGCGGAGCCTGTGAATCCCCGGGCAGAAGGAGATGGAGGCGTCCATGGTGGTTCGCAAGTTCGTCCATGGTTCTACACATACACAGACACACACACACGCGCGTGCACAAATGCACACAGTTGAATAAATAAAAACAATATAATCATATTTTTTTAGCCCACCCCCCAACCCGGAGACCCCCGGCCAGCAGCACTGCGCCACTCGGCCACCGGCTTTGCACCCGGGGCCCCGCCCCCCTCAGTGCCGACCTTCCCAGGTGAGCCAGCAAGTGAGAGAGCCCAGCTCAGACCCGCCCGCCACCCCAGAGCCGCCCATCCAGCAGCTGTGCGGCCGCCGACTTAGCCCCTGGGGCCCCCGCCCTGGACCCCAGCCCCTCGTACCCTCCCGCCCCCACGCACCTAAGCTCCCCCCTCCAGGTCGCAGGTGAAGAATTCTGCAATCAACAAGACCCTCTGCCTCTCTGGCCCACCGGGGACCTACACACATGGTCCACGGAAGACACACTGCTACTCAGAATTCAAGAGAGTCCAAAGGAAACTCAAGCAAAATTCTAAGGAACAAAGGGAACACAGGCCATACATCTGGACTCCACTACAATCACTATATCACGTAGGCGAGATTCTTCTTATCCATCCCAAAGATAAGTAAACTTTTTCTTTTCACCTTACTGATCCTTTAAAGTATCAATGCTGTAGATCAACTTTCTCATACAGCCACCGCAAAACATACAACTCCAGGGAGTACACCACTCACCCCAACATTTCACCAAGATACTAAATCGTAAAAGTGCACTACCAAACTAATATTCACCCCCTGGTAACATAACCTGACTTAACTGACTTACTAACAGCCTAGCAGCCTCATCTAGGATATAACAATAACAATACACAAACATATCCAATCCAAGGAAAGCACTAATAATAACTGGCAAGTGTAACAATACCAAATACATCGATTCAGTGAAAAAAAGAAACTGAAAGGTCCTAAAAAACAAAACAACAATATACAAGTCAAAGTAAGATCCACGAGAAACAAAACCTAAGAAGACCAATCTCCCACCAAAAGAATCAATCCCATAATTAGGGATTCCGAACAGAACAAATCCACAGAAAATAGCCATGAAAGCCAGACCCAACATAACGACTTTCAGAGTATGATCATTACCATGATTAATACTATGAAAGAGGAAATCCGAGAAGAGTTAAACAACCGTATCAACCACTTTGAACAGGAACACAACAGGCACTTGGAGGAATTGAGAAAAACAGTTCAAGAAACAAAAATAGGCATAGACCAGTTGAAAGAGTCTCAGGCAGAGTTTAAAACTGAAATAAAGACAAGTTATCTTCAACCCAAAACTCAACAGAGAGTCTTATCAGCAGAACAAATGAGGCAGAAAATAGAATTTCAGATCTTGAAAACAAAGTTGGAGAATTAACCAGCTCAATGGAAGAAATTGTTAAAGCCTAAAAGATACTGGAGAGGAACATTAAAGAGACATGGGACACCCTGAAGAAGCCTAACATGCGTAATCATGGAACACCAAAGCAAGAATCTCAAAATACCACACCGGAGGAAATATTTCAATTCATCATAAATGAAAACTTCCCACAACTAAAGAATAAGAGGCCTATCCAAATACAAGAGGCATTTTGCACTCCAAACAGATACGACCAAAATAGAAAATCGCCATGGCAAATAATAGTCAAGACACTCCACATTCAAGACAAAGAAAAGGTGCTGAGAGCTTCAAGAGAAAAAAAGCAAGTCACTTTTAAAGGTAAACCTATTAGAATAAAAAAACTCTACACAGTGGAAACAGTAAAAGCAAGAAGAGCTTGGAGAGACATACTTCAAGTATTAAATCAGCAAAAATGCCAACCCAGACTGATATACCCTGCAAAACTATCTGTCATGATCGAGGGAGAAAGAAAAGATTTCCAGCACAAAGACAACTTGAAGGGAAACATGTCTACCAAATCAGGCTTCAAAAAATGCTAGAAATGATACTCAAACTTGAAGAAAACAACAAGCATACCCAGGAGGACAGAAGGGAAGTATAATACTACCAAAATATAAATATCAAACAACATGCTTACAAAATCTACTAAACATAAAAAATGTCTGGAATTAAAAATAATTTCTCCATTATAACATTAAATGCCAATGGAATTAACTCACGGATTAAGACATATTACAAACTTGGATTAAAAACCACAATCCAACAATCTGCTGCCTTCAGAAAACTAATCTCACCACAAAAGATAGGCACATCCTAAGAATGAAAGACTGGTCCAAAATCTTGCAAGCTAATGGAACCAGGAAACAGGCAGGGGTAGCAATTATGCTTTCAGACAAAGTGGATTTCAAACCAAATAAAATCATAAGAGACACAGATGGATACTACATTTTAGTCACAGGTACAATTCACCAGGAAGACTTCACAATACTGAATATATATGCACCCAGTATGGGCCCCTCCACATTCATTAAGAAAACCCTACAGCGCCTAAAGCAAGAAATCAACCCCCAATCGATAATTCTTGGGGACTTCAACATCACAACATCACCCTCTCAACATGAGATAGATCAACAGGTCAAAAGCTTAACAGAGACACTTTGAAACTTAATCAAACCTTGAAAGAAATGGACCTTACAGAACTTTATCGAACTTTTCACCCACGCACCAAAGAATACCCTTTTTTCTCAGCAGCACACGGAGCTTTCACCAAAATAGATCACATATTGGGTCACAAAATGAATCTACACATATACAAAAAAGTTGAAGTTCTAACCTGTGCCCTATCAGACCACCACGGCCTAAAGCTGGACATCCACACCACAACAAATAAGAGAAAATACTCTAACTCCTAGAAACTTAACAATATGATGCTGAATGAGAACTAGATTCAGGAAGAAATTAAAAAGGAAATTCAAGATTTCCTGAAAGTGAACGATAATGAAAATACAACTTACCAAAATCTCTGGGACAAAATTAAAGCTGTCCTAAGAGGTAAGTTCATAGCTCTTAATGCCTACATCAAAAAAATGGAAACATCAGAAATAAATTACTTAACGATGAAGCTTAAGGCTTTAGAGAAACTTGAACAATCTGATCCCAAAAGTAGCAGAAGAGAGGAGATTAACAAAATAAGGGGAGAAATATCTGAAATCGAGACTAAAAAAACGATAGAAAAAACCAACCATTCAAAGAGCTGGTTCTTTGAAAAAATCAATAAGATTGATACACCCCTAGCTAAATTAACCAAAAGCAAGAGAGAGAAAACCCAAATTAACAAAATTAGAAATGAACATGGAGTTATCACTACTGATACCCAAGAAATCCAGAGAATTATAACATCATATTTCAAAAACTTATACTCTGTGAAGTTTGACAACACAAAAAAGATGGATGGATTTCTAAGTGAACACAACCTACCTAATTTGAATCAGGAAGTAGTGAATTATTTAAAAAGTCCTATAACATACAAGGAAATTGAAGAAGTAATCTCGAATCTTCCCACCAAAAAGTGTCCTGGACCAGATGGATTCAGCACAGAATTCTACCAGACATTTAAGGAGTCAATAACACCAATACTCCTTAAGCTGTTCCATCAAATAGCAAAGGAAGGAACAATACCAAATTCCTTCTATGAAGCTAATATCATTTTAATTCCAAAACCTAATAAAGATTCACTTAAAAAAGAAAACTATAGGCCGATCTCTCTGATGAACACAGACGCAAAGATTCTCAATAAAGTCTTAGCAAATCAGATTCAAAAACATATCAAAAAGATCATTCACAGGGACCAAGAACGCTTCATCCCTGGCACACAAGGTTGGTTCAACATACACAAATCAATAAATGTAATTCATCATGTAAACCAGTCCAAAGTCCAAGACCACATGATACTCTCGATAGATGCAGAAAAAGCTTTTGACAAGATCCAACAGCTTTTTGTGATCAAAACGCTAGAGAGAGTAGGAATGGAAGGAACCTTTATCAATATAATAAAAGCTCTATACAACAAGCCCACAGCAAGGATTATGCTCAATGGGGAACAATTAGAAGCATTCCCACTTCGATCAGGAACTAGACAAGGCTGTCCATTCTCACCACTTTTATTCAATATTGTACTTGAAGTCTTAGCCGAAGCCATAAGACAAGAAAGGGACATAAGAGGGATTCAAATCAGCAAGGAAGAAGTCAAGCTATCCCTATTTGCAGATGGCATGATCTTATACCTAAGTGATCCCAGGAAAACTCCACCAGGAAGCTCCTGGAACTAATTGAGAAGTTCAGCAGGGTGGCAGGATACAAAATAAATGTGCAAAAATCAGAGGCCTTCCTATATGCCCAGAATGAAAGAAGTGAAAAAGCCTTGAGAGAAACAATCCCATTTACTATAGCCCCTAAAAAAAATGAAATACCTTGGTATAAACCTAACCAAGGAGGTCAAAGACCTTTACAATGAAAACTTTAAAACCCAAAAGAAAGAAATTACAGAAGACATCAGAAGGTGGAAAGACCACCGATGTTCCTGGATTGGCAGAATCAACATCATAAAAATGACCATCCTACCAAAGGCAATATACAGATTCCATGCTATACCAATTAAAATCCCAAAGCAATTCTCTAAAGAAGTTGACCAAATAATCTCAAAATTCATTTGTGGAGGCACAAAAGATCCAGGATAGCAACAACAATCCTGAGTAACAAAACACTGCTGGAGGTATTACCATACCAAACCTTAGTCGATACTACAAATCCATAGTTATAAAAACAGCCTGGTACTGGCTCCAAAACAGACACACAGATCAATGGATAAGGATTGAAGACCCAGATATAAGCTCACAAAGTTACAGCCATTTGGTCTTTGACAAAGGGGCCCAAAGAATCCAATGGAAAAAGAACAGCATCTTCAACAAATGGTGCTGGCAAAACTGGATCTCCACATGCAGAAGATTAAAGCTGGACCCGTACTGGTCACCATGTACAAGACTTAATTCCAAATGGATCAAGGACCTTGATATCAGGCCAGAGACTTTAAAAACCATAGTTGAAAGGATAGGGAACTCCCTCAAGCTGATTGGGCTAGGCCAACATTTCCTAAACAGACATCCAATGGCACAGTCACTGCTACCAACTCTCAACAGTTGGGATCTTGTGAAATTAAACAGCTTCTGTTCAGATAAAGAGATTGTAACACAAGCTCAAAGGCAACCCACAGAATGGGATTAAATCTTCACTAACCACATATCTGAAAGAGCTCTATTATCCAGAATGCACAAAGAACTTAGAAAATTAAATACCTAGGAAACCAATGGCCCAATTAAAAAATGGGCCCTGGAACTTAAAAGAAAATTTACCAGGGATGAAATTAAAATGTCTAACAAATATCTGAAAAAATGCTCCACTTCTTTAGCCATCAGGGAAATGCAAATCAAAACTTCCCTGAGATATCATCTCACCCTGGTCAGGATGGCAAAAATCCACAATACAAACAACAAGTGCTGGAGTGGAGGTGGAGAGAGGGGAACTCTGCTACATTGCTGGTGGGAATGCAGGCTCATACAGCCAGTCTGGCGAGCCGTCTGGAGATTCTTAAAGAAATTAAAGATTGAAATGCCATATGACCCTGCTATCCCACTTTTGGGAATAACCCCCCATGCAGCAGAGGTTCACCTCAGTAGCACAAGCATGACCATGTTCATAGCAGCACTGTTTACAATAGCAAAGTCATGGAATCAACCCAAATGTCCAACAGTTGACGAGTGGATAAGGAAACTGTGGTACATCTATACAATGAGGTGCTACTCAGCCATAAAAAATGATGACTTACTGGAATTTGCTGGGAAATGGGTCTCATTAGAAACAATTATATTAAGTGAAGTATCCCAAACCCAGAAAGTTAAGCGCTGTATGTACTCCCTAATAGGTGACTCCTAGTACCAAACTCACCCAGCTCACATTAAGACACTCAAAGGTAAACCTATGTAATACTGTAATTGCAAGGATTATGAACAGGAGGGATGGGGTTGGAGGGCCACACCAGACACAAGGAGAGAGGGGACCATGTTACAGCAGAGAAAATAGGCTTCCAAGGAATGCAAGTAAGTAATGTGACACCTGGTTAATTTCACAGATGTTCGTTCCTGATCATGTACAACTGAGGGGGTATGATCTCACCATAAGGGGAGGGCATATAGTCTGGCAGATAAAAAGCCATCATTTTGCAAATGGGTGATTGACCCCTCCCTCACTGAGGTTTCCTACTTTTATTACATCTACCCTTGAATGTGCTATTATAACAAGACTCCAGTTTAACAGCTTTTTGTCTCTGACCAGGGGGTGACATACAGTGCCCAGCAGGATGGAGTGAAGGGCATTGCAGGAGCAGCAAAACTACAAAAGAAAATCAACAAACCACAAACCAGAACTTCAGAGACTCTATATCAACCACATAGAACTAGGCCAGCCAAATCTCCCCCCATCCTGATGATCAGGGACATTTGCGGAAGAGGGGTCGGTAAGATTGTAAGAGCAAAAGATGGGAGGAGCAATGATTTGCAAGATTCTCCACACTAGTTAGGGCCGATGCAATCATAATTGGACTTTGCATGCCCTACGCAATGTCCAACACACTATTGACCCCACAAAGTCTAGCATCAGCTAAAGGCACCAAGATCTTTGGAAGCAAGGGATTGACAGCCACAGTAGTGTTCCTATGCTTAAGGGGAACACGAGAAAGGGTTCAGGGAAATGCTACTGGGTCCTTGTACATCATCGGAGAGGAGGACTAAGAGGAGAGTTAAGCATACACAATAAAGGACTCTCTGGGAATTGGGGGGGAGGCACTGGGGGATGGGGAGAGTGGGAGGGGGAGCATGGGGTTCAGGGGGAGGAGGAGGGAGGGAGGGAACTTGTCAACCTATTAAGTTGGTATGAGCAGAAATAATAAAAAATGTATTAAAAAGAATATTTTTAATAATCAGAGAAATAATGTGCTTAAATTGTCTCATAATATGTGTATTAGCATTTTGCCATGTATTTCCTCATGTTTTTTATAAAGTTTATTTTTCCAAAATGAAAAGCAAGTTTTTATTTCCATGTCAATCTCTTTGAAATGAAAGCACCTGGAATGACCTCTGTCACTTGGTTTAAAATTCATATCCTTATTTGTACTTCAGTGGCCTGGGGAATCATCATCAAATAGTTAAATAAGTATTCTGTAATTATTCACTTGTTCAAGCATTTCTCTACCTTCACTATGTCCATTTAAAAACAGATTTAACACAAGTACCACACATTCATTTCAGAAAATTTAGAGGATACTAATCAGTGGAAGAAAGAAAAAAATTATACTAGCTGATACTAAATTCTTTTAATATTTTAGCACATAGACATTCAACACTTACATACAAAGTTACAAATAGACATTACAACATATCAGCTTATAATGAAAAGGATCTATACTGTTTTGTATACTATTTTTTACTTAAGTCAATAGAGAACATCTTTCCATCTTAATAAATGTGGTTTCATGCTATTGCTTTTTAATAGATGTATAAAGTATTTCATTGTGTGGTTAAGCTCTTTTTCTGTTGTGGGGAGGTTACAAGGATAAGTGGGACACCAGAGGCTTTCTTCCAAGAAGCAGATGATTTTGTTCAAACATAAGGCTCTGTGGGTTCTTGGCCCCTGAAGAATGTAATTTTGTCTTTCCCATACAAGAAAAATATTTCTGAGTTTTTGTATTACAACATTGTTGTCAGCAATGCATGTAAATATATACTGGTTGTTATATTCCAAGCCACATCCTTTCCTTAGCTTAGAAGTTCCTAGCCTCACAAACAGATAGACAGAAGCTGTTTATATTCCAAGCCACCTGCTGCTACATCTCTACTGAAGACAATAATGTTAGGAGCACACTCACAGATAAATCTTTATTAATAATCATTATCTTCTAAAGCAGTAATGGTTGAAAGAAAGGATGAAAATGCATGAGCATATTTGAGAATTTTTGTACAAGCTGAAGAATATCATTCCAGGAAATTATTTATACTCAGCTATTAAAAATAATAAGTGTAACAGTGAATGCACGCTCACTTGCGTGGTCCAGGAAAGGCACCCTGCTTCCAAGGTACTCCCCACTAGAACCCAGGTCACCCGCTCCTCCCAGGCCCTTCCACCATCCAGCCTGAATAGCGCCAAAGCTTGCCAGGGCTTGGGTGGACTACTGAACACGCCCCAAGTCCCAGGTGAAGCCCGCTGATCAACTTTAATCCCTCCCCCCTTCCACATGCTGTGAACGAATGCAGGCTCGCTTGCTCACACACCAGGTAAGAAACCCTCTGTCTTTTAAAACTGATTTAATTGATGCCAGAGAGCAGTTATACCAACAAAATCAGTTCAGTCAAAAACACATAGGAACTGTAAAGACTCAAGAGACAATAACAACAATAACCAAGTCATAGGGTAGAACCATGAGAAATAAAACCTAAGTAAACAAATCTCCTACCCATAGCAACAGATTCCAACCAGAACAAATTCACAGAAAATAGGCAAGAAAGCCAGGCCCAAGATAATGACTGTCAAAGCATGATCATTACAATGATCAATACTATGAAAGAGGAAATCCGGGAGGAGTTAAATAACCAAATTAACCACTTTGAAGAGAACAAAACAGACACTTAGAGGAGTTGAGAGAAACAGTTCAAGAAAAAAAAATAGGCATAGAGCAGTTAAAACAGTCTCAGGCAGAGTTTAAAATTGAACTAAAAGACAAGTTATCCTCAACCCAGAACTGAACAGAGTCTTATCAGCAGAATAAACGAAGCAGAAATAGAATTTCAGACCTTGAAGACAAAGTGGGAGTATTAACCAGCTCAATGGAAGAGGTTGATAAAGCCAAAGAGATACTGGAGAGGAATATTCTAGAGTTATGGGACACCCTGAAGAAGCCTAACATGTGCATTCATGGAATACCAGAGCAAGAATCTCAAAATACCACACCTGAGGAAATTTTTCAAACTATCATAAATGAAAACTTCCCTCATCTAAAGAATGAGAGGCCCATCCAAATACAAGAGGCATTCCACCCCCCACATAGATATGACCAAAATAGAAAATCGCCACGGCAAATAATAGTCAAAGCACTCCACATTCAAGACAAAGAAAGGTGCTGAAAGCTTCAAGGAAAAAAAAATCACTTTTAAAGGTAAACCTAGTAAAATAACAAATGACTACTCAATGGAAACAGTAAAAGCAAGAAGAGCTTGGAGAGATGTACTTCAAGTATTGAATGAGCAAAAAAAGTTAACCAAGGCTGATACACCTGGCAAAACTATCCATCATGATCAAGGGAAAAAGAAAAGTTTTCCAGCACAAAGACAACTTGAAAGTTTATATGTCTACCAAACCAGGCCTTCAAAAAATGCTAGAAATGATACTCAAGCTTGAAGAAAAAAACAAGCATATCCAGCAGGACAGAAGGGAAGTATAATACCACCAAAACCTAAAAGCCAAATAATACACTTAAAAAAGCCACTAAACATAAAAAATGTCCAGAATTAAAAATAACTTCTCCATTATAAATTGAAATGTCAATGTAATTAACTCACCAATCAAGAGACACATATTACAAACTTGGATTAAAAATCACAACCCATCAATCTGCTGCCTTCAGGAAACTCATCTCACCACAAAAGATAGTCACATACTAAAAATAAAAGGCTGGTCCATAATTCTGCAAGCTAATGGAAACAGGAAACAGGCAAGGGTAGCCATAATGCTATTGGACAAAGTGGACTTCAAAGCAAAAAAAAAATTATTAGAGACAGAGATGGTTACTATATTTTAGTCACAGGTACAATTCTTCAGGAAGATTTCACTATACAGAACATATATGCACCTAACATGGGACCCTCCACATTCATTAAGGAAACCCTACAGCATCTTAAGTGAGAAAACAACCCCCAAATGATAATTCTTGGGATTTCAACATCACCCTCACAACATGGAATAGATCAACAGGTCAAAAACTTAAGAGAGGCACTTTGGAACATAATCAAACCCTTAATGAAATGGACCTTACAGATGTCTATCGAAATTTTCATCCACGCACCAAAAAAATACACATTTTTCTCAGCAGCACACAAAACTTTCTCCAAAATAGATCACATATTGGGCCACAAAACGAATCTCCACATATACAGGAGAGTTGAAATTCTAGCCTGTAGTCTATCAGACCACTATGGTCTAAAACATGACATCCACAACACAACAAACGACAGAAAATACACTAACTTCTGGAAACTAAATACTATGATGCTGAATGAGAATTGGATTCAGGAAGAAATTTAAAAGTAAATTCAAGATTTCCTGAAAGGGAATGATAATGAAAATACAACTTATCAAAATCTTTGGGACATAATGAAAGCTGGTCTTAAGAGGTAAGTTCATAGCTCTTAATGGCTACATCAAAAAAAAAAATGGAAACATCACAATAAAATAACAACAGTGCAGCTTAAAGCTTTAGAGACCCTAGAGCAATCTGTTCCCAAAAGCAGTAGAATAGAGGAAATCAACAAAATCAAGGGAGAAATATCTGAAATTGAGATAAAGAAAATGATACAGAGAATCAACCAGTCAAAAACTTGGTTCTTGAAAAAAATCAATAAGATTGATATACCCCTAGATAAATTAACCAAAAGCAAGAGGGAGAAAGCACAAACTAACAAAATTAAAAATGAAAATGGAGTTATCACTACTGATACCCATGAAATTCAGAGAATTATAATGTCATATTTCAAAAATTTATACTCTGTGAAATTTGACAACACAAAAGAAATGGATGAATTCCTAAATAAGCACAACTTACCTAAATTGAATCAAGAAGTATTGAATTATTTAAATAGTCCTATAAAATATGAGGAAATCGATGAAGTGATCTTGAATCTTCCCACTAAAAAAATGTCCTGGACAAGATGTATTCAGCACAGAGTTCTACCAGACATTTAAGGAGCTAACACCAATACTCCTTAAACTGTTCCATCAAATAGCAAAGGAAGGAAAACTACCAAATTCTTTCTATGAAGCTAATATCGTCTTAATCTCAAAACCTAATAAAGATGCACTTAAAAAAGATAACTATAGGCCAATCTCTTTGATGAACACAAATGCAAAGATTCTCAACAAAGTCTTAGCAAATCGGATTCAAAAACATATCAAAAAGATCATCCACAGGGATCAAGTAGGGCTTACCCAAAGCACACAAAGTTGGTTCGACATACACAAATCAATAAATATAATTCACCATATCGACCAGTCCAAAATCCAAAACGACATGATACTGTCGATAGATGCAGAAAAAGCGTTTGACAAGATTCAGCAGCCACTTATAATCAAAACCCTAGAGAAGGTTGGAATGGAAGTAATCTTTATCAATATAATAAAAACAGTGTAAAACAAACTTACAGCAAGTATTATACTCAATGGGGAAAAACTTGAATCATTCTTGCTTTAATCAGGAACTAGACAAGGCTCTCCACTCTCACCACTTCCATTCAATATTGTACTTGAAGTCTCAGCTGAGGCCCTAAGACAAGAAAGGTAGATAAAAGGGAATCAAATTGGCAAGGAAGAAGGCAAGTTATCTCTATTTGCAGATGACATGATCTTATACCTGAGTGATACCAATAACTCCACCAGGAAACTCCTGGAACTAATTGAGAAGTTCAGCAGGGTGGCAGGATACAAAATAAATGTACAAACATCAGTGGCTTTCCTATATGCTCAGAATGAAAGATGTGAAAAAGCCCTGTGAGAAACAATCCCATTTACAATAGCCCCTAAAAAAATGAAATACCTTGGCATAAACCTAACCAAGGAATTAAGAGACCTTTACAATAAAAACTTTAAAACCCTAAAGAAAGAAATCGCAGAAGACTCCAGAAGGTGGAAAGACCTCCCATGTTCCCGGATTGGCAGAATCAACATTATAAACATGACCATCCAACCAATGGCAATATACAGATTCAATGATATACCAATTAAAGTCCCAAAGCAATTCTTTAAAGAAGTTGACCAAACCATCTCAGAATTCATGTGGAGTTACAAAAGACCCAGGATAGCAAAAATAATCCTGAGTAACAAAAACGCTCCTGGAGGTATCACCATACCAAACCTTAGTCTATACTACAAATTCATAGTTGTAAAAACAGCCTGATATTGGCTCCAAAATAGACACACAGATCAATGGATAAGGGTTGAAAACCCAGATATAAGCCCACATAACTAATCATTTGATGTTTGACAAAGGGGCCCAAAAAATCCAATGGAAAAAGAGCAGTATCTTCAACAAATGGTGCTGGGAAAACTGGATATCCACATGCAGAAGATTAAAACAAGACCCATACTTGTCACCATGTACAAGAATTAATTCCAAATGGATCAAGGACCTCAATATAAGGCTAGAAACTATAAAAACCATAGTCAAAAGAGTAGAGAACTCCCTTGAGCTGAGTGGGATAGGCCAACAGTTCCTAAACAGACATCCAATAGCACAGTCACTACACTACAACCAACACTCAACAGATGGGATCTTGTGAAATTAAAGAGCTTCTGTTCAGATAAACAGATTGTAACTGGAGAACAAAGGCACCCACAGAATGGGAGAAAATCTTCGCTAACTACATATCTGATAGAGAGCTCTATTATCCAGAGTGCACAAAGAACTTGGAAAACTAAACACCAAGGAAACAAATGGCCCAATTAGAAAATGGGCCTTGGAACTTAAAAGAAACTTTACCAGGGACGAAATTAAAATGTGTAACAAATATCTTAAAAAATCCTCCACATCTTTAGTCATCAGGGAAATGCAAATCAAGAACTTCCTGAGATACCATCTCACCCCGGTCAGGATGGCAAAAATCCACATACAAACAACACCAAATGCTAGAGATTATGTGGAGAGAAGGGAAATTTTCTACATTGCTAGTGGGAAGGCAGGCTCATACAACCACTTTGGCGAGCCGTCTGGTGATTCTTAAAAAAGTTAAAATTGAAATGCGATATGACCTTGCTATTCCACTTTTGGGAATAACCCCCCATACAGCAAAATTTCACCTCAATAGCACAAGCACGGCCATGTTCATAGCAGCACTGTATACAATAGCAAAGTCATGAAATCAACCCAAATGTCCAACAGTCAACCAGTGGATAAGGAAACTGTGGTACATTTATACAATGGAATACTACGCAGCCATCAAAAATGATGACTTAATGAAATTTGATGGGAAATGGATGGAATTAGAAACAATTATCTTGAGTGAAGTATCCCAGATACAGAAAATTACATGTCTTATATACTCCCTAATAGGTGGATCCTAATACCAAACCCACTTCGAGACACATTCCAAGATAAATCTCTGTAATACCTACAGTAATTGCAAAGATTATAAACAGGATTGAAGGGGAAGGAGGGCCCCACCAGAAACAAGGAAAAAGGGGTCATGTTACAGCAGAGAAAATAGGCCATCATCAAGGACTGCAAGTAAGTAATGAGACATCTGGTTAAGTTCACAGACTTTCCTTCCTGATCATTTGCAACTGATGGGGTATGATCTCACCAGAATGGGAGGGCATATAGTCTGGCAGATAATAAGTAACCATTTTGCAAATGGAAGACTGACCCCTCCCTCATCACAGTCTCCTACTTTTATTCCATCTACCTTTGAATATACTCTTATAATAAGACTCTAATTTAACAGCTTTTTATCTCTGGCCAGGGGGGGGGTGACATTCAATACCCATCAGGAGCCAAGGGCATTTCAGGAGCAGCAAAACTAAAAAAAAAAAAAAAAAAAAAAAAAAAAAAAAAAACCAACAACCATAATTCAGAACATCTGAGATTCTATATCAACCACCTGGAACCAGGCTTGCCTAATCTCTCCCCATCTTGAAGCTGAGGGAAATTTGTGGAAGAGGGCACAGTAAGATTGTAAGAGCACAGGATGGGGAGGAGTAATGATATGCAAGATATTCCACACAAGTTTTAACCGAAGCAATCATAATAGGACTTTGCATGACCTGTGCAATGACCAACACATTATCGACCCCTTAAAGTCTAGCATGGACTAAAGGCACTAGGATCCTTAGAAGCTAGGGATTAACAGCCACAATAGTGTTCCTATACTTAAGGGGAACAAGAAAGAGTTCTAGGAAATGCCACTGAATCCTTACACCTCATCAGAGAAGAGGACCCAGAGGAAATTTTGGCACACACATTAAAGGATGCTCCAGGGATGGGGGGGTAAGAGGCACTGGGAAAGAGGGAGGGAGGGGGAATGGAAAGGGAAAAAGGGGGAGGGAATAAGGGGGTCCAATGAGCAGTGGAGAGAGGGAGGAGACTGGTGTACCTATTAAGTTTGTATGAGCGGAAATAAATAAAATAAATAAATACATAAAATATTAAGTGTAACAGTGACATAACTCTGGCAGCATTCAGTTTCTCAGTTCCACCAACACTTAACACCATCATCTTTATTTATTTACTCTGTGTGTGTGTGTGTGTGTGTGTGTGTGTGTGTGTGTGTATGTGTGTGTGTGTGTGTATCTCTGTCTATGTGTCAGAGGGCACTGTGTGCCCCTGTGAATGACCAATCATCTTGGATAGCTTCTGCCTCCTTCTTTCTTTTCTCTGGAATTTCCAGGCTTCACCCACTAAAGACAGAAGTGCAGGCCACTGCCATTTCTGACTGTTGGTTTTGTGTGGGACCTGGGATCTTAACTCACAACCTTCTGGCTTGCTAAGCAGAGTCTTATCCCCTGAGTCATCTCTCCAACCCTCAACACTATCATCTTAAATGCTTGCTCATTCAACAGACAAAAATGCATAATTGTATCTCATACTACAATCCATGTAAATCAGTGATTGAAAAACATTTTTGTGGGGAAGAGTATGTGTGCATACATGTGTGGTTACACTCCTATCTATGGCTCTCTGTCTCTCTCTCTCTCCGTCTCTCTGTCTCTGTCTCTGTCTCTCTCTCTCTGTCTCTGTCTCTCTCTCTCTCTCTGTCTCTCTCTCTCTCTCTCTCTCTCTCTCTCTCTCTTTCTCTGTGTGTGTGTGTGTGTGTGTGTGTGTGTATACACATATACATGAGGTGGCCAGAGGTCAGACTCCAGTGTTGTTCCTCAGGAGTCATTCACCTTGGTTTTTCAAGACAGAGTATCTCATTCACATGTGGCGCATTGGGTAGACTAGTGAGCACTAGGGATCCACCTATCTCCACTTTGCCAGTATTGGGAATATAAGCATGTACCACTAGCCACATCCAACTTTTTCATGGGTGCTGGCAATTGACTCAGGTCTTAAAGCTTACAAGACTGAGCTATCACCCCAGCTTCCAAATCATTTATTGAAGATCTACAATGGATCAAGTGCTGTATTAGGCTTCTAAAATCATAAAACTGGAGTAAGACACAAGATGAGCTCCAAACTCCACAATCTAGTAGACAACTCGGTCTCTACTGACTGATGATTAGGATCAGAGACATGTTACTAGAAGAACTGTTAGAAAGCATAATTAATGTCTGTGTGAATGATACCTTAATCCATTTCAGAAATACAGTTTTCATAATTTGACAGATCCCATATTAAGAATTATAAAACTAGGTCTTTAAGTCAAGAGATCTGAAAAATGCACAAAACTTAAAAGGAAAGCAAATAACACTACAACAGCAAAGGCAGTGGTTTTGCAGCAACTGAATAGTCTGAGAAATGCACCTACATTCCTTATAGACAAAACCAAAGAGACCACAAGGTCTATTATAAATGGAGAAGAAAGCAAAAGAAAGTTTCTGTTGATAAGCTACATTGTTTTTCAGTTCTGATCTATTCATAATTATATTTGTACCATTTCAGCACATAGAGGAAGGAAAGCTGAGAGGACCAACCATAAGTATATCTTTCTAAACCTTATTATATTTTTTCTTCTAACCTACATGAGTGATCAGTAAGAGAACTGTAATTTATATGCCAGGTTTTTCCCCACATTATCTCATTTAATGTTCCATATTGTCTATAACATCAAATACCTAGTATAGAGTATAAGAATATTAAATTGACAGAAGTTAAGATATCTTATTATATAAACTAGTACTTTGGGGGTTTTCTCTTTGTCAGAGACAAAGACTATTTGAGTACCATCTTTACTTCATTTCTAATTTAGAAAACATAGCTCTTTCAGCTGTCTTAATTATTTTGAGCAAATAAAATCAAGATATATTATTTAATCTTTTTTATGGAGTAAGAATTTCTCAAAGCATGAGAAATACAGAAACATGATATCTCATGTAAAATATACACATCTATATTCCAACTCCTCTAATGATCCCATAAATGCATTTCTGTATAGCTGTGTCCAAGGCAGTGCATATGTCGTGAAATGAAGAATTAAACATATTAATATCACTATAATCCTTGTATCAACTTCACAGAGTTCATATGAACCACTTAGAACCTGAATAACCAGGTTTTAATTACTTTTTTAAATTTTTGTGTGTGTATGTTTGTGCATCCCTGTGTATGTATGTATGTATGTATGTGTCAGAGGGCACTGTGTGTGCCTGTGGAGGCACAGGAATCACTCTGGATTATGCTTCTTCCTCTTTGCATTGCTCTGGAGTTTCCCAGGTTCTGCCTTCCAGAACCAGAAGTACAGACTACAGCCATTTCCACCTGCTATTTTTTTATGTGGAATCTGAGATCTGTACTCGGGATCTTCTGCTTTCGAGGCAGAGGCTTAACCCCTGAGACACCTCTCCAGACTCTTTAATATTTTTGAAGTCCAGAGAAGATAACTATAGATCACTATACAACTAAATAACCATAGACTAGTGAGTAACTTTATTTACAATGAAATCCTTATGTATAAGATTTGGCACCCCAAGTGAATTGCACTCTGTGCGAAAAGTCATTAGATCTAGATTTTCCACATGTACTTTAAGAAATGTGTAAAAACACTGCAGGATTCTCCTTTTCCCATCATGAACAGAAAATTGTTTAGGATATAAAATATATGTGGATGTTAGTGTTCATTCTGTACTTCTGGTACTGTGAAAACTTTTCATATATCATGCTGCCTCACAGTCTTGTTTTGCCATTTTAAAATTCAAATGAAAGTGATCCACCCCCTTGAAAATTATGTCTTGTGAATAAGAGACAACTTGTGTAAATGACAAAGTTGTTTCCCAAGAAGAAGAATTAATTGACCTGACAACCAGGGCAAAGGTTACCAATTACCCCATCGGCTGGGATGGAAAAAAGTGTCTATATCACTAATTAAATCCTATATAGTATTCTTATTTTGATATTTTCAAATGGAGTTGAAAGAAAAAGAGGAAAGAAAATTAAGACATTGGACTTCAAATTAAGGTTTTTCATGTCCAATAAGTAGATTATATAAAAAAGGCAGTGTTTGCAGCATTAAGTTAGAAACACAAAGGAAAAGTAGGAGACATAGAGATTTTAAAAAACACATCATTTCAGGTGTCCAATATCTCCCTTAAATATTTATTTGTTTTTGCTGAGGAATAGAATCTTAGATACTCATGATTTTTACATTATCATTAATCTTGGTTGACAAGAGGAATGGCAAACCTGATCTTTGTCACAAAGAAAACATAACATCAAACAAATGCAGAAAGAGCAATAATCAAAAATGAAAAGAATGAAAACCAAAAGGATTTTCCACATAACCTAAAGGCAGAAAAGAAATGACTATGTATTTTCAAGCAGTACAGATGAAAGAGATTGTATAGCCAATAGAGCCACTGAGGTTCCTCAGAGAAGACAGAGCAAAGGCATAGTAAACAGAAAACAAGCTAATAACACCAATATTTTCTCATTCACCCTCCTCACACAGTCTTGTAGAAGTAAGTGTAAAAGGAATGGCATTTTAGAAGGGCAGACTGATGCAATACAAGTAAAGAAATGTGTAGGAAGCAAAAGCTAAAACATGTAGAGAAAGAAGTAATAACGAAGTGGTCACAAAATCTGCTGCTGTGGCTCCTTGCACAACATATTGATTATATGAAAAAATTGTGTGAAATATGATGAGGATTATTGGGAAGAGCTGAGGAAGTCTTTGTGGTTCTGTCTAGTGCAAATGCTTGTTTCCCTCTCTAGAATTCTTGGCTCAAAGTCTACTTTGTTTGATATCAGTCTTGCTGCTTGGCTATCTGCTCATTAACATGTTAAACTGTTTAAGTTAGTTTTTTAACCTCTTTTATTTATAACCTATTTATTTTTATATTTGCAATGTTTCATGTTTTGTTTATTCTTTGTTTTAATTTATGTTGATAATGAAGCTTATTTTTTAATGACATTAAAAGGATGAAGCAAATCCCCTGATCCTTCTGCATCCACCACTTAAGTGTTGGAATTTTAGGAGGAGAGAGAGAGAGAGAGAGAGAGAGAGAGCTGAGAGAGAACACATGTGTGTATGTTATAATGTTTCAATTCCTGGAGAGGAAGCAGATTAAACATTTGAAGAAATATCAGCCAGAAAATTCTCAAAATTTTCAAATTTGATATCAACCAAATATCTTTGGGTTTGAGAAAGTCAACAAATTAAAACTCAAAGGAATATGGAGAAAATAATAAATATATTATGAATTTGCTCAAAAATGACTGGTAAGGTAGCTTAGTTGAGAAAAGTGCTTGTTAAAACACACCTGACATACTGAGCACAAATCCCAAGTCCACATGGCGGCAATAGCAAAAACATCTATAATCTCCACACACCTATAGGAAATGTTCAGAGGGATATGAGAATCAAGAAATTTATTGGCCAAAATTTGTTTTTATTGGTCTTTAAAAGCATCAGTGAATGGATAACTTACACCATACAAAGGAATACTATAGAAGCTGCTGGTGGAGATATAAAATCATAGGCCTTATCAACTCATGAGATCTGCAAGTTGCAATAAAAATCACCATGGCAACAGGGGACCACCAGTATAATAATGGCATGAGTATCAAGGAGACAACCAACAGCTTTCTGATTAAACTCAAGACCCACTTGTAAGAATGGTACACATTCTATTACTGTAAACTAGAAAAAGAACCTAAAAAAGGGGAAGGAAATAGCCAATGAATGTATAGGTAAGAAGACAGTACACCAAACTGCTCTGGACATAGTTGCTATTTTACCCATGGATTGAAAGAACACACAACACTTAACCTAGAAGTATTTTTCTACAACAGATATAGAGGATCTCAACACTCTGACAGGATGCAGCATAGGGTAGTAGCAGAGAAGTGAAGTGGACACAACAGCCAGCCATAATGCAGAGTACCAGTGACTCAACTTCCACAATCAGACCAACCTAATCTCTCCCCATTCTAAGGCTTTGGGAACCCTAAAGAAGTGGGGGATGGTGGGGTGGTGAGATTGTAAGAACCTAAAGATGGGAAGGTTCACTGCTGAATGAGACACTCCGTTCAAAGCAGGACTGCTGCATCTAGGAACTCATTACAGTGAGACTTGTCCATACCAGACCTGTATAATGACTGACATGACACTATGCCCCCATACACTACCTAGGAATTTAAAAAAGATAAGAATGTACAGTGGAGACCTTGGAGACTAAAGATAGATAAATGAAGGGAAATGCTCCTATCAGTGGGGTGACTTGAAGAGAAGCAATCTGGTATGCCACAGAGGCCTGAACCTTCATAGGAGCAGACAAGCCACAGGGAACCCTAGGGCCTATACAGGCTAGAGAGTGGGAGGGAGTGGGAAGGATTGATGAAGGAAAGAGAGGGTATGGGAGGGAGGGAGGAATAGAGAGAAGAGGGATAAGTACTCAATATACTTGTAAAAGTAGAAAAACAAAATTAAAAAAAACTAAAATGCAAAAAAAAAAAAAACGCAGCAGTGAAGAGACTGTCTCGAACAAGGTGGAGCAGCAACAACCACTACATGAAATTGTTTTCTACCTTCATACATACAACATGATATACATGTGCCCATGTATGTGCACACACACACACACACACACACACACATGTATATGTGTGTGTGTGTGTGTGTGTGTGTGTGTGTGTGTGTGTGTGTGTGAAAACTGTATATTGGGCTGTTTGATCATGATCTTAGAGCACATAGCTTGCATTAGTTAATTCTGTGTAACTATGACCAAAATCATTAAAAAGGAGCAATAATATATTTGACTGATAATTTTAGACTTTTCATTTTAAGGTTCTTGACTCCATTGCTTCTGAGCCCATAATGAGGCTGAACACCATGGCAGTGAAGTCAGAAGAGTAGAAGGCTGCTCCTCTGATAGGAAACAGAAAAAAAGCTCAATGATAGGGACTGAGGGAAAGGCACAGCTTGCACAGTACATCACCAGTTATTTATTTCTACTAGGTATGCTCTAACTGCTAGATTCTACCACCTTTCAAAGTAGTACCAAAAGTTCAATACTTGAGCCTTTGGGTAACATTTCTATTCAAACCATTTATATCCTGGAATGTTTACATAATCTTTTTCGCTATATTTCATTCAAGAGAACTGATATTTCTACATCAATTTAATCACTATGTTTGTCTGTACTATCTAATCTGTTAACTGACTGTAATCTTAAATCTCAGATGCAGATTTTATTTTCAGAAGTTACATTCGGGTTCATGTTTTTGCTTTCAATGTCTAAGATTTTACATATATGAAATATGCTTATTATAATTGTTGTAGCTCCTAAGTCTCCTAATTTTAATATTGGTAGTCAGTTTTTGCCAATGTCATTTCAATTTGAATTAACAGCCAGATGAAAGGATAAATCAGTGGGTGATGAATCAATGAAAGGATAGATTTAATCATTTTGGATTTTCCTATTTCTTTGCATGGCTGATAATTTTTAATAGATACAACATTGTCATTTTTGTTGTCTGGAGCTTGATTTTTTTTTCTGTGGTCCCATGAGATTAAACCACTTCAGGATAATTTTGTACTTGTGGGTCTTTCTGTCTAGATTTGTTAGGTTGGATCAGAGTAATACTCAAGTTAGAAATAATAATTTCAATTTTCCCTTATTCAGCATTCTGTTTATGATACACAGTTCCTTTTTAACCTTGAGTTTTTCCAATTTATTAGTATTTCTTAGTACTATGTATCAAATATTATTAACTCTAGTACCTTCATATTTTTTGCAAGTTTAAGATCATTCTTCATATGCTAAATGAACCAATATACTGCATATTTCATAGATGAAAATCACTGAAAATCTTAAGAATATTATGCCATAACTCTCTCCTATGAACTATAGTTTTCTCTTTCTTTAGCCTCTTCACTCCTTTTTCTCCCAAATGCTCTGGGCCCTTCCTAGGTTGCCCTTACCTGTAGCATGACCTGTAAGTTCAGATCTTATAAAACCACTCTGTTTCTGGGGTAGTGGTATTCACCAAAAAAAAAAAAAAAAAAGCTGCAATGATTCGGTAATTTTCTGAAATCTAAGGCACTTATTCTATTTACCTGAGGCACAATCCAGTGAAAATGTAAAGTAACAATTCACACAACAGAAATGGTACTCATTGCTGCTTGACAGAATGAAAATTTAAAAGTATTAACAACAAATTATCTTATGTCTGAGGTAATTTGTCCACAATATTGTCCATTAATTTGGAAAACCCCCTTTGTTCTAGGGCTAAGGCAAACCTAGTCCAGATGCCAAGGTCATACCAGTAATACACATTCTGTGTATCCATATATAGTTAAAATATATTTTATTATTATACATAATTTATTTGACCCTTTGTGGGTCTATAAGACACTAGAAGATTTGGTATCTTCAAACTCAGTAACAGAGAAATTAAATGCTATGCCTGATCACATCAGTAGATAGTGTCAGAAAAATACCTTGTACTCAAACTGCTGAATTTGCAATATGGTCCGACCCATAGCTGATGGCTCACTAATGGCCTGGAAAGATAGAATTGGTGTATCTGAGCTAAACCAGAGAGAGATCTGCCTATTAAATAGGAAGTTAAATAAAGTATACACTAGAACCCACTGCCATAGCAATCCCATGGAAGTATGGGAGAGTTATCCTCCCCTAATATATTTTAATATAATGCAAAATGAGGTCCCAGCTGGATGTGAAAGCTTGTTTTCCTCCTCCTTAGCCATCATGCATTATTCATGTGAAATGACCTCACTTACATGTCCCAGACAGATTGTGATGACAGAAGCTCCTTTGGTGCTGGCACATAGAGGGCTTCCTTTCTTGTGCTTCTAACATGGTCTACATTGCCTGTTTTATATGCTGCCATTGAGATTGTCACTCCCCTGTGGCAACGAGCTAAAATGAGTGTTTAGTCACTGCAGTTATCCTTCATTTCCAACAAAGCCTTTATGTATTCAGCCATGTCTTCTGCCTTCATGAGAAATCTTGTTTAATTTGCTGAACGCAAAGGTTTAATTTCTCATTGTCCCTTATGTTCCGAAAGCTGACCCACTAAGGATTTGGAGATGGCCAAAGGTTGCATGAATAATTTCCACATCAATAGGTGACTCCTACTCAGATAGTCCATGGCTCATGTTCATGGACTTGAACCAATAAAAAGTCTGACTAAATCACCTTAAGATCTTTTTTGCCTTTATTTTCATACTTCCTTCCACAAGTCTTCATTTTTCTCACACAAAAGGGAGACTATGAAAGAAAAATATCAAATTATCTTTATAGTATCTTGAAAAATGTCTAATTACTAAAGAACTCTTAAATTTAAAAAGGAAATTGGACATTTTTCATTGGTTCTACAACTGGACATCACAAAGGAAATGTTTTAACACATTTCTTTGGTAGAATTTAATACTAATAATAAGACAAAGCTACTGAATGACAGACTAAAATGTGTGTAAAAAGGAATTTCTAAGGAATGTTATTTGACTACATTTAGTAGTGTTATGATGCTGTGAATATGTGCAAATAATTCACATAATATTTTAAGATATGCCATCATAAAAATATTAGTCAATGCAATTTGCTAAATGCAAAGAACAAAGAAAATATTTTTCATGTGCTAAAATATTACCTAAATCTTTCTGCAGCATTAAAGTTTATTATTCAATAGATACAGAGCAAAGAAAGCTTCTGCTTAAAAAAATAGAAAAAATCAAACAAGAAGATTCTTTGAAATGATATTGTCAACTTAGCCAAGGCAATCAAAAGACGAAAAAAGACCCACATCAATAAAATGAGAGTTGAAATGGAAGATGTTATAACAGATTTCCACAAAATCTAGGATTATTAGGAACTTCAAAATTTTATATTAAAATAAATCTACAAAAGGTAAATACATTGCTAAACATATAAGAAAACTACCAAAATTAAATCAATGATGATTTTGTCTCCCTTTTCATTTCACTTATGACTGTTCAGGTGCTTTCTATTTTTTGCTTTTTAACATTTTGTCTTTGAGACGAAGACTAAATAAATACTATCTTCTGCTGTGACATAAATTTAAATTAATTGAATATATAGACAACTGAATATATAGACAGATACATAACAAGCAATGAGATTAAGGCACTAACATAAAAAGTCTACCCTACCCATTAGTAAAATAACTTTTTTCAAAATAATTCAGGCCAGAGAAATGGCTTGGCAGGTAAAGATATCTGTGTGAAACCTGAGTTCAATCCTGAGAATACTCATGGTGGAAGGGGAGAAGTGACTTTAAAAATGTATGTGGAGGTCGCAGGAACTTTTTTCCTGATCAGACCAAATACTTTAATACAATTATTCCTACATATACCTCACAAACAAGGTGTCAGCTTCTGCTCAAAATATTCTCTTGAAGATTTCTGAAAACTGAACTTCAAAAACTAGGGAGCAAATTCAGTGCCTATTGTTCATATTTGTATTTCTTCACCTTCATCCCTGCAGTTTTAACTGAATTACTCTGTTCTTTGATATTTCTCATCTGGGAAGATATTTGGGAAGTGATTGCAGTTATTATCAAACAGAAGAACACATCAGCTTTAATAAGTAAGATAGCAGGACTCTACCTAAGCAAATAACAATCAATCAAGACATTTACCTATTATAAGTACTGGACATTGGCAGATTTTTGAGATGACTCAGTGGGTAAATGTGACTGTAGGGCAAGTCAGATGACCTGAGTTCAGTCTTCATAGCCTACCTGGTAGAAGGTGAGAAGTGACTCTTAGATGTTGTCTTCACTCTCCCCACATGTATTTCCAGTTCAGGAAGAAGAAATTGAGAACCTATAGAACAAGTTGGCTAGCAAGACTAGACCCTTCCTCAAAAAGAATAAGGTGAAAGAATGATGAACCATAATTCTTTTGGCTTTCACATGCATTAATGTGTTCCAATACACATGTACATGAGTGTGCACACACACACATATATGAAACACATACACCAGGAACAAGGGAGGAAATCACTAGTTGAATCTGCGGAGCTCCCAAATGCCTTCAAAATAAAGCTCGACATTTTGAAAATAGCATTTGAGATTGTTAGAATTTAAAAAGATGTCCCTTTCCCCACCTGCCCGGGACACCTGCGGTTCCAGCCTGGACTCACAACGACCTAGGTAAGCTCCACCCACCTACCCCTAATCCCCAGGGAGCTGGCGCTGTGCCGGGCTGGGGAGGACCCCCTGGGCCACACCCCAGCTCCCTAGATTAATATCGTCCCGCCACCGCCACCTCCTCCCTTTCCCCACTCGCCCGGGACACAAGCAGTCCAGGACTCACTGTGTCCTAGGTAAGTGTCCCCCCACACACACCAGCCAGCCGGAACCATGCTGCGCTGGGCCAAATAATTGAGTTCAGTGAAAAACAAACAGAAATTGAAAGAAGGTCTTAAGAGTTAAAAACGACAATGCCCAAGTCAAAGTGCAAATACATGAGAAACAAAACCCAAGAAAACAAATCTCCCATTGAAGGAATTAATCCCATAATGATAGACTCCAACCAAAACAAACCCATGGAAAATAGTCAAGAAAGCCTGATCCAGGATAACGACTTTCAAAACATGATCATTACCATGATCAATACTATGAAAGATGAAATCCAGGCGGAATTAAAAAAAACACATCAATCACTTTGAAGAGGAACACAACAGACATTTGGAGAAATTGAAAAAACAGTTCAAGAAACAAAAATAGGCATAGAGCAGTTAAAACAGACTCAAGCAGAGTTTAAAACTGAACTAAAAGACAAGTTACCTTCAACCCAGAACTCAAGAGAGTCTTATCAGCAGAACTAACAAAGCAGAAAATAGAATGTCAGACATTAAAGACAAAGTGGGAGTATTAACCAGCTCAATAGAAGAGGTTATTAAAGCCAAAAAGATACTCAAGAGAAATATTCAAGAGTTATGGGACACCCTGAAGAAGCCTAACATGAGTATTCATGGAATACCAGAGCAAGAATCCCAAAACACCACACCTGAGGAAATTTTTCAAACTATCATCAAGGAAAACTTTCCTCGTCTAAAAAAAGAGAGGCCCATCCATACACAAGAGGCATACTGCACCCCAAACAGATATGACCAAAATAGAAACTCGCCATGGCAAATAATAGTTAAAACACTCCACATTCAAGATAAAGAACTAGTGCTGAGAGCTTCAAGGGAAAAAAAAAGTCACTTTTAAAGGTAAGCCTATTAAAATAACAAATGACTTATCAATGGAAACAGTAAAAGCAAGAAGAGCTTGGAGAGACGTACTTCAAGTATTGAATGAGCAAAAATGTCAACCCAGACTGATATACCCCCACAAAACCATCAGTCATGATCCAGGGACAAAGGAAAATTTTCCAGCACAAACACAGTTTGAAGGGATACATGTCCACCAAACCAGGCCTTCAAAAAATGCAAGAAATGATACTCAAGCTTGAAGAAAAAAACAGCGTATGCAGGACAGAAGGGAAGTATAATACCACCAAAACGTAAAAGCGAATCAATACACTTACAAAAGCCACTAAACATAATGAATGTCCGGAATTAAAAATAGTTTCTCCATTATAACATTAAATGTAAATGGAATTAACTCACTGATCAAGAGACACAGATTACAAACTTGGATTAAAAATCACAATGCATCAATCTGCTGCCTGCAGGAAACACATCTCACCACAAAAGATAGGCACATCTTAAAAATAAAAGGCTGGTCCAAAATTCTGCAAGCTAATGGAACCAGAAAACAAGCAGGGTTAGCCATTATGCTATCAGACAAAATGAACTTCAAGCCAAAAAAATCATAAGAGAAACAGATGGATACTACAATTTCGTCACAGGTACAAGTCACCACGAAAACTTCACAATGCTTAACATATATGGACCCAATACGGGCCTCCCCCCCCACATTCATTAAGCAAACCTTACAACATCTAAAGCGAGAAATCAATCACAAAACAATAATTCTTGGGGATTACAACACCACCCTCTCAACATGGGATAGATCAACAGGTCAAAAACTTAACAGACACTTTGGAGCTTAATCAAACCCTTACTGAAATGGACCTTACAGATCTCTATCGAACTTTTCATTCACGCACCAAAGAATACACATTTTTCTCAGCAGCACACAGAACTTTCTCCAAAAATAGATCACATATTAGGCCACAAAATGAATCTCCACATATAAAGGAAAGTTGAAATTCTAGCCTGTACCTTATCAGACCACCATGGTCTAAAGCTTGACATCCACAACACAACAAACAGCAGAAAATACACTAACTCCGGGAAACTAAGTACTATGATGCTGAATGAGAATTGGATTCAGGAAGAAATTACAAAGGAAATTCAAGATTTCCTGAAAGCGAATGATAATGAAAATACAACTTACCAAAATCTCTGGGACACAGGACTGGAGAGGTGGCTCAGGGGTTAAGCCTCTGTCTTCCAGGTGGAAAGTCCTGAGTTCAGATCCTAGACCCCAGGTATAGATGCTAGGCGGAAGCAGAGGCGGCCTGCTTTTCTGGTCCTGGTAGAGCAGAGCCTGTGAATCCCAGGGCAGAGTAAACAAGAGGAGGTGGAGGCGATCTCTGGTAGTTCCCAAATTCGCCCATGGTTCTGCACACACACACACACACACACACACACACACACACACACACACACACAATTGAATGAAAAAAAAATCTCTGGGACACAATGAAAGCTTTCATAAGAGGTAAGTTCATAGCTCTTAATGCCTACATCAAAAAAATGGAAACATCAGAAATAAACAACTTAACAATGCAGCTTAAAGCTTTAGTAAAATTAGAGCAATCTCATCCCAAAAGTAGTAGAAGAGAGGAGATTAGCAAAATAAGGGGAGAAATACCCGAAATGGAGACTAGGAAAACGATACAGAAAATCAACCAGTCAAAAAGCTGGTTTTGTGAAGAAAATTAATAAGATTGATACACCCCTAGCTAAACTAACCAAAAGCAAGTAAGAGAAAACCCAAATTAACAAAATTAGAAATGAAAATGGAGTTATCACTACTGATAATCAAGAAATCCAGAGAATTATAACATAATATTTCAAAAACTTATACTCTGTGAAATTTGACAACTCAAAAGAGATGGATGAATTCCTAAGTAAACACAACTTACCTAAATTGAATCAGGAAGTTGTGAATTATTTAAATAGTCCAATAACATATGAGGAAATCAAGGAAGTAACCTCGAACCTTCCCACCCAAAAATGTCCTGGACCAGATGGATTCAGCGCCGAGTTCTACCAGACATTTAAGGAGCTAAAAACACCAATACTCCTTAAACTGTTCCATCAAATAGCAAAGAAAGGAACACTATCAAATTCCTTCTATGAAGTTAATATAGTCTTAATCCCAAAACCTAATAAAGATACACTTAAAAAAGAAAACTATAGGCCAATCTCTGATGAACACAGTTGCAAAGATTCTGAACAAAGTCTTAGCAAATTGGATTCAAAAACATATCAAAAAGATCATCCACGGGGATCAAGTAGACTTTATGCCAGGCACACAAGGTTGGTTCAACATACACAAATCAATAAATGTAATTCACAATGTAAACCCGTCCAAAGGTCAAGACCACATGATTCTCTTGATAGATGCAGGAAAAGCTTTTGATAAGATCCAACAGCCCTTTATGATCAAAACCCTAGAGAAGGTTGGAATGGAAGGAACCTTCATCAATATAATAAAAGCTTCATACAACAAGCCAACAGCAAGTATTATATTCGATGGGGAAAAACTGGAAGCATTCCCGCTTCGATCAGGAACTACATAAGGCTGTCCACTCTCACAACTTCTATTCAATATTGTACTTGAAGTCTTACCTGAAGCTATAAGACAAAAAAGGGAAATAAAAGGGACAAAAATAGGCAAGGAGGAAGTCAAGTTATCTCTATTGGCAGATGACATGATCTTATACCTGAGCAATCCCAAAAACTTCACCAAGAGCTCCTGGAACTAATACAGAAGTTTAGCAGGGTGGCAGGATACAAAATAAATGTGCAAAAATCAGAGGCCTTCCTATATGCCCAGAATGAAAGAAGTGAAAAAGCCCTGAGAGAGTCAATCCCATTTATTATAGCCCATAAAATAATGAAATACCTTGGTATAAACCTAACCAAGGAAGTAAGAGACCTTTATAATGAAAACTTTAAAACCTTAACGAAAGAAATTGCAGAAGACACCAGAAGGTGGAAAGACCTCCCATGTTCCTGGATTGACAGAATCAATATCTTAAAAATGACCATCCTACCAAAGGCAATATACAGATTCAATGCAATATCAATTAAGATCCCAAAGCAATTCTTTAAAGAGGTTGACCAAAAAAATCTCAAAATTCATATGGAGGCACAAAAGACCCAGGATAGCAAAAACAATCCTAAGTAACAAAAACACTGCTGGAGGTATCACCATACCAAACCTTAGTCTGTACTACAAATCCATAGTTCTCAAAACAGCCTGATATTGGCTCCAAAATAGACACACAGATCAATGGATAAGAGTTGAAGACCCAGATATAAGCCCACACAACTACATCCATTTGATCTTTGACAAAGGGGCCCAAAAAATCCAATGGAAAAAGAACAGCATCTTCAACAAATGGTGCTGCCAAAACTGGATATCCACATGCAGAAGATTAAAACTGGACCTGTACTTGTCACCTTGTACAAGACTTAATTCCAAATGGATCAAAAAACCTCGATATAAGGCCAGATACTATAAAAACCTTAGTTGAAAGGGTAGGGAACTCCCTCGAGCTGATTGGGCTAGGCCAACAGTTACTAAATGGATACCCAATAGCACAGTCACTACAACCAACACTCAACAGATGGGATCTTGTGAAATTAAAGAGCTTCTGTTCAGATAAAGAGATTGTAACCCAACCACAAAGGCAACCCACAGAATGGGAGAAAACCTTCACAAACCACATATCTGATAGAGCTCTGTTATCCAGAGTGCACAAAGAACTTAGAAAACTAAACACCAAGGAAACAAATGGTCCAATTAAAAAATGGGCCTTGTAACTTAAAAGAAACTTTACCAGGGATGAACTTAAAATGTCTAACAAATATCTTTAAAAATGCTCCACATCCTTAGCCATCAGGGAAATGCAAATCAAAACTTTCCTGAGATATCATCTCACCCTTGTCAGGATGGCAAAAATCCACAATACAAACAACACCAAATGCTGGAGAGGTTGTGGAGAAAGGGGAATTCTCCTACATTTTTGCTGGTGGGAATGCAGACTCATAAAACCACTCTGGTAAGCGGTATGGCAATTCTTAAAGAAATTAAAGATCAAAATGCAGTATGACCCTGCTATACCACTTTTTGGAATAACCCCACATACAGCAAAAATTCACCTCGATAGCACAAGCACGGCCATTTCATAGCAGCACTGTTTACAATAGCAAAGTCATGGAATCAGCCCAAATGTCCAACAGTTGACAAGTGGATAAGGAAAATGTGGTACATTTATAAAATGGAATACTACTCAGCTACCAAAAATGATGAATTAATGACATTTGCCGGGAAATGGATGGAATTAGAAACAATTACATTGAGTGAAGTATCCCAGACACGGAAAATTAAGCGCCGTATGTACTCCCTAATATGTGGATCCTAGTACCAAACCCACTTAAAGACACTCAAAGACCAATCTCTGTAATACCTATAGTAATTGCAAACATTATAAACAAGAAGGATGGGGAAGAAGGGCCCCACCAGAAACACAGAGAGGGTGGATCATGTTACAGCAGAGAAAATAGGCCACCATCAAGGACTGCAAATAAGTAATGAGACATCTTGTTAAGTTCACAGACTTTCCTTCCTGATCATTTATAACTGATGGGGTATGATCCCACCAAAAGTAGAGGTCATATAGTCTGGCAGATAGAAAGTAACCATTTTCCAAATGGATGAGTGATCCTTCTCTCACCACAGTCTCCTACTTTCATTCCATCTACCTTTGAATATTACTCTTATAACAAGACTCTTAATTTAACAGGTTTTTATCTCTGGCAAGGGGGTTACATTCAATACCCATCAGGATGGAGCCAAGGGCATTGCAGGAGCAGCAAAAGTAAAAAAAAAAAATCAACAAACCATAATTCAGAAAATCAGAGTCTCTATGTCAACCACCAGGAACTAAGGCAGCCTAATCTCTCCCCATCCTGAAGCTCAGAGAAATTTGCAGAAGAGGGGGCGGTAAGATTGTAAGAGCACAAGGATGGGAGGAGTCATGATATGCAAGATACTCCACACAAGTTAGGGCTGAAGCAATCATTATAGGACTTTGCATGACCTGTGCTATGTCCAACACATTATTGACCCCACAAAGTCTAGCATGGACTAAAGGCACTAGGATCTTTAGAGGCTAGGGACTTACAGTCACAGTAGTGTTCCTAAGCTTAAGGGTAACACAGAAAAGGGTTCTAGGAAATGCCCCTGGGTCCTTGCACCTCATGGGAGAGGAGGACCCAGAGGAGAGTTTGGCATGCACATTAAAGGATGCTCCGGGGATTGGGGAGTGAGCCACTGGGGAGGAGAGGCACTGGGGGATGGTGAGGGAGGGTGAGTGGGGAGCAGGGAGGTCAGGGGAGGTGGAGGGAGGGAAGGGACCGGTGTACCTGTTAAGTTTGTATGAGTGGAAATAATAATAATAAATAAAAAAAGAAAAAAAATTTAGATGTCAAACTCTTTATCTTAGTCTCCTACTGCACTGACTCTCCTCTAATTTCTTCATTTCCTGTCTCTCTATTCCATAACCTAGCTAAAGTTCCTTAATCCTTGCATGCAATCTACTTTTCATGCTTTTATTCCTTCATGCTTGCTTTCCCTATCATGGGGCACATCTCTGTCCTTTCCCTTCACCACAATCTAAGAATTAAGTGTTCTTCAAGTTCAGTGTTTACACCATTTCCTTCATCAATTGCTCCCACAGTACTCTATCTGAATGTCGTATTCATTTTGTGTCTTCTATGTGGATTTGTTCTAATATATACTTGCTCAAATAACTGTCAAAGTTTTTAATACTCTTGAATTTTATTCTATTATCATTAAGTGTTCTCTGTGTTTCTGAAATCATTGTAAAATTTATTTTCAGAGTTACATTGCACTGAGAAAATAGTATTTCATAAATTTTAGGGAAGATATTTTTAATTTTTTAAAAATAAAAGCTTTTCAGTCAACTGCTGGTTAATCAGAAAAGCCAATTAAGCAGAAGATCCATTCCTTGCTCTCAATTATACACACCAATGGAGGGAGCAGTGAGGCAGATAGATGATCTGAAACAGTAGATAATAAAATAAAAGCCTTCCCACTGGTTTGCAGTCTCTCCCCATACTCTCACTCTCCCTTTTAGTGCCTACAACTCTTTCTCTCTTATCTTCTAACAGACACATTATCCTAATTCTGCTTAACATATACAAAAGGACATTGGATTTATCATATATGTATTTATGTCCTTGAATTATACTTGCTACTTCTTATGCATCAGACACACATCTATGCCTTAGAAGGAGAGAGAGAGAGAGAGGGATGGAGGGACACAGCTAAAGACAGAATGAAAGATAAAACAAAAGAGAGAATATATGGTATCTGCCTGGAAATAATTTGTAGTTTTGAACATGAGACTTTCTTCAGTCTCAACACACTTAAAATTTTTGATGCATCTTCACCAGTTGTGCTAGCTTGCAAACCAAACAGATGGCAAATACCATTACATATTGACGAAGTCCCAAATACAAATCCATCTTGCTCTATAGTATAGATAGTGCACCAAGGGGAAGGTAGAAGGAGAATGTGTGGGGTCTAAATGAATTCGAGTATAAAAGAAAAAAATAAGTAACTGAAGGACTGGCTCAATCCAGGTTTGTGAAGAGCCTGGTCAGCCAAACAAAGGTATTTGGGTATTTGGACTTCATCCTAAAGGCGAAAGTGAACTCGCAAAAGGATTGACATTTGATGGCAGAGGTGCCCATATTTTGGGAATGATCTAGCAGACAGGATTATTCATTTCCACCACAGAATTAATCCACAAAAACCCTTATTCAAATATTTGAAAGAATGATTCAATTTTCAAGAAAAAAAATCTCAAAAATGTTAACACCTGCACTTGTGCTCTCTACTAAACAAACAATAAGGAGTATCTTGTTCAGTGCCTTTTGCATAGTAAGAAGACATTCAATAAATGACCACTCAATTCAAATGAGTGAGAGATGAGGCTTGATCAAAAGAAGAATGAGACAGCAACTAGATCCAGGCCATAAAAGGTCCACTGAGAGATTGTATTTCCTTATAAGTAATGTCAAATTCAATACTCAGGATTGACAAGCTCAAATTTCCTTACTTTAAACTTTCAAGTAGCTGAATGCTACAAATAGTAGTAGGACCAACTCATTAGTCAAAAAATATTTTCCATTATTTTGCCTCATACTCCTTGCCACCCCTCTCTCCTAATAATCTTGACAGAAGCCATATACTGTAGCTCTATATATAGCCCTTCAAATAATTCTAAAGAAATATTGACCTGAGTGTGACCTTATATATGCCCTTTAATCAGTATAGTCTCGATTTTCCATTCAGGAATGCTATGGGGTTTCCTGTGATAATAAATGATTGCAGTAGTCTTTAATATTACAAACTATGTTTCAGTTCTAAGGCAACACTTGAAACCATTCTAATGTAGACCAGACTTAATGAATGAGTAATGTCTCGGTGTGGAAGGCAAAGCTGTATTACCTTTTAAATACCCTTTAAATTACCCTTTAATAGCAAATACACAGAATTACAAATAGGCAGAATCCTCAGTGCACCTGCTATAGCATGCATCATTAATGATTTTTATATGTGCCTGCTTATCTCCTGGAATATAATAATACAGGATATTTGCACTGAAAAAAAGCTTGCAGTTATTTCTTTTTGTTGTTTTATTTTGTTTTGTTTTTTATTAATTTTGTTTTTCTAGTTTTACAACATAAGTGACTATCCCTTTACCCTCCTCTTTCTCCTCTCCCTCCCTTCTCCTTTTCTCTCTCACCTTCCCTTCCCTTCACCAATTCATGCCTCTCCCTCCCACCCTCCTGTTTCTGTGGGCCCTAGGGTTCTCTTTGGGTTGTCTACATTAGTATAGGCTCAGGCCTTTGTTGCAGATTATGTGGCTCTAACTTTGGTAGACTTACTGATAGGGGCACTCTCCTCATCCTGTCCACCTCTGATCCTTAAGGTTCCACCAGCATGCAATTGTTCCTCCTAAGTGCCTAGTTAGTCTATGGGGGAATGCTGATATGTTAGTCATAGTGCTGGTGTGGTGAGAACGTGTCTCATTGCAGTAAGCTCCTGTATGCAGCAGCCCTAGCTGGAGTGGAATATTCTGACCAGCAGTGAATCACCCCACCTTTAGGCTCTTAAAATATTACTGCCCCTTTTTCTAAAAGGTTCCCTGAGCCTTAGTTTGTGAGGAAATTTGGTTGGCCTGATTCTGAGTATTTTAGGGTGACCAGTACGATGCACTCTGGTTGTTTCTTGCTATTTCACTGATCTTCCATTGCAATACTCTGTCATGTTTGGGTGTTGAAATCTTTTCTAAAGAGAAAATGAGTCATTTAGATGCAGGTTTACTATCAGGTGTTTGTGGTTAGTACTGAGGCATCTGATACTGACTATTCAGTTTTCTTTCCTCCCATTGTTGTTTAGACTAGTTTGTATTGTTGGGCATGTGCTCCCTGTCACTGGGTGGAGGGAGTGATTAGGGGTTAGTAAGTAGGTGGTTAGCTGGTAGAAAGATTCATTATTACTGCATTAACTTCATCCCTTGTTATAGGTCTGTTTAAATAATTCAGTTTCATGGTTTAACTTTGGTGTGTTGTATGTTTTTAGAAATTTGTTCATTTCTTTGTAATTGTCAAACTTTGTGGTGCATAAATTTTTAAAGTACAACCTTATGATTCTCTGAATTTCCTTGATAATTGTTGTAATAATTCCATTTTCATGTTTAATTTCACTATTTTGTGTTTTCTCTCTTTTAGATTTGGTTTATTTTGCCGAATTTTGTCTAAAAGTTTGCCAACTTTGTTAAGTTTTTTAAAGAACCAGCTTTTCATTTGATTGATTCTTTGTATTGTTTTATTTGCCTCAATTTCAATTATTTCTTCTCTGACTCTACTAATACCTCCATGTCATCTTCTTTTGGTACTGGTTTGTTCTTGTTTCTCTAAAGGCTTCAGCTATGTTGTTAGGTTGTTAACTTGTGATGCTTTCATTTTTTTGATGTAGGCATTTAATACTATACATTTTTCTTTTATGACCTCTTTCATCATATCACAAAGGTTCTGATATGATACACTTTCATTATCATTGAGTTCTCAAGGTTTTGAATTTCCATTTTTATTTCTATCCAGACTCATTCCTCATTCAGTAGCATATTGTTAAGTTTAGAAGAGTTTGTGTACTTTCTGGTGTCTGCCTTTTTATAATGTCCATCCTTATTTATTTCGTGGTCTAATAGAGTAAAAGCCGGTGATTTAGATTTTCTTGTTTTTTTTTGTTTTGTTTTGTTTTGTGGAGGCTTGCTTTGTGGCCTAGTATGTGGTCTATTTTGGAAAAATTCCATGGGCTGCCTTAGTGGATGGAATGTTCAGAAGATATCTATCTATCAGATCTGTTTGGTTTATGATTTGGCTTAGTTCCTGTGTGTCTCTCTTCAGTTTTGGGCCTCTTGACCTGTCTAATGATGAGAGTTGGGCATTGGATTGATTTGTTGTTTTACATGTTGTATTTTTTGTTTAACAAATGTGAGTGAGCCTATGTTTGGAGCATGTATGTTTAGAATTGTGAATTCTTCTTGACCTATTGTTCCTTTTACAAGCACGTAGTGTCCCTTTGTATCTCTTATGATTTACTTTGTTTGAAGTTTATTTAGTCAGGTATTAGGATGGCTACTCCTGCTAGTTTACTAGCTGTGTTTGTTTGGATTCTCTTCAACCATCCTGTGACCCTGAGATTGTGCCTATTTTTCAAATAGAGGTGTGTTTCTTGGAGGCATCATATTGATGGGTTATAGCTTTTAATCCATGCTGTTAACCTGTGGTGTTTAAAGTTATAATTGAGAAGTTTTATTGATTCCTGTCATTTTTTTGAGTTTATTGGGTCTTTGTGTTGGCAGATCTCTGTCTGGTAGTTTTATATAGGCTTTATTTTTTTCTTCTATCATCCTGAGTGTGTTTATAAGTTTCGGCTGTCTTAAGAATTTCTCTAGTATCTTATGCAGACATGGTTTGATAGAGAAGAAGGATTTTAGCTCATCTTTGTCAGGAAATATTTTTCTTTCACCTTCAAGTGTGATTGATAGTTTGGCTGGATATAGCAGCCTGGGTTCATATTTGTAATTTTTCATGATTTGAAGATTAGCTTCCAAGCTCTTTTTGCTTTTACCATTTCTATTGAAAGTCAACTATTTTTCTCATAGGTTTACCTTTAAATGTGACTGTTTTTTTTCTCTCAGAGCTCTCAGGACATTTTCTTTGTCTTGTATCTGAGATGTTGTTTCTATCATTTTCCTTGTTGTGCTCTTAATTTGATCATATCTGGATGGTGTGCAATAAGTATCCTGTACTTGGATGAGGTACTCTTTCCTTAGGTGTGAGAAGTTTTCATTTGTGGATGATTGAAAGATGTTATCTGGTGTATTTTTTCACATTTTTTTCTGCGATTCCAGGAATGCATAGGTTTGGCTTTTTCATGGTATGCTACAGTTCTTGAATATTCTTTTCATATTTCTTTTTAGTATTTTCAGATTCTTCAACTGAGCAGTCCTGTTCTGTCAGCTTATCTTCCAGATCTGATATTTTGGGTTCTGTTTGATTCATTCTTATGTGAAATTCTCTGTTGGGTTTTCAATTTTAAGCAGCTTAGCTTTAAATTTCAGGTGAATTTTTTCACCTGCTCTAACCTTGTTCTTGTTTCTTCTATTTCCTTTTACATCTCATATACAATTATTTATTATTTTCCTGTTCGTATAAGGTCACATGCTTAATCATATCTTAATTTTTTCACATTCCTTTTTTCATGCTTCATGTTACTTTTATAGATCTTCTCTATGCTTGTTTATCATTTTGATATTATTTTTGGAAGACATTATCCTGAGTGTTACTTTCTTAACTAATATCCATGTGGTTATTTGGATTGGAATCTATCATAGAGGACTTGGTGTTTTTTGTAGGATTTCCTGGTGCTTAGTGTATTTTGTGTTTTATAAAATGTGACTTTGACATGTTCTATTAAGTCTGTGACTTCTTTCTTTGGTAGATGTTTTTGGTTCTACTGAGTCAGATGAAGCTATCTGTTTTTGACTACTATTGGGAAAACTTCTCTGGATTTGGATAGGACCTGGTTTATCATATGGCTATCCCCTGGTTCTGGGACTGTACCAGATGGGGCCCTGAAGAGTGTGGGTCCATGCAGGGGATCTGGCTCCTCCCTGGTGCAGGCAGTGCTTCCTGGTGGCCCAGAACATGTGGAAGTTCCCTCCCCTGGGTCCATATGGGGTCTCCAGCTCCTACGTGGCAAAGGTGGTCTGCAGTTATTTCAGCAACTGGAAATGTATCCAATAATTTGAAAATTTCCAATAGTTGCAGATTACATATATGAGCTTTCAAAGTATTCCATATTAACATGTCAACTTACTCAACTATTTGCCTTCTAGTTAAATTTTAAGAGAGGTATCACACAACTTCAAATTAATCACCTACTTTGTAGCAAGTGCTTCTTTACAGGCCATTTTTCAGCACATAATTATCTCTGATATGTATTGGCAAATAAATTTTATACTTATTTAAGTATATCTGCCTTCCATTTAAGAAGTAGCAATGTTTCATTTAGCAATACAGCTAGGTTGGAATAGTTCTCAAATATATTTACCTTGTCTATATCTATTGATACCTTACTGATGGCAATGAATCACATCATTTTTTGTTTACAGTATTGCAAAAATCTCCTTTATGACCTCCATCTTCTACTACCTTATGACTTCCATCTGTTATACATTCACTAGCAAGAGTCCCCATCTTCATATATAGGTAATGTCACTTCACCTCCTACTTAAAATCTTCTATTTTCCTATCAAACCTTTAAAACAAAAACTCCTTACACTGTTTTAATATGCTACATGGTCTTCTTCAAACTGAGATTACTGTGCTCAAAGCCTTAGAGAGGGGGTCACAGTTAATTACATACTAAGTGGTAATATAAAGCTCATAAAACAAGATCAAACTAGTAAAGGTCATAAGAGAAAAATATGGGAAGGAGCATTCATGAACAATTTCCACTAAATAATTATCACTAAGAAGTGTCTAAACTTTAGTTAATCAAAAATGAAAAAAAATTTATTTGAAATGAGAATTTTTATTTTGCTTTTGACTGCAATTTTAGAGAAAACCTTGTAGACAGGAAAGCCCTTGACTTGTGCTCTAGATTCCATTTCCCTAGTAAAGAATGCTGATCCTACAATTGTTCGCTCTCCCATAACCTCAATTTCTCCATTTAAGTATTCTTATTTTAGAGAACAATATCACACTATATGTGTATTTTAAAAAATATTCTTTAATTTTCCATCCTCTTTCATATATAACAATCTGCTCTTATACGAGGGGGATAAATTACCTTTCAAAATTCATAACAGATTACTGAAACCCCAGCTGAAAACAAAAACTCTAAAATGTTAGTGCTTTTTTCACCTTAGTGAAGCACTTAGGCTTTGTGGTAGTGACTTTTGCTGTTTAAAATGCATCAGAAAAATTACCATGAAATTCTTTTTCATTCTTTTTATAGAATTTCAAGAAGATTCATTTTTGTCCTAGAAAGTAACTACTTCAGCATATAACATGTTTTTCCTTTTTAAGATGAGAACTCTCACCTTCTCACTTAAAAAAACATTTTTGTAGCTTATTTTTGGGACATCCAGATTTCTCATATCACAATTTTTGTGTCTAGGGGTCATCATGAGGTAAGTAATGTTGCTTGAACCCAGACACTGACATTTAACTGATAACTAAGCAAACAGGTAGCCTACACAGAATGAATAGGCTTGACCAAGGGATAATTTGTATGCAGTGATTTCATCACATTATTCAGAATAAAATGTATTTTACAATTTATAAATTGTTTACTTCTCTGTCTTTCTACTTAACAGTCTTTTTCCTTGTCTGACACAGAGTAGCTGAAACATAAAAGTGACATTCTGCATAAGGGTGCCTACTATATAACGGATTTCATTGATTCACTTTCCAATAACATTTTTTTTACTTTTTTACAATATCTTTATTTCAATCGTGCTTTATATTTTCTCATGTACAAGTTATGCATCTTTTTAAAAAGTTGTTAATAATGATAAGTATTTCTTTTGTTCTAGATAGCTAATTTTAAGGTCTAGTAGAATACTTAGGTAACTAATTAAATGCCATTTCTCAGTCTCCTTTTTGGGGGGATAGTTTAAGAAGAAATTAGCATTCCAATTAGTGGACTGGGTTTGGATGGATAGCACCCAAAATGATGAGTCTAAATCCAACAAAGAAAGATCCAAGGAAATTTGACACTTCTGCTTGGCTTCTCAGCATGATATATCGTCTATTGCCTACTCTTCTCATGCTGGTAATGTCATATAATTTACATTTCTGTATATGACTGCTTAACACCACAGAGTTATAATAGGTGCTCTGTGAAATCTGTTTAATTAATTATTTTTTAATTTTATTTTTTTACATAGTTTTACAAGCTCAATGGGTAGATGCCCTCACCCCCTTCCTTCTCCCCTTCATCCTTCCTTTCTATCCCCTATCCCTCTCTCTGTCTCCCACACCTCCCTCTCTCCCTCTCTCTTTCATCCCTCCCTCCACCTTCTTGGTATTTCCTGCCTTCTCACTCCCACCCTCCCCAAATTTAGTTTACATTGTCCCTGAAGTTCCCTTGGAGTCATCTACACTAGTGAGGGTTCAGAACTCTGTGGCATACCTTGAATTCACTTCTTGGGCTGCCCACTAATGTAGGAACTCCGTCATATCTGTCTAATGCCTTGCCCCTAAGGATTGCATGAACCCATCTCTCCTGAGATCCATTCACGGTGGATTGTTGACATGACAGCCATTGTGCAGGTTAGATAAGGTCTAATCCCATTGCAGCGAGATTCTGGTTGGAGAAGCCCAGACTTCAGTAGAATATCTTGTCTATCAGTGCGCCTCCTCATCTTTAGGCTCTTACAATCTTGCTGCATTTTCTTCTGCAAAGTCTGAGCTTTAGGATGGGGAAAGATTTGGCTGGCCTGGTTCCCCATGAACATTGAGAGGAAACTGTAATTCTGAATTAGGTTGGTTATTGTTTTCAATTTTTCAGTTCTTGCACTGCACTTGGCTGCATCCTGTTTGGATGTTGAGGTCTTCTAACCAAAGATGAAAGACTGTTTAAAAGAAGGTCTTAATGTAAGGAAAGGCTTAAAAGTAGAGGGAAGAATAAGAACAGGGCACAGTACTGAGAGGGGTTGGTCTCCCAGTTGCCAGTTGGCTACCATCTAACTGCCAGTCCTTATTCTCGCCATGACTGGGGAGATATGCCCAGATCTTCAAAGCCGCCTAATCACAAGTGAACAGGAGGGAAGTGAGAGTGAGCTGTGTCAGATTTCCTGCTACTTGCATTATCATGGCCTGATTTCCCTATTGAAGAGTGTTCTTTTGTTTCCTTTCTCTTCAGGTTTTCTTTCCCCTTCACTCCTAATTGTAATCTTTTATGGTTATAATGGGTGTTACAGAGATTTACCTTTAAGTATTTCATTAAGAGAGTTTGGAACTAGGATCCACTTGTAAGGGAGAACATGTGGAGTCTAACTCCCTGTGCCTGGGATACTTCATGCAGTATAATTTCTTCCAATTCCAACCATTTACTGGCAAATTTCATTACTTCATTTTTTGGTGGCTGAGTAGTATTCCATCATATAAATGTACAACATTTTCATTATTCATTTGTCAACTATGCTGGAATGAACGTGGATGTACTCATGTCACTATAGTGAAATGATGTATTTTTAGGGATTATTCCCAAGAGTGGTATAGCAGGGTCATATGGCATTTCAATCCTTAAAACTTTTAGAAATCACCATACTGATCACTACAGTGATTGTACTAGCCTGTATTCTCACCAGCAATGCATGAGAGTTCCCTTCTCCCCACATCCTCTCCAGGATTTGGTGTGGTTTATATTTTGGATTTTCACCAACCTGACTTGGGTGAGATGAATATCTCAGGGTAGTTTTGATTTGCATTTCTCTGATGGCTATGGAGGTGGAACATTTTTTAAGATACTGTTGGACATTTCACTTTTGTCTCTGGAAAAGTTTCTTTTAAGTTCCCTGGCCCATTTTCTAATTAGGCTAGTTATCTCCTTGGTGTTTAATTTTTTTGAACTCTTTGTGCACTCTGGATATTAGACCTTTATCAGATGTGCAGTGAGTGAAGATTTTCTCCCATTCTGTGGGTTGTCTTTTGCTCAGTTTACAATCACTTTAGCTGAACAGAAGCTCTTTAATTTCATAAGATCCCATTTCATGCGTATTGATCCTAGTGCTTGTGCCATTAAGGTTCTGTTTAGAAATGCCCAATTAGTTCGAGAGAATTCCCTATACTTGTTATTAAGGTTTTTTTTTTTTAGAGGATGCAGCCTAATATTAAGGTCCTTGATCCACTTGGAGTATATTTTTGTACATGGTGACAAGTATGGGTGCAGTTTCAATCTTTTGCGTGTGGATATCCATATTTGCCAGCACCATTTGTTGAAGATGCTGTTCTTTTTACAGTGAGTTTTATGGGCCTATGTCAAAAATCAGATGACTGTAAGCATATGGGCTCATGGCTAAGTCTTCAACCCTTATCCATTGATCTATGTGTCTATTTTGGAGCCAGAACAGTGCTGTGTTTTTTTTTTTAGTATGGATTTGTAATACAGATTAAGGTTTGGTATGGTGATACCTCCAGCAGTGTTATTGTTGCTTAGGATTATTTCTGCTACCCTGGGACTTTTGTGTTTCCATATGAATTTTGAAATTGTTTGGTTAATTTCTATAAAGAATTTCTTCAAATTTTGATTGCTATAGCATTGAATCTGTGTGTAACTTTTGGTAGGATTGTCATTTCTACCATGTTAATTCTACCTATCCAGAATTATGTGAAGTCTTTCCACCTTCTAGTGTCTTCCGTAATTTCTTCTTTAGGATTTTAAAGTTTTCATTGTACAGGCCTCTCATTTCCTTGGTTACATGTATTCCAAGGTATTTCATTTTTTAAGGGGCCACACTGCTGAACTTATGTATGAATTCCAGGGGGATAAAAGGGATTCAAATCGGCAAGGAAGAAGTCAAGCTATCCCTATTTGCAGATGACATGATCATGTACCTGAGTGATCCTAAAAACTCCACCAGGAAACTCCTGGAATTAATACATAAGTTCAGCAATGTGGCAGGTTAAAAAATAATGTTCAAAAATCAGCAACATTATTTTAGGGGCTATAGTAAATGGAATTGTTTCTCTCAGGGCTTTTTCACTTCTTTCATTCTGGGCATATAAGAAGGCCACTGATTTTTTTACATTTATTTTGTATCCTGCCACCCTGCTGAACTTCTGTATTAGTTCCAGGAGTTTCCTGGTGGAGTTTTTGGGATCACTCAGGTATAAAATCATGTCATCTGCAAATAGAGATATCTTGACTTCTTTTCAGCTTTGAATCCCTTTTGTCTCCTTCTCTTGTCTTATGGCTGTAGCTAAGACTTCAAGTACATTAATGAATAGAAGCAGTGAAAGTGGAGAGTCTTGCCTACTTCCTGATCAAAGTGGAAATGCTTCAGGTTACCTCCCCTTAGAATAATCCTTGCTATAGGTTTGTTCCATACAGCTTTTATTATGTTAACACAAGTTCCTTCCATTCCAATTGTCTCTAGGGTTTTGATCATTAAAGGATGTTGATCTTGTCAAAAGCTTTTCTGCATCTATCTAGAGTCTTGAACTTTGGAACTTTGGATTTGTTTATATGATGAATTATATTAATTGATTTCCGTATGTTGAACCCAACTTTTGTACCTGACATAAATCCTACTTGATCATAGTGAATGATCTTTTTGATTTGTTTTTGAAACTGATTTGCTAAGATTTTGTTGAGAATCTTTGCATCTGTGTTCATCAAAGAGATTGGCGTGTACTTTTCTTTATTAGTTCTATGTTTATTAGGTTTTGGGATTAGTATGATATTAGCTTTGTAGAAAGAATTTGGAAGTGTTCTTTCCTTTACTATTTTATGGAACACTTTAAGGAGTAATGGAGATACTTTTTCTTCACATGTCTGGTAGAATTCTGTGCTGAATCCATCTAGTCCTGGATATTTTTTGATGGGAAAATTCGTGATTATTTCTTTAATTTCCTCATTTGTTATAGGACTATTTAAACAATTCAATTCATCCTCATTCAACTTATGTAAGTTGTGTTTACTTAGAAATTCACCCATTTTTTAGAATTTCACACAGTATAAAATTTTGAAATATGACCCTTTAATTCTCTGAATTTCTTGGGTATCAGTTATGGCAACTCCATAATCATATCTAATTTTGTTCATTTGGGTTTTTTCTCTCTTGATTTTGGTTAATTTGGCCAGGGGCATATCAATCTTATTGATTTTTTTCAAAGAACCAGCTCTTTGTTCGGTTGATTTTTTGTGTTGTTTTCCTTATCTCAATTTTGGATATTTCTCCCCTGAGTTTGCTAATCTCCTCTCATCTACTGCTTTTGGATTGAATTGCTCTTCTTTCTCTAAACCTTTTATGTTTCATTGTTATTTACTTGTGACATTTTTAAAAAGTGTGTCTGTCTCTGTCTCTTCTCCTCCTGGTCTTATTCTCTCTGCAACCTATTCCACTCAGGTTTCTGTCTCCACCATGTCGCTGAAGCCATGATGGTCAAATTTATCCAGAATAGCACTAGAAAAGTATATCAAGGGTTAAGATTCTGCCTTGAAAACAGAAGAACCTTAGTGCAGATCCCAGATCCCATATACATATGCTGGGTGGAAGTAACCAGAGCCTGCAGTTCCTGATTGTGAAGGCTAAGCCTGGGAAATCCCAGAGTAAAGCAAAAAGGGTGCACATGCAATCTGGGATGATTCCCTAAATTGCCCTTGGGCCTCACTGACACATACAGTGCCTTCTGATACACACAGACAGGCAAACAGACAGAGAAACAGATGGACAGACAGACAAATAAATAATAACCAAACTTTTTAAAAGTTATCCAAAGTATTCATGTAGAAAAATCCAATGTTTGTTTTTGCTATTCCTTAAATTAGCATCTCAACAGTTTGTGACATATTTGGCCATACCATACATTTTCATATATTTATTAGATATCTTTCTCTTTATTTTCTCTTATTACTCATATTTATCTTCAGTTATTGAATCCTCCTCTGCTAAATATATCAATGTTACAATGTCTTAAATTTCAGACTTAAGTAGCATTATCTAATGTACATTCACCAAAACTGGGGAGATGGCTCAGGACTTAAACCCATTGCCTGTAAGGAAAAGGACCTGAGTTTGGATCCTCAGACTCCATGGAAAAAATATCAGGCAGATATAGTGGCAGTCTGCACTTCCTGTTCTGGAAAGCAGAGTCTTGGAAATCCCAGAGTAAAGCAATAATGAAGCAGAGCGTCTCAGGTTTATTCCTGATGTCACATTAGTCCTTCATAGGTACACACATTCATGTTCTCCCTGGTACACACACAGATGCAAAAAAAAATAGTAATATATCTACACTCACTTTAGAAAATCTGAACAAATTGTATTATTTTAAATTTACTAAAAATATATTGAGGTTTCTCAAATTTGCATATTTAGTCTGAAAAGGGGGGAGGGAACAAGGGGATACAGGGAAGGGTGAAGGGAGGGAGGGGAATGTGATACCTATCAAATTTGAAAATATTAAATTTAATAAAAATAAAATATATATATATTCAGGTTTCTCAAATTTGCATATTTAGTCTGAAATCACTTCATTATATATAAATCTGCATATATGATATGTAAACCAAACTCAAAATGTTCATAAAGAGCTTCTTCCCTCTATCTACACATATACCTTCCAAGACTTCCACTGCTCTTTGTCAATTCAAAAGGAAGTATTCCCATAACTATACAGTGATCAACATGAAATCTAGTCATCTCTAATCCCATTTTCCTTCATTACCTTTACCATCCACAGCACAATGAAGTTAGTTCTGTATCTATATTCATATTCATACTATTGTCTTCCCATTTATTTAAGCTACTATTCTATCTTGAAGCATACTAACTTGTCATTTGCCCACAACCTTTGTACCAAGTGTTCTCTTCCATGTGATTTTCACATTTCTGACTTTGTATCATTCAAGTTCCAGTTTAAAAGTTACCTCCCCCACCCTTTCACCCCACTCCCGCTCCGCCGGTCGGGACGCGCGCGAGGTCCAGCCGGGCCTCACCCCGCGACTCTAGGTAAGCCCCGGCCATGCCTGCCCACCAGAACTCCAGGTCAGCCCAAAGGGACCCGGATCCGACTCCCGCCATCCAGCCGGAGCCTCACGCGCAGGGCCCAGGGATGAGGAGAACCTCCCCCTGCGCCCGGGCCCCGCCCCAGCTGCCCTCGGGTTAAATAGCTCCACACCGACGCGCCCATCCTCCCATTCCCCACCCGGCTCCGCCGGTCAGGACGCGCTCTCCGTCCAGCCGGTCCTCACCCGTGACCTAGGTAAGCTCTGTCCCTGCCCACCCCAAGAACCCCAGGCCAAATAATTCAGTTTAGTGAAATTGAAAGATCTTAAGAGTTAAAACGACAATGCCAAAGTCAAAGTGCAAATCCATGAGAAGCAACACTCAAGTAAACAAATTTCCCACTGAAGAAATTAATCCCATAATGTTAGACTCCAACCAGAACAAACACGCGGAAAAAGGCCAAGAAAGCCTGACCCAGGATAATGACATTAAAAATATGATCATTACCATGTTCAATACCATGAAAGAGGAAATCAGGGAGGAATTACATAATCAATCGCTTTGAAGAGGAACACAACAGACATTTGGAGGAGTTGAGAAAAACAGTGCAAGAAACAAAAACTGGCATAGAGCAGTTAAAACAGACTCAAGCAGAGTTTAAAACTGAGCTACAAGAAAAGTTATCTTCAACCCAGAACTCTACAGAGAGTCTTATCAACAGAACTAACGAAGCAGAAAACAGAATTTCAGACCTTGAAGATAAAGTGGGAGTACTAACCAGCTCAATGGAAGAGGTTGTTAAAGCCAAAAAGATACTTGAGAGAAATATCCAAGAGATATGGGACACCCTGAAGAAGCCTAACATGCGTATTCATGGAATACCAGAGGAAGAATCTCAAAATACCACCCCTGAGGAAATTTTTCGAACGATCATCAAGGAAAACTTTCCTCATATAAAAAAAGAGAGGCCCATCCATATACAAGAGGCATTTCGCACCCCAAAGAGATACGACCAAAACAGAAGCAAGCCACGGCAAATAATAGTTAAAACACTCCACATTCAAGATAAAGAACTGATGCTGAGAGCTTCAAGGGAGAAAAAACAAGTCACTTTTAAAGGTAAACCTATTAAAATAACAAATGACTTCTCAGTAGAAACAGTAAAAGCAAGAAGAGTTTAGAGAGACATACTTCAAGTATTGAATGAGCAAAAATGTCAACCCAGGCTGATTTACCCTGCAAAACTATCAGTCATGATCAAGGGAGAAAGAAAAACTTTCCAGCACAAAGACAACTTGAAGGGATACATGTCCACCAAACCAAGCCTTCAAAAAATGCTAGAAATGATACTCAAGCATGAAGAAAAAAACAGTCATATCCAGGAGAGCAGAAGGCAAATATAATACCATTAAAAGCAAAGCAATATACTTATAAAAACTACTAAACATAATAAATGTCTAGAATTAAAAATAGTTTCTCCATTATAACACTAAATGTTAATGGAATTAATTCACCGATCAAGAGACCCAGATTACAAACTTGGATTAAAAATCAAAATCCATCAATCTGCTGCCTGCAGGAAACCCATCTCACCACAAAAGTTAGGCACGCTCTAAAAATAAAAGGCTGGTCATCAATTCTACAAGCTAATGGAAGCAGAAAACATGCAGGGGTAGCCATTATGTTATCAGACAAAGTGGACTTCAAACGAAAGAAAATTATAAGAGACACGGATGGATACTACATTTTAGTCACAGGTCACAATACTGAACACATATGCACCCAATACGGGCCCCTCCACATTCATTAAGAAAACCCTACAGTGTCTAAAGCAAGAAATCAACCGCCAAACGATAATTCTGGGGGACTTCAACACCGCCCTCTCAACATGGGATAGATCAACAGGTCAAAAGATTAACAGAGACACTTTGGACCTTAATCAAACCCTGAAAGAAATGGACCTTGCAGATCTCTATCGAACTTTTCACCCATGTACCAAAGAATACACATTTTTCTCAGCAGCACACGGAACTTTCTCCAAAATAGATCACATATTGGGCCACAAAACGAATCTACACATATACAAAAAAGTTGAAATTCTAAGCTGTGCCCTATCAGACCACCACGGCCTAAAGCTGGACATCCACAACACATCAAACAAGAGAAAATACACTAACTCCTGGAAACTTAACACTATGATGCTGAATGAGAACTGGATTCAGGAAGAAATTAAAAAGGAAATTCAAGATTTCCTGAAAGTGAATGATAATGAAAATACAACTTACCAAAACTCTAGGACACAATGAAAGCTGTTCTAAGAGGTAAGTTCATAGCTCTTAATGCCTACATCAAAAAAATGGAAACATCAGAAATAAACAACTTAACAATGCAGCTTAAAGCTTTAGTAAAATTAGAGCAATCTCATCCCAAAAGTAGTAGAAGAGAGGAGATTAGCAAAATAAGGGGAGAAGTATCTGAAATCGAGATTAAGAAAACAATAGAAAAAATCAACCAGTCAAAAAGCTGGTTCTTTGAAAAAATCAATAAGATAGATACACCCCTAGCTAAATTAACCAAAAGCAAGAGAGAGAAAACCCAAATTAACAAAATTAGAAATGAACATGGAGTTATCACTATGGATACAGAAGAAATCCAGAGAATTATAACATCATATTTCAAAAACTTGTACTCTGTGAAGTTTGACAACACAAAAGAGATGGATGAATTTCTAAGTAAACACAACCTACCTAACATGAATCAGGAAGTTGTGAATTATTTAAATAGTCCTATAACATACAAGGAAATTGAGGAAGTAATCTCGAATCTTCCCACCAAAAAGTGTCCTGGACCAGATGGATTCAGCACAGAATTCTACCAGACATTTAAGGAGTTAATAACACCAATACTCCTTAAACTGTTACATCAAATAGCAAAGGAAGGAACACTACCAATTTCCTTCTATGAAGCTAATATCGTCTTAATCCCAAAACCTAATAAAGATTCACTTAAAAAAGAAAACTATAGGCCGATCTCTCTGATGAACACAGATGCAAAAATTCTCAACAAAGTCTTAGCAAATCAGATTCAAAAACATATCAAAAAGATCATTCACGGGGACCAAGTAGGCTTCATCCCCGGCACACAAGGTTGGTACAACATACACAAATCAATAAATGTAATTCATCATGTAAACCAGTCCAAAGTCCAAGACCACATGATACTCTCTATAGATGCAGAAAAAGCCTTTGACAAAATCCAACAGCCTTTTATGATCAAAACGCTAGAGACTGTAGGAATGGAAGGAACCTTTATCAATATAATAAAAGCTGTATACAACAAGCCCACAGCAAGGATTATGCTCAATGGGGAACAATTGGAAGCATTCCCACTTCGATCAGGAACTAGACAAGGCTGTCCACTCTCAACACTTCTATTCAAGATTGTACTTGAAGTGTTAGCTGAAGCCAAAAGACAAGAAAGGGACATAAGAGGGATTCAAATCGGCAAGGAAGAAGTCAAGCTATCCCTATTTGCAGATGACATGATCTTATACCTGAGTGATCCCAAAAACTCCACCAGGAAACTCCTGGAACTAATTGAGAGGTTCAGCAGGGTGGCAGGATACAAAATAAATGTGCAAAAATCAGAGGCCTTCCTATATGCCCAGAATGAAAGAAGTGAAAAAGCCTTAAGAGAAACAATGCCATTTACTATAGCCCCTAAAAAAACGAAATACCGTGGTTTAAACCTAACAAAGGAGGTAAAAGACCTTTATAATGAAAACTTTAAAACCCTAAAGAAAGAAATAGCAGAAGACACCAGAAGGTGGAAAGACCTCCCATGTTCCTGGATTGGTAGAATCAACATTGTAAAAATGACCATCCTACCAAAGGCAATATACAAATTCAATGCTATACCAATTAAAATCCCAAAGCCATTCTTTAAAGAAGTTGACCAAACAATCTCAAAATTCATATGGTGGCACAAAAGACCCAGAATAGCAAAGACAATCCTGAGTAACAAAAACACTGCTGGAGGTATTACCATACCGAACCTTAGTCTATACTACAAATCCATAGATATAAAAACAACTTGGTACTGGCTCCAAAATAGACACACAGATCAATGGATAAGGGTTGAAGACACAGATATAAGCCCACAAAAATACAGCCATTTGGTCTTTGACAAAGGGGCCCAAAGAATCCAATGGAAAAAGAACAGCATCTTCAACAAATGGTGCTGGCAAAACTGGATCTCCACATGCAGAAGATTAAAGCTGGACCCATACTTGTCACCATGTACAGGAATTAATTCCAAATGGATCAAGGACCTTGATTTAAGGCCAGAGACTTTAAAAACCATAGTTGAAAGGATAGGGAACTCCCTTGAGCTGATTGGGCTAGGCCAACATTTCCTGAACAGACATCCAATGGCACAGTCACTGCTACCAACTCTCAACAGTTGGGATCTTGTGAAATTAAAGAGCTTCTGTTCAGATAAAGAGATTGTAACATGAGCTCAAAGGCAACCCACAGAATGGGAGAAAATCTTCACTAACCACATATCTGACAGAGCTCTACTGTCCAGAGTACACAAAGAACTTAGAAAACTAAACTCCAAGGAAAAAAATGGCTCAATTAAAAAATGGGTCCTGGAACTTCAAAGAAACTTTACCAGGGATGAAATTAAAATGTCTAACAAATATCTTAAAAAATGCTCCACTTCCTTAGCCATCCGGGAAATGCAAATCAAAACTTCCCTGAGATATCATCTCACCCCAGTCAGGATGGCAAAAATCCACAATACAAACAACAACAAATGCTGGAGAGGATGTGGAGAGAGGGGAACTCTCCTACATTGCTGGTGGGAATGCAGGCTCATACAGCCACTCTGGTGAGCCGTCTGGAGATTCTTAAAGAAATTAAAGATTGAAATGCCATATGACCCTGCTATCCCACTTTTGGGAATAACCCCCCATGCAGCAGAGGTTCACCTCGATAGCACAAGCTCAACCATGTTCATAGCAGCACTGTTTACAGTAGCAAAGTCATGGAATCAACCTAAATGTCCAACAGTTGACGAGTGGATAAGGAATCTGTGGTACATCTATACAATGGAGTACTACTCAGCCATCAAAAATGATGAATTAATGGAATTTGCTGGGAAATGGATGTCATTAGAAAGAATTATATTAAGTGAAGTATCCCAAACCTAGAAAATTAAGCGCCGTATGTACTCCGTAATAGGTGGCTCCTAGTACCAAACTCACCCAGCCCACATTGAGACACTCAAAAGTAAACCTACGTAACACAGTAATTGCAAGGATTTTGACAAGAGAGATGGGGTAGGAGGGCCACACCAGAAACAATGAGAGAGGGGATCATGTTACAGCAGAGAATACAGCCCTCCATCAAGGTCTGCAAGTAAGTAATGAGAAACCTGGTTAAGTTCACAGACGTTCTTTCCTGATCTCACCAGAAGGGGAGGGCATATAGTCTAGCAGATAAAAAGTAATCATTTTGCAAATGGGTGATGGACACCTCCCTCACTGAGGTTTCGTACTTTTATTACATCTACCCTTGAATGTGCTATTATAACAAGACTCCAGTATAACAGCTTTTTGTCTCTGGCCAGGGGGTGACATACAGTGCCCAGCAGGATGGAGTGAAGGGCATTGCAGGAGCAGCAAAACTGCAAAAGAAAATCAACAAACCACAATCCAGAACTTCAGAGACTCTGTATCAATCACCTAGAACTAGGCCAGCCTAATCACTCCCCATCCTGAAGCTCAGGGACATTTGCGGAAGAGGGGGCGGTAAGATTGTAAGAGCAAAAGGATGGGAAGAACAACGATTTGCACGATTCTCAACAATAGTTGGGGCCAAAGCAATCATAATGGGACTTTGCATGCCCTGCGCAATGTCCAGAGCACTGTTGCCCTCATAAAGTCTAGCATCTGTTAAGGGCACCGAGATCCCTGGAGGCAAGGGATTGACAGCCATAGTAGTGCTCCTATGCTTAAGGGGAACAAGAGAAAGAGCTTATGGAAATGCCACTGGGTCCTTATATGTCATCAGAGAGGAGGACCCAGCAGAGAGTCAGGCGTACACAATAGAGGACTCTCTGGGAATTGGGGGGGAGGCACTGGGGGATGGGGAGGGGGAGGAGGGGGAGGAGGTGGTTTGGGGGGAGGAGGGGGGAGGGAGGGAACTGGTAAAAACAATTTTAAAATGTATAATTACATTTTTAATAAAAAAAGTTACCTCCCACAGAAAAAATGTCTTGCTTACCCCATAAAAAACATGCCTGCAATTAATCTCTGATTACTTGTTTTAACTTCATTGCATATCACTGACTATAATCTCATATGTTTAAAATTTGTTTTAGGGCTAGAGAGATGACTCAGGAGTTAAGATTCTGCCTTGTAAGAAGGATGTGAGTTTGGATCCCAGATCCCATGTAAAAACACCAGGTGGAAATGATGGCAACCTAAACGTCTGACTCTGGAAGGTAGAGCTTGGGAAATCACAGAGCGAAGCAAAAAGGAGGTAGAAGCAATCCAGGATGACTTCTGAATTCTCCCTTGGGCCTCCACAGACACACATGGTGCCCTCTGATACACACAATACACACACCTGCATGCACACACATACACACATAAACACACAAAATAAAATTTGTTTTAAAGTTTTCATATATATATATATTATATGATAAGCATATGCTCCTTCCTACCCCCTACCTTCTCTTTTTAAACTCTCCCCTATCATTAGTTTTCTTTATTCTACTTGGCAGTTTCACTTCTACATTCCTATCATAGATATATATGTGATTTTATATATCTATATAAAATCAATAATCTACAAATAATCTGATATCTTCTTATGCATATGATTATTTTGTGATTATTTCTCATCTCTTTCCAGATGGAACATAAACTGCAGAAGGAAAAGAACATACTTTTCCTTGTTCAACACTGTATTTCCCAAGATATTGGTGAATGTATCAATGAGCAAATAAATTAACATTAATTATTCAGGCATTGCTTGTCCGATAGCTATCAGCGTCGAGTATCACAATTGACTGAAGTCACAGAGGTAAAATTTCTAATAAGGATAGAAGGCAGAATAAGGTTGAAACTCAGTGGACTCAAAATAGAGTATACAACACTGAAAACTAGACTCAATTGAAGTCACAAGAAGAAAAGAAAATTAGACATTTCTAACTGACAGAGAAGGTCAAATTGTGATCACGTACAGTGCTTACCCTGTAGTACTTCAGACTCATTATCTCAGGCAATGCTAGCTCTAAACTCTATAGATAGTTTGGGCTTGTAGGTGACTAAAATCACCTTAAGTAATGAAAACTAGAAAGTTCTGAAGAAATAACAGGAAAGAGTTGGGAAGATATTAGCAGGTTATTATTAAATATGATTCAAGATACATCTTTGTGGCCAAATGCTTTCTTAGCTGATTTAAATTGCCCAATGTAAGTGTGAGATTCATTAGTATAAAGGCACCTAATTATGTTGTTGAGAGGTCATTAGGAATCAGCTTTTTTTTCACTGTTATAACCATTTATTTAAAAACATTCGAGTATTTTTTTGCATTTGACAATTGAAATCATTACTTCTTTTTTTTTTTTTTTGCTTTGTTTCTTTTTTTCTTTTTTTCGTTTTTTCGTTTTATTTCCACGCATACAAACTTAACAGGCATACCGGTCCCCTCCCTCCCTCCAACCTCCCATCACCCTATGACCCCCTTCCCTCTCCACTGCCTCCCCATCCCCCAGTGACTCCCCCTCCCATCCCCAGAGCATTCTTTATTGTTCATGCCAGTCTCTTCTCTGGGTCCTCCTCTCTGATGAGCTGCAAGGACCCAGTGGCTTTTCCCATAACACTTTCCTGTATTCCCCTTAAGCATAGGAACACTACTGTGGCTGTCAATCCCTTGCCTCTAAGGATATTAGTGCCTTTAGCAAATGCTAGACTTTGTGGGGTCAATAGTGTGTTACATTGCGCAGGGCATGGAAAGTCCAATTATGATTGTATTGGCCCTAACTTGTGTGGAGTATCTTGCATATCATTGCTCCTCCCATCCTTTGCTCTTACAATCTTACCACCCATTCTTCTGCAAATTTCACTGAGCTTCTGGATGGGGAGAGATTAGGCTGACCTAGTTTCAGGTCGTGGATATAGTCTCTGCAGTTCTGGATTATGGTTTGTTGATTTTTTTTCCAGTTTTGCTGCTCCTGCAATGCCCTTCACTCCATATTGATGGGTATTGGATGTCACCCCCTGGCCAGAGATAAAAAGCTGTTAAACTTGAGTCTTGTTATAATAGCACATTCAAAGGTAGATGTAATAAAAGTAGGAAACCGCAGTGAGGGAGGAGTCAGTCACCCATTTGCAAAATGGTTACTTTTTATCTGCCAGATTATATGCCCTCCCTTTCTGGTGAGATCATACCCCATCAGCTGTAAATGATCAGGAACAAAAGTCTGTGCACTTAACCAGGTGTCTCATTACTCATTTGGAGTCCTGAATGGTAGCCTATTTTCTCTGCTATGACATGGTCCCCTCTCTCCTTGTTTCTGGTGTGGCCCTCCTACCCCATCTCTCCTGTTCATAATCCTTGCAATTACTGAAGTTATTACAGAGATTTATCCTTCAGTGTCTCTAGGTGGGTTTGGTACTAGGAGCCACCTATTAGGTAGTACATACAGCCCTTAATTTTCTGGGTCTGGGATACTTCACTAAATATAATTGTTTATAATAACATCCATTTCCCAGCAAATTCCATTAATTCATAATTTTTGATGGCTGAGTAGGACTCCATTGTATAGGTGTACCACATTTTAGTTATCCACTCATCAACTGTTGGATATTTGGGCTGATTCCATGACTTTGCTATTGTAAACAGTTCTGCTATGAACATGGTCGTACTTGTGCTAAAAGTAATTTTTGCTGTAAGGGGGGTTATCCCAGAAGTGGAATAGCAGTGTCATATGGCATTTCAGTTTTTAATTTCTTTAAGAATCTCCATTCGGCTCGCCAGAGTGGCTGTATGAGCCTGCATTCCCACCAGCAATGTAAGAGAGTTCCCCTCTCTCCACATCCTCTCCAGCATTTGGAGTTTTTGTATTGTGGATTTTTGCCATCCTGACTGGAGTGAGATGATATCTTAGGGAAGTTTTGATTTGCATTTCCCTGATGGCTAAGGATGTGGAGCATTTTTTAAGATATTTGTTACACATTTTAATTTCATCTCTAGTAAACTTTCTTTTAAGTTCCAGGACCCATTTTTTAATGGGGCTATTTGTTTCCTTGGTGTTTAGTTTTCTAAGTTCTTTGTGCATTCTGGATAATAGAGCTCTATCAGATATGTGGTTAGTGAAGATTTTTTTCCATTCTGTGGGTGGCTTTTGTGCTCCTGTTACAATCTCTTTATCTGAATAGAAGCTCTTTAATTTCACAAGATCCAGTCTGTTAACAGTTGGTTGCAGTGACTTTGCTATTGGATGTCTCTTTAGAAACTGTTGGCCTAGCCCAATCAGCTTGAAAGAGTTCGCTACCCTTTCAACTATGGTTTTTATAGTCTCTGGCCTTATACCTAGGTCCTTCATCAATTTGGAATTAATTCCTGTACATGGTGACAAGTAGGGGTCCAGTTTTAATCTTCTGCATGTGGATATCCAGTTTTGCCAGCACCATTTGTTGAAGATGCTGTTCTTTTTCCATTGGATTCTTTGGGCCCCTTTGTCAAAGATCAAATGGCTGTAGTTGTGTGGGCTTATATCTGGGTTTTCAACCTTATCCATTGATCTGTGTGTCTATTTTGGAGCCAGTACCAGGCTGTTTTTACAACTATGCATTTGTAGTATAAACTAAGGTTTGGTATGGTGATACCTCCAGCAGTGTTTTTGTTATTCAAGATTGTCTTTGCTATCCTGGGTCTTTTGTGCCTCCACATGAATTTTGCGATTTTTTGGTCAACCTCTTTAAAGAATTGCTTTGGAATTTTAATTGGAATACCATTGAAGTTGTATATTGCCTTTGGTAGGATGGTCATTTTTACGATGTTGATTCTGTCAATCCAGGAACATGGGAGACTTTCCACCTTCTGGTGTCTTCTGCAATTTCTTTCTTTAGGGTTTTAAAGTTTTCATCGTAAAGGTCTTGTACTTCCTTGGTTAGGTTTATACTAAGGTATTTCATGTTTTTAGGGGCTATAGTAAAGAGGATTGATTCGCTCAGGGCTTTTTCACTTCTTTCATTCAAGGCATATAGGAAGGCCACTGATTTTGGTACATATATTTTGTATCCTGCCACCCTGCTGAACTTCTCAATTAGTTCCAGGAACTTACTTGTGGAGTTTTAGGGATCATTCAGGTATAACATCATGTCATCTGCAAATAGGGATAGCTTGAATTCTTCCTTGCCAATATGAATCCCTTTTATGTCCCTTTCTTGTTTTATGGCTTCACCTAAGACTTCAAGTACAATTTTGATTAGAAGTGGTGAGAGTGGGCAGCCTCGTCTAGTTCCTGATCGAAGCAGAAATGCTTCAAGTTTTTCCCCATTGAGTATAATCCTTGCTGAAGGCTTGTTGCATACAGCTTTTATTATATTGATAAAGGTTCCTTCCATTCCAACCTTCTCTAGGGTTTTGATCATAAAAGGATGTTGTATTTTGTCAAATGCTTTTTCTGCATCTATTGAGAGTATCATGTGTTCTTGTACTTTGGACTGGCTTATATGATGAATTACATTTATTGATTTGCGTATGTTGAACCAACCTTGTGTGCCTGGAATAAGCCTACTTGATCCCTGTGGATGATCTTTTTGATATGTTTTTGAATCCGATTTGCTAAGAATTTTTTGAGAATCTTTGTATCTGTGTTCATCAGAGAGATTGGCCTATAGTTTTTTTTAAGTGTAACTTTATTAGGTTTTGGGATTAAGACGATATTAGCTTCACAGAAGGAATTTGGTAGTGTTCCTCCCTTTTTTATTTGATGGAACAGTTGAAGGAATATTGGTGTTATTAGCTCATTAAATGTCTGGTAGAACTCGGCGCTGAATCTATCTGGTCCAGGACATTTTTTGGTGAGAAGATTCAAGATTACTTCCTCGATTTCCTCATATGTTGTAGGACTATTTAAATAATTCACCACTTCCTGATTCTATTTAGGTAAGCTGTGTTTATTTAGGAAATCATCCATCTCTTTTGTGTTGTTGTATTTCACGAGTATAAGTTTTTGAAGTATGACATAATTCTCTGGATTTCTTAGGTATCAGTAGTGATAACTCCATTTTCATTTCTAATTTTGTTAATTTGGGTTTTCTCTCTCTTGCTTTTGGTTAATTTAGCTAGGGGTGTATCAATCTTATTGATTTTTTCAAAGAACCAGCTTTTTGACTGTTTGATTTTCTGTATCATTTTCCTAATCTCAATGTCGGATATTTCTCCCCTTATTTTGCTAATCTCCTCTCTTCTGCCTTTGGGATCAGATTTCTCGAGTTTCTCTAAAGCTTTAAGCTGCATTGTTAAGTTATTTATTTCTGACGTTTCCATTTTTTTGATGCAGGCATTAAGATCTATGAACTATCTCTTAGGATAGCTTTCATTGTGTACCAGAGATTTCGGTAAGTTGTATTTTCATTATTCTTTTTCAGGAAATCTTGAATTTCCTTTGTAATTTCTTCCTGAATCCAGTTCTCATTCAGCATCATAGTGTTAAGTTTCCAGGAGTTAGTGTATTTTCTGTTGTTTGTTGTGTCGTGGATGTCTAGCTTTAGGCCGTGGTGGTCTGATAGGGCACAGGTTAGAATTTCAACTTTCTTGTATATGTGTAGATTCATTTTGTGACCCAATATGTGATCTATTTTGGAGAAAGTTCCGTGTGCTGCCGAGAAAAATGTGTATTCTTTGGTGCTTGGATGAAAAGTTTGATAGAGATCTCTAAGGCCCATTTCTTTCAGGGTTTGATTAAGTTCCAAAGTGTCTTTGACAAGCTTTTGACCTGTTGATCTATCCCATGTTGAGAGGGCAGTGTTGAAATCCCCCAGAATTATCAACTGGGGGTTGATTTCTCACTTTAGACGCTGTAGGGTTTTCTTAATGAATGTGGAGGGTCCCGTATTGGGTGCATATATGTTCAATATTGTGAAGTCTTCCTGGTGAATTGTACCTGTGACTAAAATGTAGTATCCATCTGTGTCTCTTATGATTTTTTTTGGTTTGAAGTCCACTTTGTCTGTCAGCATAATGGCTACCCCTGCATGTTTCCTGGTTGCATTAGCTTGCAAAATTTAGGACCAGCCTTTCATTTTTAGGATGCTCCTATCTTTTGTGGTGAGATGAGTTTCCTGAAGGCAGCAGGTTGATGGGTTGTTGCTTTTAATCCAAGTATGTAATCTGTGTCTCTTGATCTCTGAGTTAATACCATTGACATTTAATGTTATAATGGAGAAATTATTTTTAATTCTGGACATTTTTGATGTTTAGTGGATTTTGTAAGCGTATTGTTTGACATTTATATTTTGGTGGTATTTATTTCCCTTCTGTCCTCCTGGATATGCTTTTTTTTTTCTTCAAGTTTGAATATCATTTCTAGCATTTTTTGAAGGCCTGGTTTGGTAGACATGTATCTCTTCAAGTTGTCTTTGTTTCTGGAAAACTTTTCTTTCTCCCTCGATCATGACAGATAAGTTTCGTGTGGTATATCAGTCTGGGTTGGCATATTTGCTCGTTTAATACTTGAAGTACATCTCTCCAAGATCTTCCTGCTTTTACTGTTTCCATTGAGTAGTCATTCACTATTTTAATAGGTTTCCTTTAAAAGTGACTTACTTTTTTCTCTTGAAGCTCTCAGCAACTTTTCTTTGTCTTGAATGTGGAGTGTTTTGACTATTATTTGCCATGGTGATTTTCTATTTTGGTCATATTTGTTTGGAGTGCGAAATGCCTCTTGTATTTGGATGGGCCTCTCATTCTTCAGTTGAGGGAAGTTTTCATTTATGATAACTTGAAAAATTTCCTCAAGTGTGGTATTTTAGGATTCTTGCTCTGGTATTCCATGAATGTGCATGTTAGGCTTCTTCGGGGTGTCCCATATCTCTTGAAAATTCCTTTCAAGTATCTTTTTGGCTTTAACAATCTCTTCCATTGAGCTGGCTAATTCTCCCACTTTGTCTTCAAGATCTGAAATTCTATTTTCTGCTTCATTAGTTCTGCTGATAAGACTCTCTGTTGAATTTTGGGTTGAAGATAACTTGTCTTTCAGTTCAATTTTAAACTCTACCTGAGACCGTTTTAACTGCTTTATGCCTATTTTTGTTGTATATGTTTTTGGGGTGGCTGTATGTGGAAGTTGATCTACAGCAATTGATAGTAGAAAGGATTAGTAAGGTGAAAAAAAGGAGGTTTACTTATCTTTGGGCTGGATGTGAAGATCTCGCTCATGTGATAGGATGATTGTAGAGGGCTTCAGTTGTATGGCCTTTGTCTCTTAGAGTTTTGCTTGAGCTTCCTTTGGACTCTATTGTATTCTGAGTAGCAGTGTGTCTTCCATGGACCACGTGCTTGGGTCCCCGGTGGGCAGGAGAGGCATAGGGGCTGATGTTGATGGCAGATTCTTCACCTGGGACCTGGGACTTGGCTTAGTGGCCTACCCAAGCTCCAGGGATGGAGAAATGTGAGCCAGTCTGGTCTGGTTGGGCAGATGGGCAGGCAGGAAGAAGCAAGGGGCTGGGGCCCGCGGCATGGCCCAGGCAAAAACCAGAGGCAGCCTGTGTGCCGCGGGGACCAGGGGTCACCTGGGGGGGGCTAGGCGAACTCACCTGGGGATGGAGGACTGGGAGCAGCCGGAATCAGCTTAATTTCTTCTACTCACCTGCTCTCCCATAAGTCCAACCAAAATTTAGATTTTCCTTGGATTATCTTGATTGTTCTACCTCTCCTGGGATTTTGATAGCCAATTTCTGACACCAATGGATAAAATATCTCCAGAGTAAGTAGAGTGTTAATCCCTGAAGGTTTGAAAATGTTAGTTAAAGCCTCCCATTCTTTCTACTGAGTTCCAGAAAGCTATGTGCTTCATAAGGCATCTAAGTACACATTTGTAAACTGAACACATTAGCATACACAATGCCAAAAATTAAGAATTTAATATTTTTCTGTTCTTTCAGCATGGAGGTGACATGTAGAAGCTAAGTCAATTTAGTTCCCCTTATCTTATAGTCAATAATGCCATTTATCCTTAGACAAAAACGAGCTTAAAGAACACACTGCAATCAACCTGCCACTTTGTTCTTATAAATGAAAAGTGGCACATAATCCAAAAATGCCTTTTTCTACCAAGAAGTGCTAGGTGGCACAAATCTGGAAATGCAAAACCTCTTTCCAACACTTCAGTGTAGGAAATCTTTATGAAAAGCAATGAAAGTACTAAGAGGTACACATCCCACAAAGAAAATGTGTTCTTCTCTTAATATTGGTGGTCATATTTCATCTACATTTTGTTTGGTCTGAAGTGTCACAAGCAGGTGGAATATATTGACTTCAATAATGTAGATATAATTTATATTACATGATTTCCTCAAAAGTCTCAAGTCTGACTTCTTCAATGAACTCTTTTCAACATATACACAAATAACTCAGAAAGAGCTTTCCTATACAGACAACTCCACTATAGCAATTATCAAGCAGTATAATGTTTATTGATTGACCTACTACATTGTGAAATTCTTGCGGACATGAGGCAATTTTAGTCATAAATTTAGTCAAAAACCTAGCATAATACTTGGCATATAAACGTATTCCATAAATGTTCTTCTCATGTTGAATGAAATATTTTCATCAACACACACATAACCTAGCTTTTTTATTCAAGCATCTCCCACTCATTTTTTCTGCACACAGGTGGCGTCAAATGAATATTGTTATAAATTGTAACAATTTGAATTGTTCTTCTGTTTGTCACATTGTGGATGATAAAAACCACAAGAATAACCCTCCTATGGATATCAGTCTGATTGGAGAGATGATGTGAGTAATCCTGAAGCAAATTGTCTACATTTGCTCAGAAATTGTGCTCATATATTAATGAGAGAGAGGCTCAGAGTAGTGTTAAGAAGGTAGGATTGTAGTTGAACCTAGAATACTCAGTTTGGCAAGAATTAACAGAAAATAACAAACTGAGGGTACAGCACAGGCAAAGGAAAGCCATGTCACAGGAATAATTGTACCATGTGATGTTAAACAGTGAGGATCTAATTTTGGAAGGCAATGAAAGGGCACTGAATTCTGAGTAAAGCATGCAAATATCTAAAGGACTCCAAAAAAGAGGACAAATAAGCAGTACAGTTTTTGTAGAAAAGAATGAGAGATACTTCAGGAATATAGCCTTCTTTATTAAATACCATGATGTTTCCTGATGTAGAAGTCTGCATGAGAAATGTTCATCATATAGGTTCTTTTGCAAAGAGTGATTGAAAGGTTAAGGTATTCTAGTCAAACAAGGGAAGACTCTGTCCATCATTGTCTGCACTTTGCAAAACTCACTGCTGACAGATGGTTACAGTGAAATCATTTTAATAATAGGACAGTGTCTGTCTTGTTCTCTCTTATATCAACAGGATAAAACAAAGTGACTGACAAACATATTTTGTGAAATAGAATAATCATTTATGCAAAATAAATGCTGAACTTAAGTTTTTAGCTAGTATTATGATATGCAGTACATTGATTCAGCACTTTTATTGCCAGATATGGGAGCCATAGACAGAAGATGATGGCAGAATGAGATCAAACCTTTTTACCCAAAGGAGCATAGTGTAATTTATTCAGAAATCTCCAATTTCATATTTGCTTCATGAAGTATAGAAACTAATAAAATGTAAACATATTGTTTCAGGCTACATTTCTAGTCGGAAAGATAGATGGTAGATGGAATGTACATGACTTATTAATTTGACTACTAGATACATTGATCTATTGGAAAGAAGGAAGATAAAGGAAGAGGAGAGAAAATTAGGACTATTGAGAAGACAAGGTACACAAATCTTTTATGGAAATGAGTGAACAAGCTATGATCTCAATGTGGCAAAATTTTCAAAAATATGGCTATATCACTTTTTAAATACATTTTTCATTATTACCGCTCATACAAACTTAATAGGTAGATCAGTTCCTTCCCTCCCTCCTCCTCCCCCCAAATCCCCTGCTCCCCCTCCCCACCCTCCCCATCCCCCAGTGCCTCCCCCCCAATTCCCAGAGAGTCCTTTATTGTGTATGCCTAACTCTCCTCTGGGTTCTGTATCAAGGCACAAGTGGAAAAAAATCACCTTAAGCTAAAAAATTAAGAAAACTCTGCAACAATCCAACTAAGACTAAGAAAGAAATGTAAGGAAGTTTTTTGGGAAGTAAGAAAGAAGTCTTTCTGTCAAAAAGAGCAGCCACGCATATTCATATAGAAGACATTTATGAAGCATGTGTAGAGACACATTTTTTCCATTTTTCCACATAATTTTCCTCTATATCAGAAAAGAAAGCAGTAGTACCCGCTCCTTAATTTTATCCCTGGAAGATTATATTAGATATTTTTTATTCTAAGATAAAAAGGAATGTTGCCTAAAGCTACTAAATATGTGGTGATTTGTTACAATAGCCTCAGAAACTTTGTATAGGTGGAAGAAAGAGAGGCCAAGGCAGAAGTCAGATCACAGTGGAACTTGAAGGTTAGAAAATGTTAATGATGAGGGAAGCCATTTCATCTTTATGAAATGAAAACACTAATAGAAAGAGAACTGCTATTTAAGGGAGGAGACTTGTGATAGCTCTAAGGAGGACAAGCATGAACATATTGAAATGCTGATATGAAAGAGAAAAGGTAGGAGATATAGACAAAAGAGGATAACGAAGGAAGAATAATCTTGGACTGGCTACAGGTGGAGAACAGCAGAAATGGAAGCAGAATAAGGATAAGTGATATCAAATAAGAGAGATTAGGAAGGCAAATAAGAACTGGATAAGATAAGGATAGCTTCAAGACCTAGTGTTCTGAAGGCAGGAACTCAATACTTTCATGACATAATGCTCTTTGATTATCTTCTTTCCTAAAAAGGTCTGCAAAAAAAGGAGAAATGAAGTGACCTGCTTACAATGACACAGAGGTCCCTCAAGTTGACATTTTCTCAGCTGTGACAGAATAAACACAATAATGCATGTCAACTGAAGTGTCTGTCACATGATAAATATTCAATATAATGTGGCAACTATTACTATAAGATAAGGTACAATACCTCTAAAAATCTAGCTAGCTAGAATTTAGTACCATAGGTATCTTGTCAGACAAGCCTAAGCTTATGTTCTAGTTTTGCTATTCACTAGCTATGATCATGTTGATTAATATATAATACATGCACATTCTAACTTCATTCTTCTGTTTTATTTTTCTGTTAAATCATAATAAGTACCTTTAATTATACAAATGCCCACCCTGAGGCTAATAATGTACTTTTAGGAGCAAGTGAAATTCAGGAAATGTTGCTATAATTACAGTCACAGGACACATAGTATCTGTATCTTATATAATGGGAAAAAATCTATCTGCCCATAGTCATAATTATGTGATGATGGAAAAAAATGACAACAGTTACCAGCTCAGTTTCATTTATTATGCAACTCGTATAAAATCCAACAGAAAAATCTGAAAAGCTTCTTTTACCTTGATGACTACGTAAATATTCATGCAAACATTTGATTATGGTACTGTATTTGAATAAAATTTCTAAATATTTTAATCAAGTCAACCTTCATATGCAACAGAAGTAATCTTTCCTTTCACAGATTCCTGAGTGGATGATGGGATGTTGTTTGATGTATCACTGATTGGTTATTTACTTGTATAGTTAAAATTCATCTCTTCCTTTCATCATTTTGAAGGGACATTGATTTCAATTAAAAAAAACTCTACATGAGATGAACAAGAAATCTAAATCTACAAAGCAAAAATGAATGGAAGAAGGCATACAAAGTTCAAGGGGAAGCCAAGAGGGGCAATGCGAAAGAGTTTAGTTACAATGATTGTTAGGACAGGTTGTAGAGATTTTGTCTGATTCTTAAAGACCACACAAGTATACCATTTTAGAATCACAACAAGGTAAAATGTCATTCTAAGCAGGCCCAATAATAAAAGGAGAACCACACATGCTCATTTCCCCTGTACCCTTAAGTACTACCATTTCCTACCACATTTCCCAATACACACACTCTATCACAGATGGTAACAGAGAAAGAATAGGTTTTCTGAAGTGTTTTCATAGGGACCAAGGAGCGCATCACCATCTGTCCAGAATTCTTCAACCCTATCTTAATGCTATCCCTGCCTGTTCTGTGGGGACAGCTGAAGACAATGTGTGAATGTGTAGTCCCCTTTAGGTTTATTTCACCCCTTTAATGTCATCTTTGTTGAGATGTGTGAGTCAGTCAGTAGCATTTTTATCACTATTCTATAATAAAATGAATAACTACATATTGTGTTCTACTCTATGGAGATTTAGAAAAAAAGGGCATAGTTTTCCTGTCAGATTCTCAAAATTCTGTTTGCCCCATATAGTTTTCTGAAAGTTATTTAGGACCTTTAAATCACATTTCACATGATTTCTTTAGCCTGAGAATTGGTGTCTCTCTTAGGATTACTTTGTAAAGTAATATATACCATAATAAATTATCTCAATGGTCATACTTATAGATATATCCCACATTTTATTGCAATTAACATCAGCATATTCCTGAACAGCTTTTTAATGGCTTTGGAATGAACTATTGCAGCCTCTGAAATCTGTACAATACAAAAAATTATCTTATTTAAACTTCAACTGAGATGATCAATTTCTAAATAACTTATATATATATACGCACACAAATATCCTAATAGTCATCCTTTCTTAATATTCTTGCCTTGAATTAATAGAGTGCCATTTTCTCCCAGGAGTCCAAAGAGCTCCACAGAAGAAAACATTCATCCTCCTGGTATTCATGTGGACAAAGAAGGCTCAAGAATGTTTATTATAAGGACCCAGTGGCGGTGGAGAGTTAGGCGTACACAATAAAGGACTCTCTGGGAATTGGGGGGGAGGCACTGGGGGATGGGGAGGGGGTTTGGGGGGAAGAGGGGGGAGGGAGGGAACTGGTAAAAAATTTTTAAATGTATAATTAAATTTTTAATAAAAAAACAAAAACAAACAAAAAAAAAGACAAATAGAATGTGCCAAGAGCTTCATGAGGAAAAAAAGTCACTTTTAAAAGGGAAACTTTTAAAATAACAAATAAAAAAAAAATAATGTTTATTCCCATTTCATAGTCCGAAAAAATGAAGAGATAGGATATAAACGATTTTCTACATAGAAGGATAGAAGCAGAAATATGAAAGTTATTAAAAGTAGGTGAAGAAAACTTTCAGAAGAATAATGACCCTGACAGTGCTGAGTCTGGAGTTAATTTGGTGATGCTATTTGTCAAAAGCTGTGATGAATCTTGTATGTCTTATCCAGTTTATTGTCATAAAATGCTAGCATACCAAAACTAGAAATTTAAATAGAAACATGCATCAAATTAAGGATAAGTAATTCTTAAGCTAAGGTGCTAGTAATTGCTTTATAAAGCCAGTTACTTAGAGTTAAGTCTTCCTACAAACATAAGGAATATGGCAGCAACCTTAAAAACACAACTGAACAAAGTTTGTCAGAAAAAAATTAGCACCAAAGAGTCTCCCTAGACTACAGAAGTAACATAAACTTTAAGATGAAACTTTGCCATATGACTCTGTTATACCACTTTTGGGAATAACCCCCTATACAGCAAAAATTCACTTCGATAGCACAAGTAGGACCATGTTCATAGTAGCACTGTTTACAATAGCAAAGTCATGAAATCAGCCCAAATGTCCAACAGTTGACGAGTGGATAAGGAAAATGTGGTACATTTATGCAATGGAATACTACTCAACCACCAAAAATGATGAATTAATGACATTTGCTGGGAAATGGATGGAATTAGAAACAATTATATTGAGTGAAGTATCCCAGACACAGAAAACTAAGTGCCGCATGTACTCCCTAATAGGTGGATCCTAGTACCAAACCCACTTAGAGACACTCAAAGACAAATCTCTGTAATACCTACAGTAATTGTAAAGATTATAAACAGGAGGGATGGGGAAGGAGGGCCCCACCAGAAACAAGGAGAGAGGAGACCATGTTACAGCAGAGAAAATAGGCCACCATCAAGGACTGCAAGTTTTTAATCTGTTGCCAGGGGGTGACATCCAATACCCATCAGGATGGAGCCAAGGGCATTGCAGGAGCAGCAAAACCGATGAAAAAATTCAACAAACCATAATTCAGAACACCAGAGAATCTATATCAACCACCCGGAACTGGGCCAGCCTAATCTCTCCCCATCCTGAAGCTCAGGGAAATTTGTGGAAGAGGGGGCAGTAAGATTGTAAGAGCACAAGGATGGGAGGATTAATGATATGTAAGATACTCCACACAAGTTAGTGCCGAAGCAATCATAATAGGACTTTGCATAACCTCCACTATGTCCAACACATTGACCCCACAAAGTCTAGCATGGACTAAAGGCACAAAGATCCTTGGAGGCTAGGGACTGACAGTCACAGTAGTGTTCCTAAGCTTAAGGGGAACACAGGAAAGGGTTCTGGGAAATGCCGCTGGGTCCTTGCACCTCATCAGAGAGGAGGACCCAGAGGAGAGTTTGGCATGCACATTAAAGGATGCCCTGGGGATGGGGGGGAGCCACTGGGGGATGGGGAGTGAGAGGGGGAGGGAGGGAGGAAGGGGAGCAGGGGGTTGAGGGGTGGTGGAGGGAGGGAGAGGACCAGTGTACCTGTTAAGTTTGTATGAGCAAAAATAATAATAAAAAAGATGAAACTTTGCTTTTAATCATGCCTGCAATTAACCAAATATAGAGTTAAAAATAATGATCCAATGAAGGATGAATTAATTATACTAATCACAGAATTAGGTATAATCTACTGAAGCTTAACAATATTGTACTTATATACTTTATTCTTAATTAGAACATATAGTAATAATAGTCTTTTGGGGTCAATGTAATAATAGCAAAAAGAAGATCCCCCAGGAATATGTTCACTAAGTAAAACAACAAGCAACTGAAATTTTGTCTATACGTAAATATCAAAAGAAAGAACAGGAAAGAGTCAGAAGCATTAGCTAGATCAAACTCTGGCAGGTTTATTACAATTCTTATGAAGGAATGCAACTGTTTCATGGGTAGATGGCTATTGTGAAAGTGATGAAAATCTACCCAACTTTCACCAATAAAGTGCGAGTATAGAAGACCTTTGGATTCTTTGTAGGAAAAATTACTGAATTTTTCTGAGATTTGTTCCCACTGATAAAATGAGAATGCTCATAGCATCTACATACAAGACTACAGAAAGAAAATATGTCATCACAAGGCAGAATATTCAGGTGTAATTAAGGAAGACAAAAAAAAAACTCTCATTCTAGAACTTGGATGAAGATGTCAACATAAGTAATAAGATTAAAATTACCTACAAAGATAATGATTACTTTCTTAAAGGCACCTTTATCAAGGATGTTAAAGTAACTAATAAACAAGGCTTACTTTGGGCCAGAATGTTTATGACCTTGAGTCGAATTACCTGTTTCTAAATCTAAAGAATGTATCACCTTAAAACAATCTTATAACTTCATTTACAAAAGGAAATACTTTATGAAGAGAGCAATAAGTAAACAAGCTCATACATTTTCATTTGATTTTTAAATCTTGTTCTTTCAACCTTGTAGATTACCTCCTTTGAGCAAATTAATTTAGAAAACTACAGAAGTCAGTTCCCAAGGAGGGAATTCCTCAGGTTGCTGAAAGCAGTTTTGAACTGTGTACTCCCTTCACCACTAACAAATCCTTATGAAAGATAATTTATTCAGTGCTATTATTATTAGCACCATCATTATTATTATCAGGATCTTCATTCTAATATAATACTTACTTGACTGGGGATTATTTCTGGATCAAACCATTCATAGACTTATGTTATTGAGCCAAGAATATGATTTTTAGTTCCATGACCATTAATCACAAGCTACCAATGTAACCAGAAGAAAGTGAATCATGATTTGTTATACACTTTACTACTGTGTTTCTTAGGTGATTCTTGGCCAATTACTTAGATTTATGGAGTCCCGAAATGTCTAAACATCATGGTCTCTAAAACTTGATTTATTCTCAGCACCATGCCTACATGTCTGAATTTCTGATATATAGTTCACTGACCACACACAATTTTAGACTCCTTGCCATGATTTCTTGGCTTCCATTATTTGGCTCACTTTAATCCTCTGACAACCACTAGCACAGGAAATGTTCTAATCTACACTCGAATTCCTATTTTAAGTTGCCAATTTGATAATTTATACTAAAATTCCTTGTCTAGGCAGCTTTGTCTCATGTGTTGTATTACTAAAAGTAACAGAGCAAAGGTCATGCTAAAGAAGTTAAATGATAAAAGTGGTTGATATCATCACGTTAAGCACTCAGTTGTTCCAATTCAGTCCTGTAACAGTGCCAAATACATAAGCGAAGAGCATATGTGGCTGCTTTAGTTTCACCTACTGTACCTGAGACTGTAGCCATTATAATTAATAACCAATTTGACAACAGTAAACAAACAAGCTTACTCTATCACAAAAGTGCACTTTATAATACCATGCTAAAAGTTTGCAGAAGTTAGGGTTGGAGAGATGGCTTAAGGGTTAATGCCTTCCTCTTGCATGCAAAAGGACCCGAGTTTGGATCCCAGATCCCATGCAAAAATGGCAGGCTGAAATGATTAAGGCCTGTAGAGCAAGCAGTAAGGAGGTAAGGCAATCTGGAATGATTCCTGATGTCACTCTTGGGTCACCACAGGCATGCACACACAAACACACATAGAAGCAAAAAAAAAATGTGGAGATTAGAAATTGTAGTCCAAGATATGTAAAGCAGCAACACATGTAAGCACAGGTTAAACATGAATGTTCCAGTAAGGAGTTTACTTATTGAAAATGAAAAGCAAATTGAGGAGGTACCAGGAAGTATCATGATCCTCTGATAGTTTATGAGAAGAAAATATGAGGTCAGCATTTACAACAAGAGAAAATATTAACCTTTCAAAAATCTGCACCTCACACTTTTTTCATTAAATTACTGGGTGTTGCATTTTGCCTGCATGGTTGCCAGTAAATAACCATCAAACAGCTTAAGGAAAAAGGGGTTCATTTTCTTACAATTGTCCAGTTACAGTCTGTCCAGCTTGATGGGAGAGCATGCACCAACACCAGGGCTGAGGGAACTGACCACACCAGCATGTCTGGCCAAGTATACACAAGGATGCCAACTCTCTTAACCAGCTCTCTGTCTTCTATTCCAGGGCCTAATCCCACTCACCATAGACTGGGCTTTCCCCATCAGCTAGACAATCTCCTGCAGGTTTTTCTGGGCTTAACTCAGCCATTAATTTTCTACAAATGTGCCCAGAGCTCAAACCCTCAACTATCAAGGTGACACCTGTGCCTAACTATGACACTGGTAAATAAAACTGCAAATGACCTTCAGTCTCAGACATATTACCTCCTGAACTTCTTGGGATTCTCCCAAGTTAGTTTCTAGAAAATGTGACATTGTCAAGCTGAACTACATAAATGAATCAACACAATAGTGTATAATTTAATGGACCATTCAGTGAAAGACACAGTACAGTATAATAATGCAAAGTCTATAGGGTATGCATGAATTTAAATACCTTTACAAAACTAACAGGTGATAGTGGGAAAGGAACTATTCCTATAGAGGAATTGTAAGAAGGATTCATGCATAAATGGAGTTAACTTCAACCATTTATCCTTTTATTTTTGGTATGTTTCTTCTTAAATAATCTTTAAAAGTTATGATTAATTTATATATTAAAATATGACTTGATATTATAGAATATATTGTATATTTTTATATATTTTCCTTCTTCCCCAACTTTGTATCCCTCAAACTCTAATCAAGGAAAGAATTAAGTCAGAAGATGCAGGAAGGGAACAGAAAGTCATGCTCCCTGAAGGATGTTGGTAAGTATATTCCCAAGATCTTGCTCTGACAAGCAAGCAGAAGATAGGTCTCCAAATAATTTGAAGACATATTTTTAGGGTTATCAGAAAAGAAGCTGCCATAATCCCATGCAAATTAGCTCCATTTATTTTTCTATCTAAAATTCTACAAGTTGAGATCATTACCTGTCTTTCACTCAAAAGCCTTTACAATTATAATTGTTTGTTCATTGTCAAGACTGCAAATACCATGAGGATAAAGACCAAAACTGTTGTGCCCAAATACACTGATCTATCAACTATACTGCTTTAAATTACAATTATAGCAAAAATTCTCTTCACAGTATTATTTATTTTCATATTTACAGGACTGATTAAACCTAAACTTGTATCAGGTATTGTCTTCACAATGTGATAAATGACATTTTTTCATTCTTTTTTTATTTTCTTAATGCTTCATACATGGATAGAGTGAATTTATGGTATTTCACCCCTTAATCCCTGATCCATTTTCCTCTCCTTTTCCCCTTAAAACCCTTCATTTCCCCTGCCAAACTCCCTCCTATATTCTTTTTTTTTCAAATCTTTTCATTTCTATAGCCCACTATGTATCATCTAGTTTGTTTTTGACGAGTTATGCCTGACATGATTCATGCTGAGGAAAGGATCCTCTTTTCCTTCCCCCAACAGCATTAATCTCTCAGAGTGGCATGGAGCTTCTTGAGATCTTTCTACTTCCATGGTGAGATGTTTTAAGACAGTTCCTGTACAATCCTCGATAAAGTATACGTGTTGGCCATGAAATCTTGTGCATCACGGCCATGTCATTTCTGGGAGATAATGTCAGGGCCGATCACAGTCACATTTCAGGCTCTTACAATCTTATTGTCCCATCTTCCACAGTGTTCCTTAAACCTGGGGGCTGAGAGTGAGTGAGGCATATATGCCCAGTTTAGGAACAAGTTGATTGTAGTCACTTATTTTCTGCATTTTGATGAGTTGTGCTTTCAGTTACAAGCACCTTCTATTGTAGAAAAATGTAGATTGATTTCTGAGTGCTCTTCTAATCTATGGTAATAATAGGAGGTATTTACAAATCAGTTTGGTGTAATGTCTCCCTAGCAAACATTCAGAGCCTGCTGTTCCACTGGGTCTATGTTCTTTCCTTTCATATGTTCTTGTTCTAGTTTACAGTAACAGGAATGTGCTCCATTCTGACAAGCAGGGCTTAATCCAATAAAAAAAAACCTTGATGGTTGTATCCTTCATATTAATGCCGTTATTACACTGATGATCATCTTTTACCTTGGTTAATTACAACTTATAGCTTTCACAGATTGATGACACTTTGATTTCTTCTCTCCCCCAGTAGATTCCATAATACTTTGTGGTACTGTATAAGCTATCCAGCAAAGAGGAAGCTTCCATACCAGTTCCATCTGATGTTTTTTGTCCATGTTAAGTGATCCATCTGTAATGCATCTTCAGTAATAAGGTCTTACTGTCAGCTTCTGGAGGGCAAGGAAGAACAAAGGCAAAAATCTATATTCTTTAGTGAGGGGGGGACTTGGAGAGTTCTCTCTCTAACAATTTATCAGAAAGTATCATATATCTGTTACTTGTACCATTTTTTAAATTTTCTCTAGGTTATAGGTGGAGCATCCCAGGGCATTTTTTGCTTTGTCCTGTTTTCCACTCTCCTTGCTCCTCTATAAAGGGACTACCCATTATCATTCTATTAAAAAATACTAAAATGTTTTGACATATTAATAACACCAGGGGTTCCTATCTGGTTACATCCCACAATCTTAGGGTTTTTCTGTTAGTCCCTCATCCCCTCCTACATCCCATCCCCTCATTCCCCCCTAAGTATTTTCTCCCATTATTACCTCATTCACCTTGCAAACCATGGATCCTATATCTCCTCCTATAAAGTCTTCACCCTAAACATGCCTCCCCATCTTCCTACTCATTGTTTCCTTTCAAGTTTTCTGACTCTTACAGGAATTTCAAGCCAAATACTTAAGTCAGAAGTTCAATATTAGCCATCCTCATGTAAGAGAGAACATTGAAAGTTAAGTCATGATTAGGGGAAGTAAGTTTAAATTAGGACAAAAATGTAATGTCATGACGCCAGGCAGGTGAAGGAGTAAACTAATACCACAGGGCAAAGTAGAAGGCCCTGGAAGAAAACCATGATTTGGCTGAGTAAACTCTGGCCACACAAAAGTGATCCATCACATATCACCTCCCCGACAGTCTTCTTTACCTCAATGAATAAGTCTTCACCTAAAGATAATGTTTTTCCTACTCCATTGCCAAGTGATGTACTTTTCATCTTACTGTTTTGGCTTCTGGAAGCTGTAAAACAGAAGCCAGACGGCTCGCCAGAGTGGCTGTATGAGCCTGCATTCCCACCAGCAATGTAGCAGAGTTCCCCTCTCTCCACATCCTCTCCAGAATCTGTCGTTGTTTGTATTGTGGATTTTTGCCATCCTGACTGGGGTGAGATGATATCTCAGGGAAGTTTTGATTTGCATTTCCCTGATGGCTAAGGAAGTGGAGCATTTTTTAAGATATTTCTTAGACATGTTAATTTCATCCCTGGTAAAGTTTCTTTTAAGTTCCAGGGCCCATTTTTTAATTGGGCCATTGTTTTCCTGTTTTCCTTGGAGTTTAGTTTTCTAAGTTCTTTGTGCACTCTGGACAGTAGAGCTCTGTCAGATATGTGGTTAGTGAAGATTTTCTCCCATTCTGTGGGTTGCCTTTGAGCTCCTGTTACAATCTCTTTATCTGAACAGAAGCTCTTTAATTTTACAAGATCCCAACTGTTGAGAGTTGGTAACAGTGACTGTGCCATTGGATGTCTGTTTAGGAAATGTTGGCCTAGCCCAATCAGCTCGAGGGAGTTTCCTATCCTTTCAACAATGGTTTTTATAGTCTGAGCCATCTGGAGATTCTTAAAGAAATTAAAGATTGAAATGCCATATGACCCTGCTATCCCACTTTTGGGAATAATCCCCCATGCAGCAGACGTCCGCCTGGATAGCACAAGTGCGACCATGTTCATAGCAGCACTGTTTACAATAGCAAAGTCATGGAATCAACCTAAATGTCCAATAGTTGACGAGTGGATAAGGAAACCGTGGTACATCTATACAATGGAGTACTACTTAGCCATCAAAAATGATGAATTACTGGAATTTGCCAGGAAATGGATGTCATTAGAAACAATTATATTAAGTGAAGTATCCCAGACCCAGAAAATTAAGCACCGTATGTACTCCCTAATAGGTGGCTCCTAGTACCAAACCCACCCAGCCCACCTAGAGACAGTAATTGCAAGGATTATAAACAGGAGGAATGGGGTAAGAGGGCCACACCAGAAACAAGGAGAGAAGGGACCATGTTACAGCAGGGAAAATAGGCTTCCATCAAGGCCCCAAATAAGTAATGAGACATCTGATTAAGTTCACAGACTTTTGTTCCTGATCATTTACTACTGAGGGGGTGTGATCTCACCAGAAGAGGAGGGCATATAGTCTGGCAGATAAAAAGTAACTATTTTGCAAATGGGTGATAGACCCCTCCCTCACTGTGGTTTCCCACTTTTATTCATCTACCTTTGAATGTGCTTTTATCACAAGACTCTAGTTTAACAGCTTTTTGTCTCTGGCCAGGGGGTAACATACAATGCCCACCAGGATGGAGTGAAGGGCATTGCAGGAGCAGCAAAACTGCAAAAGAAAATCAACAAACCACAATCCAGAACTTCAGAGACTCTATATCAATCACCTAGAACTAGGCCAGCTTAATCTCTCCCCATCTTGAAACTCAGGGAAATTTGTGGAAGAGGGGGCGGTAAGAGTGTAAGAGCAAAAGGATGGGAGGAGCAATGATATGTAAGATACTCCATACTAGTTAGTGCTGAAGCAATCATAATTGGACTTTGCATGCCCTGTGCATTGTCCAACACACTGTTGACCTCACAAAGTCTAGCATCTGCTAAAGGCACCAAGATCCTTGGAGGCAAAGGATTGGCAGCCACAGCAGTGTTCCTATACCTAAGGGGAACATGGGAAAGGGTTCAGGGAAAGGCCACTGGGTCCTTGTACGTCATCGGAGAGGAGGGCCCAGAGGAAAATCAGACATGCACAAGAAAGGACTCTCTGGGAATTGGGGCGGGAGGCACGGGGGGATGGGGAAGGAGGGGTGAGGGGAGGGGGAGCAGGGGGTACGGGAGGAAGAGGAGGGAGGGAAGGAACTGGTGTACCTAATAAGTTTGTATGAGCTGAAATAATAATAAAAATGTATTAAAAAAACACAGAAGCCAGATTGAAATTCACACTTGCATATAAGTAATTACATATCAAATAGGACATCTAATATTCTTTCTCTCTGGATTAAAGATTTGCCCTATGCACTCTCCCTTAACGGTATCTCTACAAGCTAACATTCTCCCAATGACTTGATTTATATTTATCAAAATGCACTAAATATTACAGAATCATAGAGAAGCAAACAGAGTGCAATGACACTGCTTCCTATTAATCCGCAACTAGGGGAAGTTATATTTGAGGCCAATTGAAATTTGAGTGTGAATGTGAATTTGTGTGTGTGTGTGTGTGTTCTCACACATGCTGAAAATATGCCAGTAATTCTGATATGTTTGTGTGGAGGAGTGATACATGGCACAATTCCAAGAGAGTTTTTCAAACTATTCATATTCCATTTCGGAGATTCTAAAATATTCCTTGTTCTTCTCCTCCCCTCTAAATGTAAAAACCATCAGAATAATGAGTGGTGTTACTTATGGATGTCAACTTTACAGGAAGCAGAGAACAAGTTTACAACAGTACATTAAGCTTAAAATTAATAATGGAATATTTCCCTCTCCTGTACCAATACTTTGGCTTAGTATTCCATTAGGAATTATAGTGGAAACTGCATTATCAGACCTATTAAAAATGGTCTTAAGAAAATCTATTAGTTAAAATGCATACCTTCAATAAAGTCTATTATTTACTGATTTGGTGTAGTTAAGATTTTTCTAAAAAATTCCTGAAATGATTGTACTCTCATCCCCTACCCAAGTACAAAATCTGGTCACTTTTTAGTTACTGACTCTCTAAGGAAGGTTTTCTGCTTAAGTGTAGGTTAATTGAATTGTCTCTGTTTAAAAACATTCTTTTCTTGTGTTTTGTACACACATGAATTTATAAGTTTACACATGCAAAGGTCAAATCTGCCCATAAAGAGTCTTCTGCTTTTACTCTCTACTATATTGCCTTGATACGTGTTTCTCATTCAATAGGAAGCAGGCCAATTCATCCATGCTGTTTGGATATCCCTGCCCCATCCTACAATGCTGGGACCCTCGGCTATGGTGGTTTTTGTACATGTGTATGGAACATTCAAAGTAAGGTCCTCATGTTTACATAGTAAGCACTCTCATTCACTGAGGCCATCACCCTAGTCCCAACTGCTTAACTTTTTCAAGATCCTGGAGTTTATATGAGTCCTCTACATGCTCTCTAAATTTTGCTACTTTATCCATATCTCCTATTATGTTCTTTGATAGTTGAAGTTTGCTGCTAATACTCAGACTCCTGAAAACATGTCATTCTGTTCCAAGACTTCCATGATTTATCTTGCTATTAATACTTCTTGAAATATTCTTCACTTCTTTTGCACATGGCAAATATCTGTTTGCCCTTTTAAAATTTGGCCCTCATGTGTTTTCTTCTGTGATAATTCATCTAGCCACCCCAGTTTCCTTTCCCTCCTTTACTACCTTCATATCTTGTGCTTACTTCTGTTGGTTCATTTGACATAGTATAATATAATCTTTGATTTACAAGTCTGACATAGCATTAGAAGTTGAGGTTGCACTCTGAGTTCATCTGTATCTTTATATCTCTATCCCAGGTGTAGCAGTCAGTAAATATTTGGTGAAATGAACTCATACAGATTAAAAGGATGTCCTGTTCATTTTTAATGCCTATCACTATTTTATGACTGGAAGGCTAGACTCTCTATAATGCCTAACTGATAATTCCAACTATAAATAATCTCATATTTCTCATGAATGCTAATGACATTTACCTCACTCATATAGCAATAAAAATATTCTCAAAGGAAGTAGTGTGATGCACAGAGTCGAGTTGTTTAACTAGAGTGCAGTCTTCAAGTCAAGGGATTGTGTATCAGGCTTTTCTATACATCCTAGAATACTAGTATGATAATTTTTATACAGAATGTGCTACATATACTAGCTGTATGAGCAAAAATATTGAATCTCCATAAAATAGCACTTATTTGATGTTATATTTAATGTGATTTAATAAAAACAAATATTATTCATCTATTCTTTCTCTTCTGTAACCTCAATATCATGAGGTAACTAATATAAGCATCCTATGCTGAATTCTTCTTGACCTTCTTCCTTACTACTAAAAATACACTACTGTAAACATTATAGATCTATGGGAGTTCCACTTACCAAGCATCATGGTCTTATAGCAAGTGTTCTTAACAGAATTATGCATTTGAATCTTTAGTTGGTGTTAACCTTTGGGAATTTTGTGGCACCACCTTCTAGTGCCATTAAAAGGTGGTACCTTGCTAAAGAGATGTGTCTCACAGCAGGTGGACCTTTCGGTTTAGTAGCCTGGCCTTGCTTTCTTGCTTCTCAGTCTTCTTTTCATTCAGTCTGTTTCAAGATGGCTACAGTGATCTGAATTGGTCACTTGCTTTTACCTCCAGCAATGCATTATGTTACATGATGAGAACCACCATAATAGACTATATCCCCTCCAGAACCACTGCAATATAAATCTGCCTTTATTTCTTAAAATGTGTATGAGCATTCTCTCACAGTAGCAAAAAGAAAAACAACTGAAACAACAAAATACCTTTCATTCTTGTTAATATACAATATGTTTCCTTGTACAAATTAGATATATCATGTAAAAAGAAAACATATTTACAATCTGTTCTGGAGAAATAATGATATTATGAATTCTGTTCTATAATCTTGCCATCATAAGTTTACACAGAAAAAAAGGAAGAAATCGTTCATTGATGATTTCCTCTAATCGTAAATGTTATTAGCTACTATTATGCAAAATCCTCCAAAAACTTTAAACACCAAGATCTGGCTGCTGTCTAAGTATATGAAAGAAATAAGGAAATGCATTGTATTAGAAAATACCTGATGACCACCTAAAAGCCATGATACCAATATTATAATCTTACTGAATCCTTAGAAACCCATAAGCACTTAGAAAACTTCTGTTGACTCCCTCAATAGTAAAATAAACTCATGAGTAAAATAGACTCCAAAGGTCTTTTGATATTCTACTCTATATTAACAACAATCATGTTTTGCAAATTCCAAGAAAACACTTTATATTACTCCTGAGCTTTGATCTGTAGTTCCTAAATACATACCATCTATTCACTGTTAGGGAAAGACAGTGAAAAGCTATCTCTTTCCATAACATAAGATCTCTTTTATTTTAATTATACATTCCTATAATAAAACACCTGACCCAAGAAACTCAGGAGAAAAAAGGTTTATTGGGTCACAATTACAGATTACAATCCATTTTGGCAGAAGACTCACAGCAGCAGAAGCTTAAGAAACTAGTCATATCATATCCAAAATCAACAACAAAAAGCAATAGATGAATACATCTTTGCTTGGCTGTTAAATCAAGTTATTTTCTCTATCTTTGTACAGACTCAGACCACCTAACTAGTCTATGGTTTCAGCATCCTTACAATGGGAAGAAGCCTCCCATATCCATTATACAATCAAGACAGTCCCTTATAGGTGGGGCCAAAGGCCTGCCATCTACACGACAGGCTCACAATTAATATAAACCATCACACCATTCAGCATATTTCTGGTTTCTAATATTTTGTGAATGTTAGTTGATTTTCCTAAATGGATTCCCAAAATTATCATTTGGAACCTGCCTGGCAACAGCAACCTATTTATGTGTCATTTGCTTTACAGACAACTATATGTGAAGCATCATGTTGGTCCACTTTACTTGCCTTGGTAAGATGAATTGTTTTGTTACATAGAAATATACCAAGCACCTTCAAGTCTGCAACACTGATGAAGAACTAGTATTTAAGTTACCACATGTGCTATCTATGCAGAAATAAATACTGGTGAATCTGAAGACAACTGAGTCTTCATTGCCTAAACTGACTAAGCCAGAACATTTCCTGATGATGATGGGTTTATGTAACCCTTTAAAATTAGCCAGAAATCCACCAGAAAGTGTCCACAACATTAGTAACATTGAGAGGAATAACTAAAGGCCTTGAGTGGATTCTGATTGCCATTCTATCCAATGTGTTGTTATTTAAAGATGTGAGGGCATGTTATGTTAGACCTTAATTTGCAGACACTTATTGATTTGATCATGTTTTATTTAAAGAATCATTTGAATGTAAGATGAAAAAATCCTTAACTATTCTTCCTGGTTAGCTTTTGAAAGAAATTACATCCATTTTTTATTCCCATTCTTCTAAGGCTATGTGATTTCATTTGAAACTTGTGCCAACTTTCCATGGAGCACCAGACTCACCCATAAAGGTGGCATGCATTTGCCTTTATGGCACCGTAATGTAGTACAAAAGATGCATTTACTGGTATATTCATGGGAATGAAGAGAAGATGTTTCCTAGCTTTAGTCATTCATCTATTTCAATAGGATGCTACAAGTTCCAGTGCAATAATCTCTTGACATTTGCTCACAGTAAATCTATCCACTCTAAGATAAACCCCAGCAGAGGAATTACAAATTCATCTTATATGTATATTGATGTGGTGATATATATCAATGGTTCACTCATGAGCTCTTTCTGTGCCTTCGTGTTACCTATACCTCAAAATCAATCAGTGTAAATTACCTTCAGTCAGAAGGAAGAGCAAAATTAATGTACAATGCTTAATGCATATAAAAGTGTTATTCTATTAGTACTCACTTACCAAGTACTAAAGGGCCAGGAATGTATGTGTTGTTCTTAAATGATTTTTTGCCTAAGTAACTGTGATATTATGATGAAAACCGTTAACTCATTCATTGCATATTTAAAAAATTCTACATGTATACAGACAAAGGAAATATTACATACAATTTCAGTGTTATAACTCCTTAAAGTTAGCATAAGAACACTAAGAAATGCTGAAATGCTTTCTAGTTAATCAGTTAGGCTTCATAATTATGAGCTATGATATATTAACCACCTTTGACTATATAAAGTAGGAGTATTCATAGCATATTTCATTATCATTTATAATAAAACCTGGACATGGGATTTTCTTTATTTACAATATTTCACCAATTAGTTTATTTGTTATTATTGCACTTTAGCAAATCTTTTATGGAATGTCACAATCGTTACTTAATCTGTTGGTTTTAGGTAACTGTTTCAAATGCAGATTGCTTATTGAAAAAATTTATTTGAAAACATCATAAGTGTACATTATGCATACCTATCACTCTCATTTTCCATGCTATTACTTCTCCTTGCTTATACCTCAGTTGTAGTTACTCTTTCTGCTCTTAGGAGACAAAATTCAATCTTAAGAAACTTGAGGGAAGAAAGAAAGATTTATTTGTCTTGTAGTACCAGTAGAGAGAAATAGTTAATTAAGGCAGAAAGGCCATGGAAGGCAACTGAGATCATCATCATCACAGAGATAGAGAGAGTAAGCAACAAACTTCAAGAACAGACTACTAGTAGAATTAGGACAGGACCATCTGACCTCAAGGTTTGCACCCTGTGATTTACATTCTTTCAGAAAGCAATACCTCCTAAAGATGCATAACATTCCCAAATATTAACAGCAAGTGTCATTTCAAATACATAAACCTGTAGGGGATAACACACATTCATACACCAACCCTTAGCACCCACAGGCTCATGGCAACCTCATGATGTAAACTGTACTCATTCTAACTTTGCAAGTCCCCATAGACGATACCAGTCCCATCACATTCAAAAACTCCAAGTTCAAAGCCTCCTGTAAAATTAACAAGCAAGTTATGTATGCTTCCAACATACAATGACAAAGAGTAAATATTCCATTTCAAAACAGAAGAATGGGGGAATATCCAGGAGAGATCAGTCCATTAGAAGATAAAAAAATCATCAAGGCAAACTCCAAAACCTGCAGTTATAAATGTACCATGTCAGTCTTCTGCTCAAATTATCTCAGGTCCAAAAGGTATTGTGGAATTCCTCCAATGCAGCAGCCTTCAGCACACCTCACTCTCACGGGCTTGATTCTCCTATGGTACATAGCTTTCCTTTGCAGATATCACATGTCAATGATAGAATCTCTATCATGTGCATGTCTCAACAGCAATTAACACTTCGATTTCACATGAAATTCCCTCCCTAGCTTTTGCTGGTCCACAAAGCCCCCTCCCAGCCAGGATGTTAGAGGTCACTCTGCATCTCAGGTAATCCCCACCAGCCAGTGCCTCTTGCTGGCCAGCCTGAGCAGCATAAAGCCTGCCTGGGGTTGGCTGGAACTCTAGGCCACTCCCCAGGTCCCAGGTAAGGTGTGCAGCCAGCACGCCATGAGACATTATGCTGAAGCTTCAGGTCATCCTGCATCTCAGGAAAGACACACTGCACCTCAGAAATCAACAGAATCAAAAGAAAACCTAAACAAAGCTCTAGAGGACAAATGCCATACATATGAAGTCTTCTAAAATCATCCTATCACATGGCAGAGATTCTTCACAGCCAGCCCAAAGATAAATAAACCCCTTTTTACCTTCCTACTTCTTTCAATTATTAATCACAGTACATTAACTTTTCCATATAGCTACCACCAAACCATATGAAACTTCAGGGACTATACTACTCACGTTCACATATCATCATGGTGCTAAATTGTAAAAGTGCACTACCACACTAGTATTCACCTCCTGTCTACAAAACCTGTCTTAATTGATATACTAACAGCCCAACGCCCCCATCCAGGAAATAATGACAAAAGATAAATGTACCCACCACAAAGGCAACCACTAGCAATAACTGCCAGAGAATATTAGTATCAACTAGATCAGTTCATTCAAAAACACAAAGAATCTGAAAGGTCTTAGAGACAAAACAACAATGCCCAAGTCAAAACACAGATCCATGAGAAACAAAACCCAAGAAAACAAGTCTCCCACCTAAAGAATTAACCACATAATGATAGATTCAAACCGAAACAAGTTCACAGAAAATAGCCAAGAAAGCCTGGCCCAGGATAACAACTTTCAAAGCATGATAATTACCATGATCAATATTATGAAAGAGGAAATCCAGGAGGAGTTAAACAACTACATCAACCACTTTGAACAGAAACACAACAGACATTTGGAGAAGTTGAGAAAAACAGATCAAGAAACAAAAATAGGCATAGAGCAGTTAAAACAGTCTGACACAGAGTTTAAAATTGAACTAAAAGACAAGTTATCTTCAATCCAGAACTCAACAGTGAGTCTTATCAGCAGAATTAACAAAGCAGAAAATAGAATTTCAGATCTTGAAGACAAAGTGGGAGAATTAACCATCTCAATGAAAGAGGTTGTTAAAGCCAAAAAGCTACTTAAGAGAAATATTCAAGAGGTATGGGACACCCTGAAGAAGCCTAAAATGCGTATCAATGGAATACCAGAGCTAGAATCCCAAAACACCACACCTGAGGAAATTTTTCAAATTATCATCAAGGAAAACTTCCCCCATCTAAAGAATGAGAGGCCCATTCAAATACAAGAGGCATTCCACACCCCAAACAGATATGACCAAAATAGAAACTCACCATGGCAAATAATACTCAAAACACTCAACATTCAAGACAAAGAAAAGGTACTGAGAGTTTCAAGGGAAAAAAAAAAGTCACTTTTAAAGGTAAACCTCTTAAAATAGCAAATGATTTCTCAGTAGAAACAGTAAAAGCAAGAAGGCTTGGAGAGATGTACTTCAAGTATTAAATGAGCAAAAATGACAACCCATGCTGATATACCCGGCAAAACTATCCATCATGATCTAGGAAGAAAGAAAAGTTTTCCAGGACAAAGACAACTTGAAAGCTTACATGTCTACCAAACCAGGCATTCAAAAATGCTACAAATGATACTCAAGCTTGAAGGAAAAAACAAGCATATCCAGGAGGACAGAAGGGAAGTATAATGCCACCAAAACCTAAAGGCCAAATAATACACTACCAAAAGCCACCAAACATAAAAAATGTCTAGAATTAAAAATAGTGTCTCCATTATAACATTAAATGTCAATGTAATTAACTCACCAATCAAGAGACACAGATTACAAACTTGGATTAAAAATCACAACCCATCAATCTACTCCCTGCAAGAAATTCATCAAACTCCTTTCCCCAACCCGCCGAGCCCGGGGCCCAAAAAGTCCAGCCATGACTCACCGTGACCTAGGTAAGCTCCGCCCCCAGCCAACCCCAAAATTTCAGGTCAAATAATTCAGTTCAGTGAAAAACGCCCAGAAATTGAAAGAAGGTCTCAAGAGTTAAAACGACCATGCCCAAGTCAAAGACAAACAACACCCAAGTAAACAAATCTCCCACTGAAGAAATCAATCCCATAATAATAGATTCCAACCAGAACAAACCCACGGAAAATAGCCAAGAAAGCCTGACCCAGGGTAACGACTTTCAAAACATAATTATTACCATGTTCCATATTATGAAAGAGGAAATCCGGGAAGAATTAAATAGCCAAATCAATCGCTTTGAAAAAGAACACAACAGACACTAGGAGGAGTTGAGAAAAACAGTTCAAGAAACAAAAACAAACACAGAGCAGTTTTTATTAACATTTTTTATTATCTCCACTCATAAAAACTTAATAGGTACACCGGTTCCCTCCCTCCCTCCTCTTCTCCCCACCCCTCTGCTCGGCCTCCCCTCACCCCTCTCTCCCCACCCCCCAGTGCCTCCCCTCCCCCAGTCCCTGGAGAATCCTTTAATGTGCATGTCAAACTCTCCTCTGGGTCCTCCTCTCCAATGACATACAAGGACTCAGCGGCATTTCCCTGAACCCTTTCCTGTGTTCCCCTTAAGCATAGGAACACTATTTTGGCTGTCAATCCTTTGCCTCCAAGGATCTTGGTGCTTTTAGAAAATGCTAGACTCTGTGGGGACAATAGTGTGTTGAACATTGCACAATTATGACTGCTTCGGCCCTAACTTGTGTGGAGTATCTTGCATATCATTGCTCCTCCCATCCTTGTGCTCTTACACTCTTACCGCCCCCTCTTCTGCAAATGTCCCTGAGCTTCAGGATGGGGAGAGATTAGGCTGACCTAGTTCTAGGTGATTGATATAGAGTCTCTGAAGTTCTGGATTATGGTTTGTTGATTTTCTTTTGTGGTTTTGCTGCTCCTGAAATGCCCTTCACTCCATCCTGATGGGTATTGGAAATCACCCCCTGCCCAGAGATAAAAAGCAGTTAAACTAGAGTCTTGTTATAAGAGTATACTCAAATGTAGATGCGATAAAAGTAGGAAACCAGAGTGAGGGAGGGGTCAATCACCCATTTGCAAAATGGTTACTTATTATCTGCCTGACTATATGCCCTCCCCTTCTGGTGAGATCACACCCCCTCAGTTGTAGATGATCAGGAATGAAAAGTCTGTGAACTTAACCAGATGTCTCATTGCCTAATCGCAGTGCTTGATGGAGGCCTATTTTCTCTGCTGTTACTTGGATCCCTCTCTCCTTATTTCTGGTGTGGACCCCCTACCCCATCCCACCTATTCATACTCCTTGCAATTACTGTATTACAGAGATTTATCGTTGAGTGTCTCTAACTGGGCTGGGTGGGTTTGGTACTAGGAGCCACCTATTATGGAGTATATAAAGCGCTTAATTTTCTGGGTCTGGGACACTTCACTCAATGTAATTGTTTTTAATTTCATAAATTTCCCGGAAAATTCCAGTACTTCATCATTTTTTATGGCTGAGTAGTACTCCATTGTATAGAAGTACCACATTTCTTTTTCCACTCGTCAACTGTTGGACATTTGGGTTGATTCCATGACTTTGCTATCGTAAACAGTGCTGCTATGAACATGGTCGCACTTGTGCTATCCAGTGGACGTCTGCTGCATGGGGGGTTATTCCCAAAAGTGGAATTGCAGGGTCATATGGCATTTCAATCTTTAATTTCTTTAAGAATCTCCAGACGGCTCGCCAGAGTGGCTGTTTGACCCTGCATTCCCACCAGCAATGTAGGAGAATTCCCCTCTCTCCACATCCTCTCCAGCATTTGGTGTTTGTATTGTGGATTTTTGCCATCCTGACCAAGGTGAGATGATATCTCAGGGAAGTTTTGATTTGCATTTCCCTGATGGCTAAGAAAGTGGAGCATTTTTGAAGATATTTGGTAGACATTTTAACTTCATCCCTAGTAAAGTTTCTTTTAAGTTCCAGGGCCCATTTTTTAATTGGGCCTTTAGTTTCCTTGGTGTTTAGTTTTCTAAGTTCTTTGTGCACTCTGGACAATAGAGCTCTATCAGATATGTGGTTAGTGAAGATTTTCTCCCATTCTGTGGGTTGCCTTTGAGCTGGTGTTACAATCTCTATATCTGAACAGAAGCTCTTTAATTTCACAAGATCCCAACTGTTGAGAGTTGGTAGCAGTGACAGTGCCATTGGATGTCTGTTTAGGAAATGTTGGCCTAGCCCAATCAGCTCAAGGCAATTCCCTACCCTTTCAACTATGGTTTTTATAGACTCTGGCCTTAAATCATTGTCCTTGATCCATTTGGAATTGTCTTGTACAAAGTGACAAGTACGGGTCCAGTTTTAACCTTCTACATGTGGAGATCCAGTTTTGCCAGCACCATTTGTTCAAGATACTGTTCTTTTTCCATTAGATTTTTTGGGTCCCTTTGTCAAAGACCAAATGGCTGTTGTTTTGTGGGCTGATATCTGGGTCTTCAAGCCTTGTCCATTGATCTGTGTGTCTATTTTCAAGCAATTACCAGGCTATTTTTACAACTATGGATTTGTAGTACAGACTAAGATTTGGTGTGGTGATACCTCCAGCAGTGTTTTTGTTACTCAGGATTGTCTTTGCTATCCTGTGTCTTTTGTGCCTCCATATGAATTTTGAGATTGTTTGGTTAACTTCTTTAAAGAATTGCATTGGGATTTAAATTGGTATAGCATTGAATTTGTATATTGTCTTTGGTAAGATGGTCATTTTTTCAATGTTGATTCTACCAAACCAGGAACACGGGAGGCCTTTCCACCTTCTGGTGTCTTCTGCAATTTCTTCCTTTAGGGTTTTAACGTTTTCTTTGTAAAGGTCTTTTACCTCCTTGGTTAGATTTATACCAAGGTATTTCATTTTTTTAGGGGCTATAGTAAATGAGATTGTTTCTCTCGGGGCTTTTTCACTTCTTTCATTCTGGGCATATAGGAAAGTCACTGATTTTATTTTATATCCTGCTACCCTGCTGAACTTCTCAATTATTTCCAGGAGCTTCCTGGTGGAGTTTTTGGGATCCCTCAGGTATAAGATCATATCATCTGCAAATAGGGATAGCTTGACGTCTTACTTGCCTATTCTAATCCTTTTTATGTCCCTTTCTTGTCTTATGGCTTCAGCTAACACTTCAAGTACAATATTGAATAGAATTGGTGAGAGTAGAGAGCCTTGTATAGATCCTGATCGAAGTAGGAATGCTTCCAGTTTTTCCCCATTGAGCATAATCCTTGCTGTAGGCTTGTTGTATACTGCTTTTATTATATTGATAAAGGTTCCTTCCATTCCTACTGTCTCTAGGGTTTTGATCATAAAAGGCTGTTGGAACTTATCAAAAGCTTTTTCTGCATCTATCGAGAGTATCATGTGGTCTTGGGTTTTGGACTGGTTTATATTATGAATTACATTTATTGATTTGTGTATGTTGAACCAACCTTGTGTGCCGAGAATAAAATCTACTGGGTTCCCGTGAATAATCTTTTTAATATGTTTTTGAATCCGATTTGCTAACACTTTGTTGAGAATCTTTGCATCTGTGTTCATCAGAGATATTGGCCTATAGTTTTCTTTTTTAAGTGTATCTTTATTAGGTTTTGGAATTAAAACAATATTAGCTTCATAGAAGGAATTTGGTAGTGTTCCTTCCTTTGATATTTGTTGGAACAGTTTAAGTAGTATTGGTGTTATTAACTCTTTAAATGTCTGGTAGAACTCTATGCTGAATCCATCTGGTCCAGGACATTTTTTGGTGGGAAGATTCGAGATTACTTCCTCAATTTCCTCATATGTTATAAGACTATTTAAATAGTTCACAACTTCCTGATTCAATCTAGGTAAGTTGTGATTACTTAGGAATTCATCCATTTCTTTTGTTTGTCATATTTCACAGAGTACAAGTTTTTGAAATATGATGTTATAATTCTCTGGATTTCTTAGGTATCAGTAGTGATCACTCCATTTTCTTTTCTAATTTTATTAATTTGGGTTTTGCCTCTCTTGCTTTTGGTTAATTTAATTTATCTAGGGGTGTATCAATCTTACTGATTTTTTCAAAGAACCAGCTTTTTGACTGGTTAGTTTTCTCTCGTTTTCCTAATTTCAATTTCAGATATTTCTCCCCTTATTTTGCTAATCTCCTCTCTTCTACTGCTTTTGTGATCAGATTGCTCTAGTTTTTCTAAAGCTTTAAGCTACATTGTTAAATTGTTTATTTCTGATGTTTCCATTTTTTTTGATGTAGGCGTTAAAAGCTATGAACTTACCTCTTAGGACAGCTTTGATTGTGTCCCAGAGATTTTGGTAAGTTTTATTTTCATTATCGTTCACTTTCAGGAAATCTTGAATTTCTTTTTAATTTCTTCCTGAATCCAGTTCTCATTTAGCATCATAGTGTTAAGTTTCCAAGTATTTTCTGTCTTTTGTTCTGTTGTGAATGTCCAGCTTTAGACCGTGGTGGTCTGATAAGGCACAGGCTAGAATTTCAACATTTCTGTATATGTGGAGATTCATTTTGTGACCCAATATGTGATCTATTTTGGAGAAAGTTTCGTGTGCTACTGAGGAAAATGTGTATTCTTTTGTACGTGAATGAAAAGTTCGATAGAGATCTGTAAGGCCCATTTCTTTAAGGGTTTGATTAAGGTCCAAAGTGTCCCTGTTAAGCTTTTGACGTGTTCATCTATCCCATGTTGAGAGGGCGGTGTTGAAATCCCAAGAATAATCGTTTGGGGGTTGATTTCTCCCTTTAGAGGCTGTAGGATTTTCTTAATGAATGTGGAGGGGCCCATTTTGGGTGCATATATGTTTAGTATTGTGAAGTCTTCCTGCTGAATTGTAACTGTGACTAAAATGTAGTATCCATCTGTGTCTCTAATAATTTTTTTGAGTTTGAAGTCCACGTTGTCTGACCGCATAATGGCTACCCCTGCCTGTTTCTTAGCTCCATTAGCTTGCAGAATTTTGGTCTAGCCTTTCATTTTTAGGATGTGCCTATCTTTTGTGGTGAGATGAGTTTCCTGAAGGCAGCAGATTCATGGGTTATGATTTTTAATCCAAGTTTGTAATCTGTGTCTCTTGTTCGGTAAGTTAAGCCCATTGACATTTAATGTTGTAATGGAGAAATTCTTTATAATTCTGGACATTTTTTTTGTTTAGTGGATTTTGTAAGCTTATTGTTTTACATTAATATTTTTGTGGTATTATACTTCCCTTCTGTCCTCCTGGATATGCTTGTTCTTTTCTTCAAGTTTATGTATCATTTCTAGCATTTTTTGAAGGCCTGGTTTGGTAGATATGTGTCCCTTCAAATTGTCTTTGTGCTGGAAAATTTTTCTATCTCCCTCGATCATGACAGATAGTTTTGCCGGGTATATCAGTCTGGGTTGGCAGTTTTGCTCATTTAATACTTGAAATACGTCTCCAAGCTCTTCTTGCTTTTACTGTTTCCATTGAGAAGTCATTTGTTATTTTAAGAGGTTTACCTTTAAAAGTGACTTTTTTTTTTCCCTTGAAGCTCTCAGCACCTTTTCTTTGTCTTGAATGTGGAGTGTTTTGACTATTATTTGCCATGGTGATTTTCTATTTTGGTCATATCTGTTTGGAGTGTGAAATGCCTCTTGTATTTGGATGGGCCTCTCATTCTTTAATTGAGGGAAGTTTTCATTTATGATAATTTGAAAATTTTCCTCAGGTGTGGTATTTTGAGATTCTTGCTCTGGTATTCCATGATTATGCATGTTAGGCTTCTTCAGGGTGTCCCATATCTCCTGAATGCTCCTCTCAAGTATCTTTTTGTCTTTAACCATCTCTTCCATTGAGCTGGTTAACTCTCCCACTTTGTCTTCAAGATCTGAAATTCTATTTTCTGCTTCCTTAGTTCTGCTGATAAGACTCTCTGTTGAGCTTTGGGTTGAAGATATCTTATCTTTTAGTTCAGTTTTAAACTCTGCCTGAGACTGTTTTAACTGCTCTATGTCTATTTTTGTTTCTTGAACTGTTTTTCTCAACTCCTCCAAATGTCTGTTGTGTTCCTGTTCAAAGTGGTTGATTCTGTTGCTTAATTCCTCTTGGATTTCCTGTTTCACCGTATTAATCATGGTAATGATCATACTTTGAAAGTCGTTGTCTTGGGTCTGGCTTTCTTGGCTGTTTTCTGTGAATTTGTTCTGGTTGGAAGGTTGGAATACATCATTAAGGGGTTAATTCTTTCAGTGGGAGATTGTTCTTCTTGGTTTTTTTTTTCTCATGGATCTGCACTTTGACTTGGGCATTTTTGTTTTGTCTTCTAGGGCTTTTCAGTTTGTGTGTGTTTTTGACTGATTTAGTTGGTATTCCTACTCTTGGGCAGATTACTAGTGCTTGCCTTGGGGTTGGGTATGTTTGTCTTTTATTATTGTTATTTCCTTGTTGAGGCTGTTAGGTTGCTAGTACATCAATTAAGTCAGGTTAAGTAGACAAGGAGTGAATATTAGTATGATAGTTCACTTTTACAATGTAGTATCTTGGTGATATGTGAGGGTGAGTGGTAGATACATGGAGTTTTTTGTTTTTTTTTTTTTTGAGTGGCTTTATGGAAAAGTTAACCTTTAGTGATTAATATTAGAAAGGAAGGGTAAGGTGAAAAAAAAGGAGGTTTACTTGTCTTTGGGCTGGATGTGAAGAATCTCTCCCATGTGATAGGATGATTGTAGAGGTTACAGATGTATGGCCTATGACCCTTAGAACTTTGCTTGAGTTTTCTTTGGACTCTATTGAATTCTGAGTAGCAGTATGTCTTCTGTACACCACGTGCGTGGGTCCCCGGTGGGCCGGAGAGGCATAGGGGCTGATGTTGATGGCAGAATTCTTCACCCTGGACCTGGGACTTGGCTTAGTGCCCCACCCAAGCTCCAGGGATGGAGGAAAGGGAGCAAGTCAGGTCCAGTTGGGAGGACAGCCAGGAGGAAGGGAGAAAGGGGCCTGGGCCCTGGGGCGTGGCTCAGGCCAAAACCCAACACAGGATGACCTGGGCGGGGCTGGGCAGGGACTCACTGGGGGCCTGGTGGAGCTGGGAGTGGGTGGCTTTGTAGGGCAAACAAAGTCTGCATCAGGAGGGAGAAGGGGTCCCAGGGTCCCCAGGTGTCACAAGCATAGAGCAGTTAAAACAGACTCAAGCAGGTGCTGGAGAGGTGGCTCAGGGGTAAAACCTCTGTCTTGCATGGAGAAGGTCCCGAGTTCAGATCCTAGACCCCACATATAGACGCCAGGCAGAAGCAGGGAGTTTCAGGTCCTGGAAGGGTGGAGCCTGTAAATCCCGGGGCAGAGTAAACAAAGAGGAGGAGGTGGAGGTGTCCATGGTGGTTCTCAAATTCTTCCATGGTTCTACACACACACACATGCATACACACAGGCACACAAGCATTCACTCACAATTGAAAAAAAATAAACAGACTCAAGCAGAGTTAAAGACAAGTTATCTTTAACCCAGAATTCCAAAGAGAGTCTTATCAGCAGAACTAATGAAGCAGAAAACAGAATTTCAGACCTTGAAGACAAAGTGGAAGTATTAACCAGCTCAATGGAAGAGGTTGTTAAAGCCAAAAAGATACTTGAGAGAAATATTCAAGAGTTATGGGACACCCTGAAGAAGCCTAACATGCGTATCCATGGAATACCAGAGCAAGAATCTCAAAATACCACACCTGAGTAAATTTTTCAAATCATCATCAAGGAAAACTTTCCTCATCTAAAAAAACAGAGGCCCATCCATATACAAGAGGCATTCTGCACCCCAAACAGATATGACCAAAATAGAAACTCACCATGGCAAATAATAGTTAAACCATTCCACATTCAAGATAAAGAAATGGTGCTGAGAGCTTCAAGGGAAAAAAAAAAGTCACTTTTAAAGGTAAACCTATTAAGATAACAAATGACTTCCCAATGGAAACAGTAAAAGCAAGAAGAGCTTGGAGAGACATACTTCAAATATTGAATGAGCATAAAGGTCAACCCAGGTTGACATACCCCACAAAACTATATGTCATGATCGAGGGAGAAAGAAAACTCTTCCAGCACAAAGAAAACTTAAAAGGATAAATGTCCACCAAACCAGGCCTTCAAAAAAAATGCTACAAATGATACTCAAGTGTGAAGAAAAAAACAGGCATATCCGGGAGAACAGAAGGGAAGTATAACACCATTAAAAGCCAAGCAATATACTTTCAAAACCACTAAACATAATAAATGTCTGGAATTAAAAATAGTTTCTCCATTTTAACACTAAATGTTAATGGAATTAATTCACCAATCAAGAGACACAGATTACAAACTTGGATTAAAAATCACAATCCATCAATCAGCTGCTTGCAGGAAACCCATCTCACCACAAAAGATAGGAACATCCTAAAAATAAAAGGCTGGACAACAATTCTACAAGCTAATGGAAGTAGAAAACAGGCAGGGGTAGCCATTGTGCTATCGGAAAAAGTGGACTTCAGACCAAAAAAATCATAAGAGACACAGATGGATAATACATTTTAGTCACAGGTACAATTCACCAGGAAGACTTCACAATACTGAACATATATGCACCCAATATGGACCCCCCACATTCATTAAGCAAACCCCATAACGTCTAAAGCGAGAAATCAATCCCAAAACGATAATTATTGGGGATTTCAATACCGCCCTCTCAACATGGGATAGATCTACAGGCAAAAAACTTAACACAGACACTTTGGAGCTTAATCAAACTCTTACTGAAATGGACCTCACAGATCTCTATCGAACTTTTCATCCACGCACCAAAGAATATACATTTTTTTAAGCAGCACATGGAACTTTCTCCAAAATAGACCACATATTGGGCCACAAAATAAATCTCCACATATACAGAAAGTTGAAATTCTATCCTGCACCTTATCAGACAACCACGGCCTAAAGCTTGATATCCACAACACAACAAGCATCAGAAAATACACTAACTCCTGGAAACTTAACACTATGATGCTGAATGACAATTGGATTCAGGAAGAAATTACAAAGGAAAATCAAGGTTTTCTGAAAGTGAATGATAATGAAAATACAACTTACCAAAATCTCTGGGACACAATGAAAGCTGTCCTAAGAGGTAAGTTCATGCCTCTTAATGCCTACATCAAAAACATAGAAACATCAGAAATAAATAATTTAACAATGAAGCTAAGAGTTTTAAAGACACTAGAGCCATCTGATCTCAAAAGCAGTAGAAGGGAGGAGATTAGCAAAATAAGGGGAGAAATATCTGAAATCAAGATTAGGAAAATGATACAGAAAATCAAACAGTCAAAAAGCTGTTTTTTTGAAAAAAATCAATAAGATTGATAAACCCCTAGCCAAATTAAACAAAAGCAAGAGAGAGAACACCCAAATTAACAAAATTAGAAATGAAAATGGAGTCATCATTACTGATAACCATGAAATCCAGAAAATTATAACGTCATATTTCAAAAACTTATACTCCGTGAAGTTTGACAACACAAAAGAGATGGATGAATTTCTAAGTAAACACAACTTACCTAAATTGAATCAGGAAGTTGTGAATTATTTAAATAGTCCTATAACATATAAGGAAATTGAGGAAGTAATCTTGAATCTTCCCACCAAAAAATGTCCTGGACCAGATGGATTCAGCACAGTGTTCTACCAGACATTTAACGAGTTAATAATACCAATACTCCTTAAACTGTTCCATCAAATAGCAAAGGAGGGAACACTACCAAATTCCTTCTATGAAGCTAATATCATCTTAATCCCAAAACCTAATAAACATACACTTAAAAAAGAAAACTATAGGCCAATCTCTCTGAGGAAAACAGATCTAAAGATTCTCAATAAAGTCTTAACAAATCAGATTCAAAAACATATCAAAAAGATCATCCATGGGGATCAAGTAGGGTAATTCACCATATAAACCAGTCCAAAGTTCAAGACCACATGATACACTGATAGATGCAGAAAAAACTTTTGACAAGATCCAATAGCCCTTTATGATCAAAACCCTAGAGAAGGTTAGAATGGAAGGAACCTTTATCAATATAATAAAAGCAGTATAAAACAAGCCAAAAGCAAGGGTTATACTCAACCCTTGGGGAAAAACGTGAAGCATTCCCACTTCAATCAGGAACTAGACAAGGCTGTCCACTGTCACCACTTCATTTCAATATTGTACTTGAAGTCTTAGCTGAAGCCATAAGACAAGAAAGGGACATAAAAGGGATTCAAATCGGCAAGAAAGAAGTCAAGTTATCTCTATTTTTGCAGATGACATGATCCTATCCCAAAAACTCCACTAGAAAGCTCTTGGAACTAATACAGTAGTTCAGCAGGGTGGCAGGATACAAAATAAATGTGCAAAAATCAGTGGCCTTCCTATATGCTCAGTCTGAAAGAAGCAAAAAATCCCTGAGAGAAACAATCCTATTTACTATAGCCCCTAAAAAAATGAAATACCTTGGTATAAACCTAACCAAGGAAGTAAGAGACCTCTATAATGAAAACGTTAAAACCCTTAAGAAAGAAATTGCAGAAGACATCAGATGGTGGAAAGACCACCCATGTTCCTGGATTGGCAGAATCAACATCATAAAAATGACCATCCTACCAAAGGCAATATACAAATTCAATGCTATACCAATTAAAATCCCAAAGCAATTCTTTAAAGAAGTTGAACAAACAATCTCAAAATTCATATGGAGGCACAAAAGACCCAAGATAGCAAAAAAAAAAAATCCCGAGTAACAAAAACCATACCATACCAATCCTTAGTCAATACTACAAATCCATAGTTGTAAAAACAGCTTGGTACTGACTCCAAGATAGACACACAGATCAATGAATAAGGGTTGAAGACCCAGATATAACCCCACACAACTGCAACCATTTGATCTTTGACAAAGGGGCCCAAAAAATCCAATGGAAAAAGAACAAATGGGGCTGGAAAAACTGGATCTCCACAAGCAGAAGATTAAAACTGGACCCGTACTTGTCACCATGTACAAGACTTAATTCCAAATGGATCAAGGACCTCGATATAAGGCCAGAGACTATAAAAACCATAGTTGAAAGGGTAGGGAACTCCCTCAAGCTGATTGGGCTAGAACAATAGTTCCTAAACAGACATCCAATAGCACACTTACTACAACCAACACTCAACAGATGGGATCTTGTGAAATTAAAGAGCTTCTGTTCTGATAAAGAGATTGTAACAGGAGCTCAAAGGCAACCCACAGAATGGGAGAAAATCTTCACTAACTACATATCTGATAGAGCTCTATTATCCAGAGTGCACAAAGAACTTAGAAAACTAAACACCAATTAAACAAATGGCCCAATGAAAAAATGGGCCTTGGATCTTAAACTTTACCAGGGACGAAATTAAAATGTCTAACAAATATCTTAAAAAATGCTCCACATCCTTAGCCATCAGGGAAATGCAAATCCAAACTTCCCTAAGATATCATCTCACACCGGTCAGGATGGCAAAAATCCATAATGCAAACAACACCAAATGCTGGAGAGGATTTGGAGAGAGGGAAACTCTCCTACATTGCTGGTGGAAATGCAAGCTCATACAACCACTAGGCGAGCTCTCTGGCGATTCTTAAAGAATTTAAGGATTGAAATGCCATATGACCCTGCTATTCCACTTTTGGGAATAACCCCGTATACAGCAAAAATTCACCTCAATAGCACAAGCATGACCATGTTCATAGCAGCACTGTTTACAACAGCAAAGTCATGGGATCAACCCAAATGTCCAACAGTTGATGAGTGGATAAGGAAAATGTGCTACATTTATACAATGGAATACTACTCACCCATCAAAATGATGAATTAATGAAATTTTCTGGGAAATGGATGGAATTAAAAACAATTATATTCATTGAAGTATCCCAGAAACAGAAAATTAAGCATCATATGTACTCCCTAATAGGTGTATCCTAGTACCAAACCCACTTAGTGACTTACTCAAAGATAAATCTCTGTAATACGTACAGTATTTGCAAAGATTATAATCAGGAGGAATGGGGAGGAGGGCCCCACCAGAAACAAGGAGAGAGGGGATGATGTTACAACAGAGAACGAAAGCCACCATCAAGGACTACAAGTAAGTAATGAGACATCTGGTTAAGTTCACAGACTTTCCTTCCTGATCCTTTGCGACTGATGAGGTATGATCTCACCAGAAGGGGAGGGCATATAGTCTGGAAGATATAAAGTAACCATTGTGCAAATGGGAGACTGACCCCCCCCCACTGCAGTCTCCTACTTTTATTCCATCTACCTTTGAATATACTCTCATAATAAGACTCTATTTTTTTAAATTTATTTTTATTTTTATTTTTTATTTCTTCCACTCATACAAAGTTGATCAGTACCCCATTCCCCTCCCTCCCTCCATACCTCCCTGGATCCTCTTGCTCCCTCCCCACCTTTTCTTTTCCTTTCCCCCCCTCCCTCCCTTTCTCCCGGTGCCATCTCCCCATTCCTGGAGCATCCTTTAGTGTGCATGTTAAACTTCCCTCTGGGTCCTCTTTTCTGATGAGGTGTAAGGACTCAGTGGCATTTCCTAGAGCTCTTTTTTTTGTGTGTGTTCCCCTTTAATATAGGAACACTATCGTGGTTGTTAACCCCTGCCTCTAAGGAACCTAGTGCCTTTGATACATGCTAGACTTTGGGGGTTCAAATGATATGTTGGTAATTGCACAGGAATAAGACTCTATTTTAATAGCTTTTTATCTCTGGCCAGGTGGTAACATCCAATACCCATCTGGATGGAGCCAAGGGCATTGCAGGAGCAGCAAAACTGAAAAAAAATCAACAAACCATAATTCAGAACATCAGAGACTCTATAACAACCACCTGGAACCAGGGCAACCTAATCTCTCCCCATCCTGAAGCTCAGGGAAATTTGCAGAAGAGGGGGCAGTAAGATTGTAAGAGCACAAGGATGGGGAGAAGTAATGATATGCAAGATACTCCACACAAGTTAGGTCCAAAGCAATCATAATAGGACTTTGCATGACCTGCACAATGACCAACACATTATTGACTCCTCAAATTCTAGCATGGATCACAGGCACTAGGATCCTTAGAAGATAGGGATTAACAGCGATAATAGTGTTCCTATACTCATGGGGAACACAAGAAAGAGTTCTAGGAAATTTCACTGAGTCCTTACACCTCATCAGAGAGGAAGGTCCAGAGGAAAGTTTGACATACACATTAAAGGATGCTCCAGGGATGGGGGGGGCACTGGGAGATAGGGAGGGAGGGGGATGAAAGGAAGGGAAAAAGGGGTGAGGGAACTAGGGGTTCAGGGAGGGGTGGAGGGAGGCAGGGGACCAGTGTACATATTAAGTTTATATGAGCAGAAATAAATAAATAATATTTTTAAAAAAGTAATTGTCTCCCTGGATCTCTTTGCTGGTTTTCCAGTCCTACCATACACTGCTTTGATTCAGCCATTCTCTGAACCATGGAAGAGGAAACCACATGCTTTTCGTTCTTGTATTTTAATGCATGTAAAAACCAGTACTATGTGGATCATGTTGCCAAGTTCTGCTATAATCTTGGGATGGATATTACCCTCATTGAATCATAGTTGATTCAATTTCTCTATATAGATGCTGGGAAAAATCTCTCTTGGGCAGTTACTTTAGAGAAGGAACATACTTTCCTTTGCAGCTCTGAACTCACTTTTCATCATCACATGTTTTTTGCCTGATTCCTTACTGTTTTTCATCATGAATCTGAAAAGAGCAATTAAAAGTATTCATCTAAACTGTCGAAAATATCCTTTCTTGATACTTCTTTCACCAAATACTTCAGTTTAATTTTGGTAAGCCTTCAGGAGGGAAAAACTTAACCAAATGCTCTACCAAAGTGTTATTTCAATTACCCCTTTTCCAGTCTCCGAAACAGTCTATGTCCTCCCCTGACTATCATAAACTGCATTACCACAGTCTGTATCTCTCTCAGCATTACTCATTTCAAAGTTCTCAGTAGAGTGACTTTTATGCCCTGTGTTCAAGAAGCAAAGGCTTTCACAATCCAAAGATCCAAAGTTCTTCATATTTCTCCTTCCAACCATCACCCCCCCCAAAACAGCTCAAAAGGCACACTATCCAATACTAGCCATTCTTCTTGATATCAAGTTCTCTCGGTTTTACAGCAACACTTTACTTTCTAATACAGATTTGCTTATCCTCATAGCAACACCCCACTTTTGTAATCAATTTCTGTCACAGTCGCTGTGAGATGACACTAAGGCTCAAACAACTTAAGGATAAAAAGGGAGATTTATTTATTTTACAGTTCCAGGGGTGAGGTATACTCAATTATGATGTAAATGTCATTGAAAGCAGCTTAGGTCATATCCATCATGGATGCAGAGAAAGCAAACAATAACTGCAAAAGCAGACTACTAGCTGAAGCAGGGAAGGGTTATGTGACCTCAAATTCTGGCCCTCTGATCTGACTTTTCCAACAATTCTTTATCTTCTAAAGGAGCCACAACTTTCCTAAACATTAACAGCAGCTACAAACGTAAACATATAAGCATTCTCGTATTTAACTCACATTCAAGCCATGGCACTCAACATTTCCCTTTTATTCACGTACATACCTATTTTGTTATTCTTTACTTTGTTTTGTTCATTTTGTGACTATGTGTTTAGAGGTATCTTTTGGAATCTGATGGGCTAAATAGTGGTATATAGCTGAAGTCAATGTATGACCCTGTCCCAATATCTCTTGGTAGCCAATACTTCAGCAGAAAGTAATAGTGTTCCCTGAATGACTCCCCATTTTTGACTAATGGTTGACTGAGCAAGCCTTCTATTAGTCCTGTATAGTAACCATGACTGTTATGAATTCATTGTTGCATTGTTTTTTGTGTGTCAAGATGATGACATTTTTCAGCCCTTCTTCCTATCTTCCAACTGTGACATGCTTCCTACTTCCATTCTACAATGGTCTCTAATACTTAAAAATGCCTGATTCAAAGTCTTGTTTAGTGTTAAGCCCACAAATGTCACTGATTCACATCATCTTTGGCAGTAATTTTCAGCATCTACCTCTCTTATTACATAGGGAAGCTTCTTCAGATAAGTTAAGATAAACTTTTATATGTTAGTATAAACATAGAACATTAGCAGGCAGTTTGATGCTCTATTAATTTCCCCTCTCTGGTCTACATCCACTTAAAGCATAGGATTTTTGACTCTGTTTATGGTAGCAGCCATGGATTCTCCATCCTTGGAATTAGGTCATATATCTAATATAGAAACAAATGAATACCCCCATAGTTGTTTGCCACTATTGCACCTTGCCCAGAAGGTTGGTATTGTAGTATGTATGATTCACAGCTTGGTAAGACTATTTTCTTTTTTTTATCCAGCAGCTTTCAGAGTACCTTCTGATATTTGGAAACCTATGCAGAAAGAGGAATGTTTAAGTTTTCCTCCAGCTTGACCTTGCAATTATTGTTGTGTGTATTTTTTTATCATCTAGTTGTGGTTCCATCCATAGATTTGTAAATTTCATTTTTCTTTATGCTGAATAAATTTCCATTGTGTTTATGTATAGCATTTTCATTATTCATTCATCAGTTGATATAAATTTAGCCTAATTCCATTTCCTTACTTTAATAAAAGGAGCTACAATAAACATCAGTGCATAAGTGTTTCTGTAATAGAATAGGGAATCTTTTAGGAAAATGCCCAGAAGTGATATAACTGAATCATATGGTAGACTTATTTCTAGTGTTGAAAGCCTTCAGACTGATTACCAAAGTGTATTCACTGGTGTATACTCCCACCAATATTGTATAAATGCTCCCTCTTCCCCACATTTACACCAAGATTTATTATTTGTGACATAGCTGAGCACTCAGAAGATAGGTAAGTAATAGTCTTGTATAATGAATAAAATCTTAAACCTTGTATTCATAATTAATATAGAATGTGAACAAAATATTAAAATGCATAACTTCTCCACTACAATTTTTATGAAAATGCACTATTTGTGAACAAAATTAGGACTCACAACTTCATATTAATATTGAGATTACCTGCTATTTTCTTAAACTTTGGATTTTTTTTTTGGTGTCATTTTCTACATTTGACTGGATTTCTTCAGTGTCCCTAATTTGTCTCTTGCAATGATCTCCACATTTGTTACCTCCTAATAATATACATCCAAATACATGACAATTCTTTGGTGGAAAAGTAAAAAAGTTCATAAAAGATAGCAGATGTGGATAGGAATAGGTAAGGATTAATTGGAAGGAATGAGAAAAAATTTTAATTAACTTTACTTATTTTTCATTTATATTAACAATGAGTTTGTTTTTTCATCACCTACTACTTACCCCCACCCCTACATCCCATCCCATCCCATTCCACTTTTTCTCACTTGCAGCTCATTTACCTTTTCCCATATCTCCCCACATGTTCAAGCCACTGGTCCCATATGGGACATCTGCATTAGTTAGTGATCCACTGGTGGGCAGACTGTAGAATATTAATGTTCTTCCTCTATTCCATCTGGTACTGAAAAAGAAATATGAAAATTTATTCCAAGGAATTGATTTTCACACTTACAACATTAAGCCTATGGGTAAAATGAATGGTCAATAAATATATATTTGTGGTGAGGGTTATATTATATTATATGAATAAATGCTCCTGGAATTATTTTTTCACCTAAAAAATAACACAAACATCAGTAATGAAATTCATGAGTGTAGGATGGGGATAAATCCTGAAAAAGGAAACAGGATGTAGAGAAGGTATGTGTTTGGCAATAGCTACACACACACACACACACACACACACACACACACACACACACACACACACAAACAAACAATGCACAGCTAAACACGTTTTACAGTGTCTATCTACTTTGCTTTTGAACATGTGGTTGAATGGAATGAAGAGTTGGTTGCAGGAAAGACATAAAACTTGAAGGGAAAAGAGGAGGAAGCAGTAATTTTCCCATGACTGTTGACTAATCAATTTGAAGAGATACTTCTTTCATCTTCTCTTAGCTTCCATCCTGAACTTCCTCAACCTCTCTCTCTCTCTCTCTCTCTCTCTCTCTCTCTCTCTCTCTCTCTCTCTCTCTCTTCTCTCTCCATCCTATGGATTTATAAAGCAGCAATGCAGGCAGTTACCATGGACTACCTGCTTTTTTCAGCCTAGGATTACATCATCAGATTGTGTCATAAAGACCCATTGGGAGATCATAAGGTGTGGTCAATGATGAGGCCTGACATCATCTGCAGTATATAAGATTAGACACAGCCAACCATCCCTAGAACACCAGGCTGCTATACCACACTCAGCACATAGCCAAAAGGCTTTCTATATCCCTGTTTAGCTGTTCTAACAACGCAGAGCCTCAGTCTCCAGCAGAACGAGGAAAGTGAAATATAAACATGAGTTTCCTCATCCTTCTCCTGAGCAGCATTGTGTTTGCCTGCACCATTGCCTTATGGAAGAACATTTTTCAGGTATGGTGTAAAAGAAAAACTGATGATAGAAACAAGCCAAATACCTGCATGGATTGTATGTTCACTAGACCATAGAAAGACAGTGAAATAAGAAATAAGTCTGGATCAGTCCCTGTCTTCCTACCTCTAAATAGAGCCCCAGACATTGGCTTCTGTTCTTATTTTTCCTGTAGTTTCCATATTATCAGTGTGGCTAGTTATGAAGGAAGAATACCTGAATAACTATCTGATATAGTCAGCTTTCCAATCCACCTAGAGAGACAGGATTGCTGAAAGGGCCTATTACCCACCAGTACAGACCCATCTTTAAAAAGGATCCTTTCTCTTTTTTTTCTTCCTTCTCTCCCCACACTCTACACTATCCCAGTACTGCAGCCAAGTTTCTCACTATGTGAACCTCATGGTTGTTCAAAAGCGTTCTGTGTTTAACTGTGGATATCTAATGTTTATTTAACGTTATCACCATGCTTTTATTGACAGTCAAAGACATGGGGGGAGGTGACTACCAGACTTCGAAAGAAACATAAGTAAAGGACAAAGGAATTTGGTATTGCAGGGCTAAAAGATTATAGTATCCATACTTTTTAAATCTGCAATTTTTGTCCCTGCTGTGCAAACCATACTTGTGAATCAGTGTTGCCAGTTTGTTTCATTTAAGTGCCTTTGATGAAACAAATTACCAGAACCAAGAAATTCAGGGAAATGAGTGGATTATTGGCTCATGGATCTAGGTTGCAGTCAGTCACAGCAGGAGTCACAGCAGCAGGAGCAAAGGGAAGTGGTCATATCACATCAAAACTCAGGAGAAATACACACACAAAAATGTATGCTTCTCTGGTTGTTATTGATCAGCTAGTTTTCTCCACTTTGATACACACCTAAGACAACCTTCCTAGGAAATGGACCTGCACACACTGAGTGGGATTTTCTCCCTTTCAGTTCTGTGTTTACCACATATTGCATGTGATGTAATCAATGTATCTCAAAAATTTAGGCATTTCTACCCATCGAATTATATGGCCCATAGTACAGGCAGTTTCTCTCCAGGTTAGCACCAATTCATGCCTCCAGCCTTCCCCCCTGGTATCATTCATATGTTTGTGACATTCCCAGTATCCAGGGACCTCAACTGCAACTCTAGGGTTCACCTTCCTTTCTAGGGACTATGACTCTGCCACACAGTTCCTGGTGTTGCTTACTTTCCAAGATCCCTCTTTTTTTACCTTCCATGTCTACAAAATCAGCATCACCTAGAAAATGATACTTTACTCCATCATTAGCTCTGGCCCTCATACACGCAGCTGCATCAGTTTCTAGGTCATTCTGTAAAAACAGTTCTTAGGCAGCTGTTTTGGAAGTACAGGGAATCCCTCAGCTTAGGTGTCTTTCTTTTAAATGATTCTGAAATGACAAAACGCAGACCATGTGTGGTGGGGTTCTGACATTCAAACAACTTTCCTACTGTCCAGTGTAGTACAGGAGATGGAACTTCAGTAATACTAATTCTTCCACACCTACAGCCAGACATATCAGGATTAGATTGAAAACTTATCCTATCTTGAAACTTCATGTACCAAACAAATCATTACCTTCAAATTCAGCCTCACTCAGATTTTGAGGACACCAGTAGAATGAAGCCAGATTTGTGGCCAAAATACTACACAAATGAATTCTATCCTCATTCAAGAGACAGTTCTTCACCTGTGAAACTTCACAAACCAGGACTACACAGTCCACATTTCTATCAACATTACTATACCACAGGTTCCCACCAGAACAGTCACATATCTCTCTTCCCAACCTTCACTGGCATTTTTAGTCCAAATATTCAAACCATCACATATTCTTCCCACAATATAATTTCCATAAGGGTCAAAATCATATGGTTAGTCTTCTCACATCAGCAACACCAGTAAGGTTTCCAGTCTCTTTTACTTTTATTACACATTGCTATATATGATGCAAGCAACTTAGGAGTAAGAAGGGGTTTACTGAGTCATAATTCTAGATTACTGTTCATTTTGGCAGGAGACCCACAGCAGCAGAAACTGGTCATATCATATCCACAGTCAACAGGAGAAAGCAATAGATAAAGACATTTTTGTTTGCCTGTAAATCAGGGTTGTTTTCCTCCAACATGCCTAGGCTTTGTTCCCTTACAATGGGCTGAATCTCCCTGCATTCATTATCCAGATACTCCCCTACAGGTGGGCCCAGAAGCCAACCTTCACTTAGAGAATCTTTCTTAGGTAAGCAAAGAGACCTTCCTCTTACATGTCAGATTCACAAGTAATACAAACCATCACACCATTCAGCACATTATCAATTTATAGCACTTTGCAAGTGCCAATTCATTTTCATAACTGGGATGTCATGAGTTGTCATTTGGGACCTGTCGGGTAACAGAAATTTACTTAAGGTGTCTTTTGTTTTACAGACACCTACTTATGCAAGACCACCTCTGCGGACTTCATTTTTGTTAGAGAAAAGAAGAACTGCTTTTTTGGATGGGAATAGGATGAATCACCCAGCCCAAAATGATGATGAGGAATTTTTACGTAAACTACCAAATGTTTTGGTCATGCAACAACAATTACTCAAGAATCTGAGGAATGTGAAGCATGAGGTAGATAAATTAGAACACTCCCTCATGGTAGGGGACTTACAAGATTCACAATTTAGCCAAATGTCCTTAAAAAAGGCTCCACTGCTTAGTGACAGTGAGAGCAATTAAAGATCCCAAGAGGATTCAATTGATTGCAATTCTGTCCAGTGTGTTGTTATTTAAAGGGGGGAGGCCATGCCATATTAGTCCCTAATTTGCACACATCTATTGATCTGAATGCATTTTATTTAAAGCATCAATTTCTTATATTTGCTAATGTGTATTTTTATTGTGGAAGGTTTAGAAACAGGATACAGAAAAAAGCAAACTCCTTCCAAATTTGTCTTTTTGACAATAAGCTGCAGTCAAAAGTTTATAGCTGAGATATAATTCTCAGAGCTTCATTCAAAGGCTGTGCTATTTCATTTAAAATTTGCACAAACCTTTCCTGTAGCACAAGAATCACTTATAAAGATGGCATGCCTTTCCACATTTGGGTAAAAATTCACTACTCTAGTAGCATCACAATGCAGTAAGAAAATGTATTGATTCATATGCTCATGGAAATGAAGAAAAGGTGTTGCCAAGCTTTCTTTAGTCAGTGATCTATTTCATAGAGCACTCTATAATATCCAGCATGCTACAAATTAAGCTCTTAAAATTTACTCATAACATATATACCCTGAACTAAACCCTCAACATATGAATCACAAATCTTCTATGTAAATCTTAGAGATGATTCACTCATGAGCTGTTTCTGTGCCTTCATATCACCCACACCTCAAAATTAATCACCAGTGCAAATTAGAGATACCTTTATCCCTTGTTCCTTTCACCTTCAATCAGAAGAAAGCAAAATTAATCTATAGTGCATATAAGAAAAATGTTTCCTCTATTATCACTCATTTTCCAAGTATAAAAGATCCTGTAATGTATGTGCTGCTATCAAATGGGTTTTGTTTTGCTCAGTAACCTTTGACACTCTGATAAAAACTTTTAACTCACTTTTTAAGAATGACTGCACTCACTAGTATAGACCACTCAGAGGGAAGTTCAGTGCCCATATAAAGGGATGCTCTGGGGAATGGGAGGGAGGAAGCAAGAGGCACCAAGAGAGGGGGAGAAAGGTGGTAGGAGGAAGAGGGGGAAAGGGGGTAAGAGTGCAATGGGGGATGATAGGGGAGGGGACAGGAATGGAGGGTTGAACATATTGAGCTTGCATGATTAGGCAAAAAAGTGGAATAAACAATTTTTTAAATAACTATATATTCAAATACACAGTAAAACATTAAATGTAATGTTGCAGTTCGCCTGCATGGTTGCTGATATATGACCACTGAATGGCTTAAGGGAACAAGGCGTTTATTTCCTTATGACAGTCCAATTACAGTTCTCAGTTCAGTGTGACAGAAGAGCATGCACCAACACCAGGGCCCAGGGAACTGGCCACACCATTTCTATGTAATGACTGAGAAAGGGATGATCCTTACTTGCCAGACCAGCATGTCTGGCCAAGTATACAAAAGGATGCCAACTTCCTCAACCAACTCTCAGTATTTTAATCATCTGTTCAGGGCCTAGTCCCACCTGCCATAGACTGGGTCTTCCCCATCAGCTAAACAATCTCCTGCAAGTTTGCTCTGGACCTAATTCAACTACTAATTTGCTACAAATGTGCCCAGAGCTCAAACACTCAACTGTCAAGTTGATACCTGTGCCTAACCATGACATGTAATTTTAGCTTCATAACTCCTTAGCATAAAACATTAAAAGCTACTGAACCATTTTCTAGTCAGGTAGGCTTTATGATTATAAGCCGTGATAGTTATATCACTTTTCAAATATATAAAGTGCAATATATTCATGACAGTTTCATCATCATTCGTAAGGAAATTTGGACACAGGAATTTTGTTCTTACCAAGTTTTTCTCCAATTGGTTAAGTATTAACTTGTTCATGGAAGACAAAATCATCATCATCTTCATCTGATAAATCATTTGTAAATATATTAAAATATCACTGCTTTATGTGCAAAAGTTTGTGTGTTTGTGTGTGTGTCACTATGTAATTGTGGTCATGCACATATCATGGTGCACATGTGGAGATCAGAATAAAGGCTTCGTGTCACTGTTCACCTATCACCTTGTTTAATACAGGGTATCTGGTTGTGTTCTATTCTATATGTTAGGCTAACTGAGTTGTGAGCATCCAGGAATTATTCTGTTTTTACTGTCATGTAATTGGTAGCACTAAAGTTTCAGATGTGTGCTACCATGCCCAGCTTTATATCAGTTCTCAGGGCATAAATTCACATTTTACACTTAGCTGGCAAGCACTTTACCCACTAAGCCCCCTCCTCATCAAATAAAAATGATAGATTAAAGTCATTTCATCTGACATTTCCTTTTACATTCTGTCTGCATGTAAATCATTTAGAGACTGTTGCAGTTACTCTGTATGTTGCTGATAAAATCATAACAAAACAGCATTAGGGAACAAGGGGTATTATTCTCTCTTACATCAATCTGATTATAGTTCCTTGTTCAGATTGGCAGGAGAGCAATACCAAGGACCAAGGGAACTGGCCACGCTGTATTCTCATAATGGCTGAGAGAGGGATGATTCTTTCTTACCAGACCAGCATGTTTGGCCAAGAATACAGAAGGATGTCAACTTTCACAACCAGTTCCATTTTATTCACCTGCCCAGGGATTTGGGCTGGGCCTGCCCCATCAAATAGACAATTTCCCACAGGTTCACTCTGGCTTAATTACTAATTTTTTTAAAATGTGCCCTATTTTAGACCAAATTTGTCAACAGTGCCAATACTGAAAAACTTAGAGATAAAATTTTAATAAAATCCTTTTCTGCCTGCTCGAGATGTTCGTGGTTTAGGGAGGACACACTGTTTTTAGGTAATTCCCACCAGCCTCCAGGTCACCCGCTAGTCCCAGCTCCTCCCACCAGCCAGCCAGAGCAACAACCAGACTGCTCTGGGCTAGGGAGAGCCACTAGGCCACACCCCAGGTCCCAAGTGAAGTGCACAGCCATCAGCACCTCTGCCCTTTCTACCTGCCCATGACACTCACAGTCCAGGGAGGACCAGTGCTCCTCAGAATTCAACAGAGTCCAAAGAAAACCCAAGCAAAGCTCTAGGGGACAAAGGCCATACATCTAAAGTCCTCTAAAATCATTCTATAACATGGAGAGATTCTTTACATCCAGCCCAAAGATAAGTAAACCCCCTTTTACCATCTTGTTCCTTTCGTTTATTAATCACTGTAGATTAACTTTTCCATATAGCCACTGCCTAAACATATACAACTTCAGGGACTATACCACACAACTTCACATATCACTAAGGTACTAAGTCATAGAAATGCATTACCATACTAATATTTACCCCCTGTCCACTAAACCTGATTTAATTGATGTACTAAAAGTCTAATAACCTTATTTAGTAAATAACAATAACAACAGACAAGCATACCCAACTCCAAAGAAAACACTAGTAATAACTGCTCGAGAATAGCAATAAAAACTAATTCAGTTCAGTCAAAAACACACAGAAATTGAAAGGTCTTAAGAGATAAAACAACAATGCCAAAGTCAAAGTGCAAATCCATGAAAAACAAAACCCAAGAAAATTCCCACCAAAAAAAAATTAACCCCATAAAGATAGATTCAAACCAGAACAAATTCACAGAAAATAGCCAAGAAAGTCAGACTCAAGATAACAACTTTCAAAGCATGATCATTACCATGTTCAATACTATGAAAGAGGAAATCCAGGAGGAGTTAAATAACCGCATCAACCACTTTGAACAGAAACATAACAGACACTTGGAGGAGTTGAGAAAAACAGTTCAAGAAACAAAAATAAGCATAGAGCTGTTAAAACAGTCTCAGGCAGAGTTTAAAATTGAACTAAAAGACAAGTTATCTTCAACCCAGAACTCAACAGAGAGTCTTATCAGCAAAAAAAAATGAAGCAGAAAATAGAATTACAGATCTTGAAGACAAAGTGGCAGAATTAACCAGCTCAATGGAAGAGGTTGTTAAAGCCAAAAAGATACTTGAGAGAAATATTCAAGAGACATGGGATACCCTGAAGAAGCCTAACATGCTCATTCATGGAATATCAGAACAAGAATCGAAAAATACCACATTTGAGAAAATTTTTCAAATTAACATAAATGAAAACTTCCCTCACCTATAGAATGAGAGGCACATCCAAATACAAGAGGCATTCTGCACCCCAAACAGATATGACCAAAAAAGAAACTTGCCATGGCAAATAATAGTCAAAACACTCCACATTCAAGACAAAGAAAAGGTGCTGAGAGCTTCAAGGGAAAAAAAAAAAAACAAGTCACTTTTAAAGGTAAACCTATTAAAATAACAAATGACTTCTCAATTGAAAGAGTAAAAGCAAGAAGAGCTTGGAGAGAAGTACTTCAAGTATTGAATAAGCAAAAATGTCAACCCAGGATGGGCAAAACTATCTGTCATGATCGAGGGAGAAAGAAAAGTTTTCCACGAAGACAACTTGAAGGCTTACATGTCTACCAAACCAGGCCTTCAAAAAATGCTAGAAATGATACTCAAGCTTGAAGAAAAAAACAAGTATATCCAAGAGGACAGAAGGGAAGTATAATACCACCAAAACATAAAAGCCAATACTTATGAAAACCTCTAAACATAAAAGTGTCCAGAATTCAAAATAATTTCATCATCATAATATTAAATGTTAATGGAATTAACTCACCAATCAAGAGACAGAGATTACAAATCTGTATTAAAAATCACAACCCATCAATATGCTGCCTTCAGGAAATTTATCTCACCAAAGATAGGCAAATCCTAAAAGTAAAAGGCTGGTCAAAAATTCTGCAAGCTAATGGAACCAGGAAACAGGCAGGGGTAGCCATTATGGTATCAGACAAAGTGGACTTCAAACCAAAAAAAAACATTAAGAGACACAGATGGATACTGCATTTTAGTCACAGGTACAATTCACCAGGAAGACTTCACAATACTGAACATATATGCACCTAATACAGGCTCTTCTACATTCATTAAGCAAATCCTACAGCACCTAAATCTAGAAATCAATCCCCAAAAGATAATTTTGGGGGATTTCAACATCACCCTCTAAAGATGGGATAGATCAACAGGTCAAAGACTTAACAGAGACACATTGGAACTTAAACAAACTCTTACTGAAATGAACCTTATAGATCTCTATCGAACTATTCATCTACACACCAAAGAATACACATTTTTCTCAGCAGCACACGGAACTTTCTCCAAAATAGATCACATATTGGGCCACAAAATGAATCTCCACATGTACAGGAAAGTTGAAATTCTAACCTGTACCTTATCAGACCACACAGCTTAAAGTGACATCCACAACACAACAAGCAAGAGAAATTACACTAACTCCTGGAAATTTAACACTATGATGCTGAATTAGAATTGGATTCAGGAAGAAATTAAAAAGGAAATTCAAGATTTCCTGAAAGAGAATGATAATGAAAATACAACTTACCAAAATCTCTGGGACACAATGAAAGCTGTCCTAAGAGGTAAGTTCATAGCTCTTAATCCTTATATCAAAAAATGGAAACATCAGAAATAAATAACTTAACAATGCAACTAAAAGCTTTAGAGACACTAGAGCAATCTGATCCCAAAAGGAGTAGAAGGGAGGAGATTAGCAAATCAAGGGAGCCATACCCAAAACTGAAATAAGGAAAACAATACAAAGAATCAACCAGTCAGAAAGGTGGTTCTTTGAAAAAATCAATAAGATTGATACACCCCTAGCTAAATTAACCAAAAACAAGAGAGAGAAAACCCAAATTAACAAAATTAGAAATGAAAATGGAGTTATTATTATTGATACCCAAGAAATCCAGAGAATTATAACATCATATTTCAAAAACTTATACTCTGTGAAATTTGACAACACAAAAGAAGTGGATGAATTCCTAAGTAAGCACAACTTACCTAAATTGAATCAGGAACTTTTGAATTATTTAAATAGTCCTATAACACATGAGGAAATCAATGAAGTAATCACAAATCTTCCCAACAAAAAATGTCCTGGACCAGATGAATTCAACACAGAGTTCTACCAGACATTTAAGGAAAAAATAACACCAATACTCCTTAAACTGTTCCATCAATCTGCGAAGAAAGAAAGTATGCCAAATTCTTTCTATGAAGCTAACATCATCTCAATCCCAAAACCTAATAAAGATACACTTAACAAAGAAAACTATAGACCAATCTCTTTGATGAACACAGATGCAAAGATTCTCATCAAAGTCTTAGCAAATTGAATTCAAAAATATATAAAAAAGATAATTCATGGTGATCAAATAGGCTTTATCCCAGGCACACAAGGTTGGTTCAACATACACAAATCAACAAATGTAATTCACCATATAAACCAGTCTAAAATCCAAAACCACTTGATACTCTCGATAGATGAAGAAAAAGCATTTGACAAGATCCAACAGCCTTTTTTGATCAAAATGCTAGAGACAGTTGGAATGCAAGGAACCTTTATCAACATAATAAAAGCTATATACAACAAGCCAATAGCAAGGATTGTAATCAATGGGGAAAAACTTGAAGCTTTCCCACCTCGATCAGGAACTAGACAAGGTTGTCCACTCTCACCACTTCTACTCAACACTGTACTTGAAGTCTTAGCTGAAGCCATAAGACAAGAAAGGGAGATAAAAAAGATTCAAATGGGCAAGGAAGAAGTCAAGTTATCTTTATTTCCAGATGGCATGATCTTATACCTGAGTGATCCCAAAAACTCTACCAGGAAACTCTTGGAACTAACTCAGAAGTTCTGTTCAGAAGTGTGGCAGGATACAAAATAAATGTACAAAAATCAATGCCCTTCCTGTATGCCCAGGATGAAAAGAGTAAAAAAGACCTAAAAGAAACAATTCCATTTACCATATCCCCTAAAAAATGAAATACCTTGGTATAAACCTAACCAAGCAAGTGAGAGACCTTCACAATGAAAACTTTAAAACCTTGAAGAAAGAAATTACAGAAGACACCAGAAGGTGGAAAGACCTCCCATGTTCCTGGGTTGTCAGAATCAATATTATGAAAATGACCATCCTACCAAAGGTGATATACAGATTCATGCTATATCAATCAAAATCCCAAAGCAATTCTTTAAACAAATTGACCAAACATCTCAGAATTCATATGGAAGCAGAAAAGACCCAGGATAGCAAAAACAATCCTGAGTAACAAAAATACTGCTGGAGGTGTCACCATACCAACCCTTAATCTACACTACAAATCCATAGTAATAACAACAGTCTGGTACTGGCTCTAAAATAGACACTCAGATCAATAGATAAGGGATAAAGGCCCAGACATAAGCCCACATAATTACAGCCATTTGATCCTTCCTAAAGGGGCCCAAAAAATCCAAGGGAAAAAGAACACCATCTTCAACAAAGGGTGGTGGCAAAAGTGGATGTACACATGCAGAAGATTAAAACTAGACCCATACTTGTCACCATGTACAAGAATTAATTCCAAAAGTATCAAGGACCTCAATATAAGGCCAGAGACACTAAAAACCCTAGTTGAAAGGGTAAGGAACTCCCTTGAGCTGATTGGACTAGGCCAACACTTCCTCAACAGACATCCAATAGCACAGTCACTACAACCAACACACAACAGGTGGGATCTTGTGAAACTAAACAGCTTCTGCTCAGATAAAGAGATTGTAACTGGAGCACAAAGACAACCCACAGAATTTTATTTAAGTGAAGTATCCCAGACATAGAAAATAAAGTGCTGTGTTGCTCCCTAATAGGTGGATACTTCTACCAAACCCAATTAGTGACACACTCAAAGATAAATCTCTGTAATACCTACAGTAATTGCAAAGATTATAAACAGGATGGAAGGGGAAGGAGGGCTCCACCAGAAAGAAGGAGATATGGGGTCATGTTACAGCAGAGAAAATAGGCCATTATCAAGTACTGCAAGTAAGTAGTGAGACATCTGGTTAAGCTCACAGACTTTCCTTCCTGGTCACTTGCAACTGATGGGGTTTGATCTTACCAGACAGGGAGGGCATATAGTCTGGCAGATAGATGGTAACCATCATCCAAATGGGAGACTGACCCCCCCCTCACTGCCTCCTATTCTTATTCCATCTACCTTTGAATCTACTCTTATAGTAAGACTCTATTTTAACAGCCTTTTATCTCTGGCTAGGAGGAGACATCCAATACCCATCAGGATGGAGCCAAGGGCAGTGCAGGAACAGCAAAATTTTAAAAATAACAACAAACCATAATTCAGAACATCAGAGACCCTACATTAATCACCAGGAACAACACCAACCTAAATTCTCCCTATATTAAAGCTCAGCGAAATTTGCAGAAAAGGGAGCGGTAAGATTGGAGGAGCCTAAAGATGGGGAGGAGCAACGATATGCAAGATACTCCAGGCAAGTTAGGGCCGAAATAATCATAATAGGGCTTTGCATGATCTGCGCAATGACTGACATATCATTGACCCCCCCAAAGTCTAGCATGGAACACAGTCACTAGGATCCTTAAAGGCAAGGGATTAGCAGCCACAATAGTGTTCATATACTAAAGGGGAACACAAGAAAGAGCTCTAGGCAATGTTACTGAGTCCTTATACATCATCAGAGAGGAGGAGCCAGCGGGAAGTTTGAAATGCACACTAAAGGATGCTCCATGGATGGGGAAAGGGGGCACTGAGAGAAAAGGAGGGAGGGGGAAAGGAAGGGAAAAAAGGGAGAGGGAGCAAGGGGATTCAGGGATGGGTGGAGTGAGGGAGGGGACCGGGGTACCTATTAAGTTTTTATGAGTGGGAAAATTTTTTTTTAAAAATTATTAAAATAAAAGACAAAAAATTTTTAATAAAATGAAACAAATTTATATTTAGGGTTGCATCTCAGGAGTACAAAGGTAAACAAATCAGCAGCTATAAAAGCCAACCCTCTCAGACATCTAGTACTTTGCAAAACAATGAATAATGTCTGAAAAAAATAGGCACAGAATAGAGAGATTGTGATTGAGTGGGGAGTAGGGACAGCATTAAGGTTTCTCCTTAAGGGTAGACTTAGTAAAATATTATTAAAAAGCATTCAAAAAGGGACTCAAGGCACTGAGAGGTAAAGCTGAAACAACAAAAAATGTACAAAATCTTCAAAAGTCAAAGTTTGACCACTTTACCATTTTACCTAAGGCTAGAATTTTATTCATGAAAAAATATTGAAAAACAATGAGAGGATTTATTCTTTGTCACAGGTTTGGAATTTTGTTTTTTTAAAAATAAATATCTACTTTCAAGAAGTCAAGCCACAGAACAGGAAGTCATATTAGAGATAAAAGAAGATGTTGCCCTAGCAGCCAAAAGTACTTACAAGGTTTCATCAAATTCATTGTACACTATTGCATTTTTTATTTCATCACTTTTTTTAGACATGGAAAGGCTTGAAATAGACTGATAAATAATTGCTGAGTAGGTCTAATACTTTTTAATAACTTATGTTGAAATTACTTATAGCACTGCCAAAGAGAAAATTCTGATTTATAAATGCAAATAGCATAATAGCCTCCTTCCCCTTTCTTTCCATTAAAAGAGGTCTACAGTGTAATTCAACAAAGGAGCTCTCATACAGTACAAAAGAGGCTTCTCTCACATACCAGAGTTGCACACTCTACCAATCATGTGAAAAGCATTTCCTAAACCTTTTTGAAAAATAGCAAGACGGTCTTAAGGACCAAGCATGTTACTAGCTAATCCCTTCAGCTGTTACTATTGAGGTGCACCAAAGAAGGATGGGAAAATATTGATTTTTTTTTAAATTTATTTTCATTAGTTCCTACACTTTGATGTTTGCTAAAGAATCTTGAGTGAAAAACAACAAAGAAATGCAGCAAAGTACATAACATAATAAATCTACACTAGCCTAGAAGGTCTCAGGATAACCCAGACTCATGCACTAGTTAACTGAAAATTTTAGGCAATCCTCTTCCCATATCTGAGTATCAGTCATTTTGCATGTAAAGTGAGAGGATAGGCCAAATAATTTTTATATTTTCTCACAATTCAGTTTTCATGTATCAATATAATATAAAAATAAATCTCTGCTTTCTAATTTCATGCAGTTCTTTTTCTACTGGGGATTTTATACGACAATGTACAGTGTTATGCTGTGGCCTTATCTACATATATTTTTTAATAAGTATTCTTAATCCACATTACAAGTTAGTAGTCCATGACGTTCAAAGGAGTATTGTTCATAAGACTGAGTATAATCCCCAGTGTATAATGTCAAAAAGACATATTTTACCTATGGATGAATCATTCAGAAATCTTAGCACATGAAAAATTCAATGCAGGCAGGCTAGGAACTGGTAGAAGTTACAAGAACATCTGTGGTTACAGAGAACCCTGAGCATTAAACTGTGGGATCTTCTCATACATATAAACAAAGAGAGAATTAATCCTCAAGATGGAAAGCATTCTAAATTAAAAATGACTTTGGGAATTGAGAGATAAAGTACATCATTTGGTCTTAAAATAAGAGTAACTGAGTTAGCAATAGAGACCTACTTGAGATTCAATTTAATTTTATGTAATAAAATGACATTCTATAACAGAAAATGTTAAATGACTTAAGGTATAGGAGGAGTCACATCCATATATTTCTTATAAGAGGACCACATTAGGAATACATACACAATAAACAATAAACAATAACAAATGTGATTTGAAGACATAACAGATTTAACAAACTACCCTAAGCAAAAGAAAGGATTTCAAATAATTAGATTTATTATACCAAATTAGTTGCAATAATTGCCACAATTTTCCATGTATACCCTTCAATTTGCATCTTAGTTTATATCAATGTTCCAACTGAAGATACAGATTTATTTCTAGCATGCATAGAGGTAGTTCAAATTCAACTCCTACTTATATTTCAGTTATTTTAGTTAAGAAACAAGTCCAAATACTCAACTCTGGCATAATGAAGGACATTAGAAAAATTTAATGACCGAAACATCTATATTAGTAGGCATAAAATCATAAGCAACAAAGTCAAGGACAAAAGAAACTAATTTATATTTATTCTTTCTACAAATGATGGTCAACTTCTATGCTACTATACTCAAACCAATTTAATAGATAGCTGAATGATTATCTAGTTCAAAGTTCTATTTATTTTGATAACAAACAAAGAATGTGACAGAAGTCATACATCTTCCATTAATATATAGATCATTCTAAGTTTAGAAACTAAGGGTAAATAAAATTTGGCACCCGCCTGGGATGCAGGCAATCCAGCTAGGACACACTGCACCCTAGGTAAGCACCCCCTGCTCATCCCCAAGCACCACGTAACCCACTACTCTCAGCTCCTCCCACCAATCAGTCTGATCAGGCACTGCCCCAGGCCTAGGAGGACCCCTGGGCCACTCCCCAGCTCCACAGGTCAACTGCACCCACCAACATTCACAGCTCATCCCACCAGCCAGTCAGAGCAGGCACTGCTCCAGGCCAACTACTTCAGTTCAGTCAAAAACACACAGAAATTGAAAGAAAGTCTTAAGAGATAAAAGGACAATGCCCAAGTCAAAGTGCAAATTCATGAAAAACAAAACCCAAGAAAACAAATCTCCCACTGAAAGAATTAACCCCATAATGATAGATTCAAACCAGAACAAATTCACAGAAAAAAACCAAGAAAGCCTGACCAAGATAAATACTTTCAAAACATGATCATTTCCATGATCAATACTATGAAGGAGGAAATTCAGGAGGAATTAAATAACCGCATCAACCACTTAGAAAATGAACACAACACACTTGGAGGAGTTGAGAAAAACAGTTCAAGAAACAAAAACTGGCATAGAGCAGTTAAAACAGACTCAAGCAGAGTTTAAAACTGAACTAAATGACAAGTTATCTTCAACCCAGAACTCAACAGAGAGTCTTATCAGCAAAAAAAATGAAGCAGAAAATAGAATTTCAGACCTTGAAGACAAAATGGGATTATTAATCAGCTCAATGGAAGAGGTTGTTAAAGCCAAAAAGATACTCAAGAGAAATATTCAAGAGTTATGGGATACCTTGAAGAAGACTAACATGAGTATTCATGGAATAGCAGAGCGAGAATCCCAAAATACCACACCTGAGGAAATTTTTCAAACTATCATCAAGGAAAACTTTCTTCATCTAAAAAAAGAGAGGCCCATCCATATACAAGAGGCATTCTGCACCCCAAACAGACATGACCAAAATAGAAAATCACCATGGCAAATAATAGTTAAAACACTCCACATTCAAGACAAAGAAATAGTGCTGACAGTTTCAAGGGAAAAAAAAAAGCAAGTCACTTTTAAAGGTAAACCTATTAAAATAACAAATGACTTCTCAATGGAAACAATAAAAGCAAAAAGATCTTGGAAAGATGAGCAAAAATGTCAACCTAGGATGATATACTCCACAAAAATATACGTCATGATCAAGGGAGGAAGAAAAATTTTCCAGCACAAAGACAACTTGAAGGGATACATATCCACCAAACCTGGCCTTCAAAAAGTGATAGAAATGATACTCATGCTTGAAGAAAACAACAAGCATATCCAGGAGGACAGAAGGGAAGTATAATACCACAAAAATATAAAAGCAAAGCAATACACTTACAAAAGCCACTAAACATAAAAATATCCAGAATTTAAAAAATTCCTCCATTATACATTAAATATTAATGGAATTAACTCACCAATCAAGAGACACAGATTACAAACTTGGATTAAAAATCACAACGCATCAATCTGCTGCCTTCAGGAAACCCATCTCTCTCACCACAAAAGATAGGCACATCCGAATAGGCACATCCAAATAGGCAGGGGTAGCCATTTTGCTATCAGACAAAGTGGACTTCAAACCAAAAAAAAATCGTAAGAGACACAGATGGATAATACATTTTAGTCACAGGTACAATTCACCAGGAAGACTTCACAATACTGAACATATATGCACCCAATACGGGCCCCTCCACATTCATTAAGCAAACCCTAAAATGATAATTCTTTGGGAATTCAACACCACCATCTCAACATGGGATAGATCAACAGGTCAAAAGCTTAACAGAGACACCTTGGAACTTAATCAAACCCTTACTGAAATAGACCTTACAGATTTCTATTGAACTTTTCATCCACGCACCAAAGAATACACATTTTTCTCAGCAGCACACGTAACTTCTCCAAAATAGTTCATATATTGGACCACAAAACGAATCTCCACATATACAGGAAAGTTGAAATTCTAGCCTGTACCCTATCAGAACACCATGGTCTAAACTTTGAAATCCATAACACAACAAACAACAGAAAATACACTAACTCCTGGAAACTTAACACTACGATGCTGAATGAGAATTGGATTCAGGAAGAAATTACAAAGGAAAATCAAGGTTCTCTGAAAGTGAATGATAATGAAAATACAACTTACCGAAATCTCTGGGACACAATGAAAGCTGTCCTAAGAGATAAGTTCATTGTTCTTAATGCCTACATCAAAAAAATGGAAACATCAGTGTGGAAGAAAAGAAATTTTTACAGAAATTGTGACAAATAATGAGGTTATGACTAACAGCCTGGTGGTCAGCAGTTTCCAGAGTTCTAAAAACAAAAGTCTAATATGGGCGGCTAGATATTGAAAACATCTCCACTCTCAAGGTCCCTGTGAGAATCTTCCCCCTTCAAGGTCTCGGAGAAATGTTTTCAGTATGTCCAGATGCCGTCTAAGCCCGCTTGCCCCCTCCCCACACAGAACTCTGGGAAATGCTCCCCCTCTCAAGGACTAATATGCCAAATACCACCAAAGCCTTTGTATTATTATTGTAACTATGACCGAAGCCTCACCCCAAGCCCACTGCTATCTTGCACAAACAAGTCAGCCCTGCTGCAGACGTGTTGACCGGGACCTCGCCCACCAAGAACTGCCCCCGACTTCGACCAGAATATCTGATGGTCACCCTTGGCTGACTCAACGTCCTTGTGTGCTGTAAAAACTGTGCCAAAGAGTGCTATAGAAAAATATGTTTTGCTACCCTATACCCTATAAAAACACTACCCCGACCTCAGTCGGGGCCGCTCTTCTCTTGCTTGCAGGAGGGAGGCGGTCCTGGCATGCCAGAATAATAAACTCGCCTATTGCCTTTGCAGCAGCCTCTCGGTCCTCGTGTCTCCTTTTGGGGTCGGGGTGGGTGACTTGGAGGAACTTCGGTTCCAACATCTGGTGCGTTGGCCGGGAAGGCCCCAACCCACCCCAGGGGAAGCGACGACCCAGGTTGAAGGTGAGTGAGTGGAGCTCCTAAATTGTCTTGTGTCTCGTGCTTTGTGTCTGTGATCTCTCGTGTCAGTTTCAATTTCAGTTTCAAGTTCAGGCCGCCGAGGTGGGACCCGGCGAGGATTGGGGCTGTACCCGTCAAGAGGCGGGCAGACGTGCCCGGGCAAACGTGCTCGAGACCTCGCAGGGGGAGGAGGACGCTCCCACCCCGGGGACAGCAGGGGGGAATATTGCAGTTGGATGGGAAGGTGCCCAACTGAACTCCCCCATAAGGTTTGGGCAATTGGACCCAACCTTATTGACTGAACAGTTGGATGGTATTCCCAACTGGGCTCATGGTAAGATTTTTTGGAGAAGGAGGACGTACCCGAACTGCAGCGGGCCTCCGAGCTCCTCTGTTGCCGGCTTCTTTTACTTTCACTTTCTTCCCGGGAGAGAAACCGCTCGAGCGAGCGCTTAGGGACCGGACGTCTCGGGTACTTGTTGGATTTGTTATTGTCTCTTTCTTTGTGTTCTTAGGGTATTTTTGTTTTCAGGAAATTAGATATATCATGGGGCAGGCTCAATCAACGCCCCTTGACTTGACGATCAGCCATTGGACGGACGTTAAGACTAGAGGACATAATTTGTCTGTGGATATCAGGAAAGGAAACTGGCAGGTTTTCTGCCACTCAGAGTGGCCGGCTTTCCAGACCAGCCGGCCTCCTGGGGGATGAAGTTTACCACCCTCTGTTCTGATGAATGGCCCACTTTCTAGGGCGGCAAATGTTTGTTTTAAGGAAAGAAAGCCTCTGCCCCCTCTGCCCCCCTGTACTGGAGGGGCCAGAAGAACTGTCTGTCTTTTTTTGTGCCGTGTTTATGATGATCTCATTTTAAGAGTTACTTTAAGTGTTTTGATTTGCTTAGTTATCTGGATTTTCCATAATATGTGTGTTTTATGTTTTAAAATAACAAAGGTATGGCCATTTCAAATTATTGCGTGCTTATAATTACATCTTGGTGTTTTTTTGACTCTTTATTATGTGGCATGCTCAATTTAAATGCACGTGCACACTTAAGAACAACATAAAAGGCCTGAGTACGTACTGACTAAAATATTTTGTTTTATCTTGATTTCTATGAAGCTTCACAAAAGATGATATTGTGTTTTTACCTAGAATCTAATAACATCACTTTTGTAATTCCTTTAAAAGTTTGTTTTCCCATATGTAATACCAACATATCTAGCAACCAGAAAGGAAAACTGATTTCTGAGAAATTCATTGGAATTTCTTCATTCTCCTGGTATGTATGCTAATTCCCTATTTCCAGGTGTACTCCTGTGTTCTGTTACAATCTTGCTAACTTAATTGGGATATAATGATTTTTAAGATGAGGTCTACTGTTATTGCCTCTTTTAAAGGACATTTTTTAAAGGGTAAACAACAGGAAACCATCAAGTATGAAAGAAAATATGTATGGTAGTTAGATGTGCAAGAGGTTTAAAAGAAGGTTTAAAAGAAGTTTGTTTTTTTTAAAAAAAAAAGGGGTTTATGGGATGAGCTACCTTACTTAGAGAGTTAAAGTATGTGCAGGAGGTTTATGAGTTGGTTACTTAAAAAAGTGTTAAAGTATGTGATGAAGGTTTGTGGAATGTGATGAAGGTTTGTGGAATGTCGTGAAGGTTTATAGAATGTTAGGTTTATGAGAAGACTAAAAATTAGAGATGATGGTTAAAGGAAATGTCATAAAAGAAAAGGCATTGAGCTTCAAAAATTAGAAATTAAGAATTAAGCTTCATGTATTCAAATGTATTTCAATTGTTTGTTTTGATTAAATAAGACAGCAGCCCTAACAGGGCCCTCATCTGCTCCCTGGGAAGTGGGTTTCCAGAGAGCAGGGCTCTGCTCAGCATCAGACCAACAGGAGGAACCGAGGCCCCGCCCGATGATGCCACCTCAGCTGCAGCTTAGAGCAGCAGACTCAAGGCCAGCTGTTAAACCAACCTCTACTCACCTTTTGGAACAGGCCTCTCCTGGAGGGGGAGGAAAAGGGCACCTGCAAAATGAGGGAGGGAATGTTTTGACCTCTGTATGAATGTGTGAGTGAATGTCGGCCTGAGGTGGGAAACCTGTAACACCTCTGTGCTCGAGTTTGTAGTCCCACGGCGAGATCCCTAAGATCTCTTAAAGCCACGGGATTCGATTGGGCCAGTTCTGCGTTTCCATGGTGATAACATATGGTCTAGGGTGGGATCAGATTAGAATCCGGTCGCAAGTCACGAAATAGCTGAACCCACTATGGCTAAGTTATCACCCATGACTCTGCAAAGAGTGTGGCCAGGCTGGCACTTGAATGATCTCTCCTGGAGGGATTCCCATCCTTTGTCTGTCTGCGCCGTGTGGTGGGGATCAATGTGACTTTAGCTCTTGTTAATCAATGAAAAGAAATTCCTAAAAATGTTTGCCCTGTAAGGAAAATGCTTCATGTCTGAGACAATGACCAACATAGGAAATGAAAGAAGCTTCAGACATGTGTGGACCGTGGACTCTCCCCTTTTAGTGTTGTTGGGTGTGACTCTGGCTCCCCTGACCATGAGTGACATCGGGTAGAGTGCTGAGAGAGTCAACTTGTATTCTTGGACATGTCCTGTATACATCTTAGACAAGAAATTACCCCAGAAAGATCTTTAAATTATAATACCATCTAACTAGAAAGTTAAGAGGCTATAAACATTTGTACCAAAAATACCAGCTAGTAGCTCAGGAAAAGCTTTGTCTCACAATAGAAATGCCCTCGAGAGACTAAGGTGGAACAGGAATTTCATTTAGCTTCCATGTCAGCAAAACTCCTATCTGGAAGATAGCATCCTCATCTGTAAGGGAGAGGTTGGCACCATCAGGAAGCTTTCATTTCTGTCTTGGAGGTAGAATCCTTTGTTTCTGTTTGTCCTAAAACTTTAAAATAAGGCAGGTGACCTAGGACTTAATATAGAAAAAGGAAAAAAGAGAAAAGAACCAGAAAACAGAGAAATCGAGACTTGACATTTGCCTTAGGGGATAGATTAAGCAGGCATCCCAAGCAGACCAACTCAGGACCCCTCCCGACAGGGGAAAGATGGAAAAGATGCTTTAAATATGACTAGACTGGGTGCTTTGAGCCGGTTGTGAGCATGGGAAGCTTTCCTGTGGCCTATGTCCCAAACATGGGAATTTCCACTGGAGGAAAGATTGCCCCCTGAACCCCAGGGCCCAGGGGTCGAACACCCCAGTGGAGATCAATGTAATGGCCTGAAGCTCATAGCTTCCCTCCGATGGAAAAGGAGTTTGCCTCTGATATCCAGCAAAAGAAAGCCCAAAGTGCCAGGTTGAGCATTTCATGAGAACCTTGGGTTTAACATGCAAATGGGAAGCCTCTTTGTTTCTATGTTAATGGACTAGGGAGCACAAAATTCTAGTGCTCAACTTCCTTCCTAGGCTTTTGTCAACTTTTGATTTTACTAAAATGTTAATGATCAGGGAAATGACAGGTTCACCAGTTACAAAGTAGAATACAATGACAAACTTAAGAAGTTAAACCAGGAAAAATAACAAAACTCCAGGTGTTAGGCAGACTAGTTTTGACAAATCTATGCTGGCTTTTTATTTAGTTCCGACAAGGAGTGGTCTTGCCCTAAAGATGAAATAATGCTTACAGATCTATGGAACTTTCCATGTCAGGAGATAAAGCTCCCTAAAAGGGCTTGTGACAGGCTTTATAGCTCTTGGTTTTTACACCCTACAAACATGATGTTCCACACTAACTCTTGCTTGTACCCACAGTAAGATTGCTGAACTATTTTGGTTTATCCTATGTGCCTTCCCAGTTACAATGGTCTAATCCTTGTGTAGATCTTGAAAGTTTAACCTGTGTTTTGTCTCTTTTAGATGGACCTTAAAGTAATAGGGCCATCTATAAAAGACCTCTAGACCATCCCAGCATTTCATAGGTGAGGATATCAGACTGCACTTATTTCCTTCGCCCTGAGTCAGCAGGAAGCAGCCAGATCGAAACTTCGCCCTTTATCCCCAGTGTGGTCTGAGTCCTCAAATAGGTTTATGGGGGAATGAGGCAGGATTAGAACAGCCAAGCTGGGATGGGTCTCTCAAGGTCTTTGAAGGTCTTTAAAATTCCTGAAGGCCATCCACCACTGCTGTGATCACCATGAAAGAATACTCCTGCTGAAGAAATGACTCCAGTCCTCCCATGCCCCGAGTAGACCAGGTGTCAGCTGCCTACCAGCCAGGAGAGCCTACATCAAAAAGGTACCAGTTCCGCTGTGGGGATCTCGTCTACATTCGACGGCACCAGGTCCATACATTGGAGCCCCGTTGGAAGGGACCCTACACTGTACTACTGACCACCCCCACTGCAGTAAGGGTTGATGGAAGTGCGGCTTGGGTACATGTCTCACACATCAAAAAGGCGCAGCCAGCATCTAAGAATGACGTCTGGACTGTGAAAAAAATAGATAACCCCCTCAAGCTCTGAATTCGTCGCTCTAATGCTATGGCACCAGTTCCAGCTAAGTAATGGGACTCCGGGGGTTAATCCCTATAAGCCCTATAAGCTGACATGGACTATCACCAATATAGAAACAGGCCTTTTCCCTCAACCTAGCCACTAACTCCACCCCATTGAACGTTTGGTTCCCCAAACTTTCTTTTGACTTATGTGTCTTGGCTAAAGATTCTTGGCCAGACAGAGATGTCCAGCGGAGTAGAAAAAACAACTACCCTCTCTGTCGTGTTGACGATTGGTATATATGTCCCGGAGGGAAACATACTTCTAAATGTGGGGGGCCAGAAGCTTTCTATTGTGCCTCCTGGGGTTGTGAGACTTACACAAAGGGCTGGGGGAAAACAAAAGGAGGAGACTTAATTAAATTTACTGAGACAGTTCGAGGAGAATCTAATATTACTATGACCTTCACTAATAAAGGGAAACAAATAGATTGGAAGGTCGGACACACCTGGGGACTTAGACTGAATCGGCCTGGTCGGACTAACCCTGGACTAATATTTACTGTTCAGCTCAAAATAGAAGACCTCCTTCATGTTCCAATGGGGCCTAATAAAATGCTTACCAGTAAAAGATCTAAAAAAGGAGATGAATCTAATCTTAAATTAAAAACAACCTCCAGTTACGACACTTCTCTATACACCAGCCCAACTAATTCTAAAATGACTGGATGGTGTTCACCACTACCGACCCCCGCGAGGCACCTTCACAAACTCAGAGATTTAAGGATTTAATCAAGGGAGGATATAATTTGCTCAATCAAACACATCCTGAGTTAACATCAACATCATGCTGGTTATGTTTGAGTGCAGCACCGCCTTACTATGAGGGAATAGCGCTTGATGACTTAGTTGCCTACAATAACCGCCATGATCAATGTAATTGGGAAATGGGCAACAAGATAACCCTCGAGGAAGTCACAGGGAAAGGGTTATGCCTCAGGAATGTCCCTCCAAAATATAAGCCACTATGCAATCATACAATAACCTCGTTGAACGCATCCGCGGGTACATATTTTGTGCCCCCCCCCTTAATGCTTGATGGGCCTGCAATACTGGCCTCACTCCTTGTATAAATACTAATGTGTTTAACTCCTCTTCTCATTTTTGTGTATTAGTCCAACTCATGCCTAGAATTTACTATCATCCTGAAACAGACTTGATAAATGCCTACTTGTTTAAAAGTACCCGGACTCGGGTTCGGCGAGAACCTGTGAGTATAACCTTGGCCATACTGGTGGGTGCAGGAGTGCTAGCCGGAGTAGGTACTGGGGCAGCAGGGCTAATAACTTCCCAAACTAAATTTGATAGCCTTAGATATGCAATGGCTGAAGACTTAAAAGCCTTAGAAAAATCTATAAGCAGGCTTGAAGAATCTTTAACATCATTATCTGAAGTAGCTTTACAGAATAGAAGGGGACTAGAATTACTATTTCTAAAAGAAGGAGGACTCTGTGCAGCTCTAAAAGAGCAGTGCTGTTTTTACATCGATCATAGTGGAGAAATCCGTGATGCCATGGCCAAACTCAGAGAACGAATAGCGGACAGAGAAAAAGAATATCAGGCATCACAAGGATGGTTTGAAAAATGGCTCAACAGCTTCCCCTGGCTCACAACGCTATTGTCAGCTATAGCAGGCCCCCTTTTAATATTTATAATAATTCTGACCTTTGGACCCTGCATTATCAATAGGCTTCTTGCCTTTGTCAAGGACAGGCTTAATAATGTCCAAATTATGATATTAAGACAACAATATGCAAATGAACGAGCTAGGGAGGAGGAAAGAGAATCCTTACTGTAACTATGTTCTGTTCCCTTACAGAGACAAGGAGCCAAGCCACCACAATTTCACGACGCCGACCCTTTCCAGCAGGAAGCAGTTAGAGCGATCGTCGCCCCTGTTCCCTTGCGGTTGGCTAGGCTTCCCTTGTCTCCCCTCTAAGTTTTAAGATTAAAATTTCACCAAAAGAAAAGGGGGGAATGTGGAAGAAAAGAAATTTTTACAGAAATTGTGACAAATAATGAGGTTATGACTAACAGCCTGGTGGTCAGCAGTTTCCAGAGTTCTAAAAACAAAAGTCTAATATGGGCGGCTAGATATTGAAAACATCTCCACTCTCAAGGTCCCTGTGAGAATCTTCCCCCTTCAAGGTCTCGGAGAAATGTTTTCAGTATGTCCAGATGCCGTCTAAGCCCGCTTGCCCCCTCCCCACACAGAACTCCGGGAAATGCTCCCCCTCTCAAGGTCTAATATGCCAAATACCACCAAAGCCTTTGTATTATTATTGTAACTATGACCGAAGCTTCACCCCAAGCCCACTGCTATCTTGCACAAACAAGTCAGCCCTGCTGCAGACGTGTTGACCGGGACCTCGCCCACCAAGAACTGCCCACGACTTCGACCAGAATATCTGATGGTCACCCTTGGCTGACTCAACGTCCTTGTGTGCTGTAAAAACTGTGCCAAAGAGTGCTATAGAAAAATATGTTTTGCTACCCTATACCCTATAAAAACACTACCCCAACCTCAGTCGGGGCCGCTCTTCTCTTGCTTGCAGGAGGGAGGCGATCCTGGCATGCCAGAATAATAAACTCGCCTATTGCCTTTGCAGCAGCCTCTCGGTCCTCGTGTCTCCTTTTGGGGTCGGGGTGGGTGACTTGAAGGAACTTCGGTTCCAACAATCAGAAATAAACAACTTAACAATGCAGCTTAAAGCTTTAGAGACACTAGAGCAATCAGATTCCAAAAGTAATACAAGAGAGGAGATCAGCAAAATAAGGGGAGAAATATCCGAAATCGAGATAAGGAAAACAATACAGAAAATCAAGCAGTCAAAAAACTGGTTTTTTTTTGAAAAAATCAGTAAGATTGATACACCCCTAGCCAAATTAACCAAAAGCAAAGACAAGAAAGCCCAAATTAACAAAATTAGAAATGAAAATGGAGTTATCACTACTGAAACCCAAGAAATCCAGAGACTTATAACATCATATTTCAAAAACTTATACTCTGTGAAATTTGACAAAAGAAATGGATGAATTCCTAAGTAAACACAACTTACCTAAATTGAATCAGGAAGTTGTGAACTATTTAAATAGTCCTGTAACATATGAGGAAATTGATGAAGTAATCTCAAATCTTCCCAACCGGAAAATGTCCTATACCAGATGGATTCAGCACAGAATTCTACCAGACATTTAAGGAGCTAATAATACCAATACTCCTTAAATGATTCCATCAAATTGGAAAGGAAATAAAAAACCAAATTCCTTCTATGAAGCTAATATCACCTTAATCACAAAACCCAATAAAGATACACTTAAAAAAGAAAACGATAGGCCAATCTATCTGATGAACATAGATGCAAAGATTCTCAACAAAGTCTTAGCAAATTGGATTAAAAAACACATCAAAAAGATCATTCACGGGTATCAAGTAGGGTTTATCCCAGGCGCACAAGGTTGGTTCATCATATGCAAATCAATAAATGTAATTGACCACATAAACCAGTCCAAAATCCAAAACCACATGATAATCTCGATAAATGTTTCTCGATAGAAGCTTTAGACAAGATCCAACAGCACTTTATGATCAAAACCCTAGAGAAGGTTGGAATGGAAGGAACCTTTATCAATATAATGAAATTGGTATGCAACAAGACTACAGCAAAGATTATACTCAATGGGGAAAAACTTGAAGAATACATTACTGCTTCGATCAGGAACTAGACAAGGCTGTCCACTCTCACCACTTCCATTGAATATTGTACTTGAAGTCTTAGCTGAGGCCATAAGACAAAAAAGGGAGATAAAAGTGATTCAAATGGGCAAGGAAGAAGTTAAGTTATCTCTATTTGCAGATAACATGATCTTATACCTGAGTGATCCCAAAAACTCCACCAGAAAGCTCCTGGAACTAATACAGAAGTTCAGCAGGGTGGCAGGATACAAAATAATTGTACAAAAATCAGTGGCCTTCCTATATGCTCAGACTGAAAGAAGCTAAAAAACCCTGAGAGAAACAATCCCATTTACTCTAGCCCCTAAAAAAATGAAATACCTTGGTATAAACCTAACCAAGGAAGTAAGAGACCTCTATAATGAAAACGTTAAAACCCTAAAGGAAGAAAATGCAGAAGACACCAGAAGGTGGAAAGACCTCCCATGTTCCTAGATTGGCAGAATCAACATTATAAAAATGACCATCCTACCGAAGGCAATATACAGATTCAATGCTATACCAATTAAAATCCCAAAGCAATTCTTTAAAGAAGTTGACCAAACAATCTCAAAATTCATATGGAGACAAAAAAGATCCAGGATAACAAAAACAATCCTGAGTAACAAAAACACGGCTGGAGGTATCACCATACCAAACCTTAGTCTATACTACAAATCCATAGTTATAAAAACAGCCTGGTACTGGCTCCAAAATAGACACACAGATCAATGGATAAGGATTGAAGACCCAGATATAAGCCCCCACAACTACAGCCATTTGATCTTTGACAAAGGGGCTCAACAAATCCAATGGAAAAAGAACAGCATCTTCAACAAATGGTGCTGGCAAAACTGGATCTCCACATGCAGAAGATTAAAACTGGCCCCATACTTGTCACCACATGCAAGAATTAATTCCAAATGGATCAAGGACCTCAATATAAGGCCAGAGACCATTAAAATCATATTTGTAAGGGTACAGAACTCCCTTGAGCTGCTTGGGCTAGGCCACCAGTTCCTAAGCAGACATCCAATAGCACAGTCACTACAACCAACACTCAACAGGTGGGATCTTGTGAAATTAAAGAGCTTCTGTTCAGATAAAGAGATTGTAACTCGAGCACAAAGGCAACACATGGAGTGGGAGAAAATCTGCACTAACCACATATCTGATAGAGCTCTATTATCCAGAGTGCACAAAGAACTTAGAAAACTAAACACCAAGGAAACAAATGGCCCAATTCAAAAATGGGCCCTGGAACTTAAAAGAAACTTTACCAGGGATGAAATTAAAATGCCTAACAAATATCTTAGAAAATGCTCCACATCCTTAGCTATCAGGGAAATCAAATCAATACTTCCCTGAGATATCATCTCACCCTGGTCAGTATGGCAAAAATCTACAATACAAACAATAACAAATGCTGGAGAGGATGTGGAGAGAGGGAAACTCTCCTACATTGCTGATGGGAATGCAGGCTCATACAACTGCTCTGGCAAGCCGTCTGGCGATTCTTAAAGAAGTTAAAGATTGAAATGCCATATGACCCTGCTATTCCACTTTTGGGAATAACCCCACATATAGCAAAAATTCACCTCGATAGCATAAGCATGACCGTGTTCATAGCAGCACTGTTTACAATAGCAAAGTCATGGAATCAACCCAGATGTCCAACAGCTGACAACTGGATAAGGAAAATGTGGTACATTTATACAATGGAATACTACTCAGGCATCAAAAATGATGAACTAATTAAATTTGCCGGGAAATGGATGGAATTAGAAACAATTATATTGAGTGAAGTATCCCAGACACAGAAAATTAAGTACCGTATGTACTCCCTAATAGGTGGATCCTAGTACCAAACCCACTTAGAGACACACTCAAAGATAAATCTCTGTAATACCTACAGTAATTGCAAAGATTATAAACAGGAAGGAAGGGGAAGGAGGGCCCCACCAGAAACAAGGAGAGAGGGGATCATGTTACAGCAGAGAAAATAGGCCAGCATCAAGGACTGCAAGTAATGAGACATCTGGTTAAATTCACAGACTTTCCTTCCTCATCATTTGCAAATGATGGAGTATGATCTCACCAGAAGGGGAGTGCATATAGTCTGGCAGATAGAAAGTAACCATTTTGTAAATGGGAGACTGACTGCCCCCTTACTGCTGTCTCCTACTTTTATTCCATCTACCTTTGAATATACTTTTATAATAAGACTCTTTTTTTAACAGCTTTTTATCTCTGGGCAAGGGGTGACATCCAATACCCATCAGGATGGAGTGAAGCGCATTGTAGGAGCAGCAAAACTGAAAAAAAATAAACCAACAAACCATAATTCAGAATATCAGAGACTCTATATCAACTACATAGAACTAAGCAGCCTAATCTCTCCCCATCCTGAAGCTCAGGGAAATTTGCAGAAGAGGGGCAGTAAGATTGTAAGAGCACAAGGATGGGAGGAGTAAGGATATTCAGGATACTCCACACAAGTTAGGTCTGAAGCAATCATAATAGGACTTTGCATGAACTGCACAATGACCAACACATTATTGACCCTCAAAGTCTAGTATGGACTAAAGACACTAAGATCCTTAGAAGCTAGGGATTAACAGTCACAATAGTGTTCCTATACTTAAGGGGAACACAAGAAATAGTACTAGGAAATGCCACTGAGTCCTTACACCTCATCAGAGAGGAGGACCCAGAGGAAAGTTTGACATACACATTAAGAGATGTTCCAGGGATGAGGGTGGGGAGGCACTGGAAGATAGGGAGGAAGGGGGTGGGGGGAAGGAAGGGGAAAAGGGGGGAAGGGAGATAGGAGGTCCAGGAGGGATGGAGAGAGGGAGAGGACCAGTATATCTATTAAGTTTGTATGAGCAGAAATAAAAAAAAAATAAAATCTTGGGGAAAAGTTTGATTTCATATGGTTGAGAATCACAATAGCTTTAGCTCTCAAATGCAACCAGATCATGAATGGCTTTCTGTCCTGATGATTTAGTTCAATATGAAAAAGTAAAATAAGAAAAGAAGGGATAAACATGAGTCATTTGCCACAGGTGCTCTCAGTCACAAAATCAATGTGATTTAATAAGAGATAAGGAGTTTTCTGTGAAAAAATAAGTAGCTTTGCCTCAGCCCCCCTCCTGAATGAATGGAGTAGAGGCACCTTCATAAGGTGGTACTTGAAGTATGCCTTGAAGATAAGCATAGAATGAAGCTAAAGGGTGAAGGGTAGCAGTAAAAAAAACATAAAAATGAAGACATAGAAGTATGGAAAAGCATCAAATAAGCAATAAACAATAGCATTATTGGCCTAATGTAATTTGATGAAGACTTCCTGTAAGGATGCAATGAGGAATAAAGTTTGAAAAGTGGTCAAAAGTTACTACAGATAAGCCTTATGTAATATAAAAGTACCAACAATATATATCAAAAAGTGTAGGAAACAATCCCATGATTTTAAGTACAGATCAAGATAATCAAAATTACATTTAAGAAAATCCTCTCAACAATAGTAGAAGAGATGGATGGGCTAGAGGCTATTAAACTTGGTCTTGGATAACTATTGAAATACTTCAAACATGGAGCAATTTACTAAAAGGCATTTTATATACATTGTGTGTGTGTGTGTTTGTGTGTGTGTGTGTGCGCGCGCACACGCGCACATGCATTAGTTCCTACTTTTCTTATAAACAGTGATTTTTTTGTAATAAATATTAAATTGCAGGAATGGGTCAGTGAGGGACAATTGAGGACAAAATGAAAATCAGTGGTAAAAGCACAGCTGAAGTAATAAATTGTAAGCAATATAAGGAATAAGAGGTGTAATAGGAAACGTTATTATCCTTTAATACCATGATAATGTTGTGCTTGTAAGGCAAAAGTGAAGTTTTGTGTGACAGTTTCATCAAAGGAGCCCTTTCAAAGCAAGGAGCTGGGTCAGGCTTGTGGCAGAAATGGGACAAGATAGCATAGTTAGAAATTTAAGAGGGATTTGCTGCTGACTTTGAAGATGAAGTAGATCACACGGCAAGGAATTATAGGCATTTATTAGGAGATGAGAGACGATTGGCCTGAAAGCAAGGGAACTGGATCCTTTGTGTGTGTTTGATTCTTCAGATCTTTTTTGGGTTCACATTCTTTGACAGTTTTGTATACACATACAATGAATTTTGTCACTTTCTTATCATATTATTTTACTTTATGTCCACTTTTCCCACTAAGATTCTTCTTCCCATTAAGTCTCCCTGTCTACTTTAATGCCTATCTCTCTCTCTTTCTCTGTGTGTGTGCATGTATGTGTGCATGCGTGTGTGTGTGTGTGTTCCACTGAGTTTAATAAAGGTTGCATACTTTAGATTATATCTGAGCACCTGCTGCTGCTTCGGTGAGATGTCTGTGGTTACAACACTGAAGAAAGTAACCCTTCTTTCCTTTCCTAGCCCAGGACCAGCATTAACCATGAATAGATCCTCAGGGAAGGGTGGGGACTCATTAACTCTTTTTCCAATCCAGGATGGTATTCTGGGAAGCCCAATCCTAGCTTCAATGAGTTCTTGGCCTAATCATGTGTAGAAAGCACTATTTGGCAGTATCCACTTGGTGGATTTACATTATTTCTATCCTCTCTACTACAATATCCCCTGGATAGGGATGATTTAGATGTTCAGATTAGGGTGCAGCACTCCACATCCTGATAGTTGCAAGTAACTGAGTTCTACCAATAATATACCAATAAACATGTGTCAACTAGATAATTGAAGGAATAAGCTCTGAGATCTGAGTACATTTTAAAGAATTATCAGTTTAGTTAAGCCCTAAGCAAGCTTGTCAGTGATTGTCTAATTGACGGGGAAAGACCCAACCCATGGTTGGTAGGATTTTCCCTGAGCAGGTAGATAAGCTGGGGGAGCTGGCTAAGGAATTCTGCATTCTTCAGAATACTTGCAAAAGCATGCTGTCCAACAAGTGAAATTTGCCCCTCTCACAACAATCCTGTATATATGGTATGACCAGTTCCCCAACTCCTGATGTTGGTATGCACTCTCCTGCAAAGCTAAATTAAGAAATTTAATATGACGTTTATAAGCAAAAATTCAACCCCCTATTTTCCCTTAAGTCATGTGGTCATGAATTTATTGACAAGATATAGAATAGTGGTAATATAGCATAAAAGCAGATTCTTTCCCAGAAATTCCTACATGGACCAAGTGAGGCCAACACATTAATTTCATTATTAATTTCAATGCTGTAATGATTACAGAATAAAACTCAATGGAGTCTTCTTACATATAGAATTGTGAGATAATAAATGATATTGCTTTTTTATGATATTGTTTTAAAAACTAAAAATATATCAATTTGCTACATAGAATACAAAATCAACAGAGAAGATTAAGAATGAGATGGACACTTATCAAAGAACTGATTGAATTAGTAATGATAAAAATTATAAGTACAGAAAGTTGCAGTCTGGGAGTTAATCACTAGAGCTTTGGGAATAGAGTAGTTGCAATAGTACATCACTTGTTACAAACATTCTTCTTTTTCTCTAAGACAGTACTAAGACCCAAGTAACTTAAGGGACAGGGAGGCCTTTATTTGGCTTCTGGTTCAAAATATTGCCCATTATGGCCAAAATCACATAGCAGAAGGTATGGCTATAAGAGAAGCAGGAGGCCAGTTAAGGTCACTGCAACCCTCAGGAGGCAGAGAGAATAAGGAGTTAAGAAGAAGCAGGGCTGGGGTCCCAAACCTCAAGCCCTTCCTTCTGACATGCCTTCCTACAACAAGGCTCTAACTCTTATAGATTCCACAGTTTTCCCAAACATTAATACCAGGTAAAGATTCAACATCAGTAGCCTGTGAAGGACAACTTGTATTTAAATCATAACACCATTTTATGCAGTGGGGCTGTGTAGCTCAACAGGAAACCATCATTATATCATATATCATATGTTCATGTATTTATTACTGTAATTTTCTTGCAGAGAAAAGAGAATTGTGGAAAGGAGTATGTTCTATAAGTAACAAACAAAGATGAGCACCATATGAACTAAGAATACAAAGTAAAAATGATGTGAGAACTTAGAGGCATGAGTCCAAATGGCAAGGTGATGACAAAATGAGGACAGCAGAGTAATGATCTGAAATGAGCTTCACAAAATCAGAGGATAAAAAGAAAGGGGCTTTATAAGAACAATTTCAGAAAATGAGAAAAATCGTAAATAGATTTTTTTATTCTGCTCCCAAAAGATCATATTATCACTTATATCAAATTGCTACCAGATACAAAGAACAGAAAGCTAAAGTCATCCCAAGGCATGTAAGTCAAATGCCACAGTTATTATTACTGAATATTTAAACATATATGTGATTTCCTAACTCTTATGGCAATTAGAGACTATGTAATACTGCACAATAGCCATGAATTTCCTTTACTTTACTGTGCTAAAAGTGAGACTTAGTTAAATAAAATGGTTAGACTCAAACAATTCATAAATGGTCTGGCTGGATTTTAAACAGGGCCTCTTTCTGTCTCTTCCACTTTGCTAAACTCCTTTCAAATCAAAGAAAATTTATGTTGCTGCTTCAAATTTATTCTGTCTTCTAATTCTCCAGTGCCATTTCTCTTCTTGCCTACATGTTTAATGTGGCATATCAGATTCCATGCTCCCATCCTGCTACCTTTTCTACATCTGACCCTGAAGAGTCCATGTCTTCAGAAAGGCAATATTTTGGGTAATTCTCTCACACAAGAGAAAGAACAATTACTCTGCTCAAGTGCCTTCTCAGGTTCTCCATTAAACTAGGAAGATTTTTCATAAACAACTGGAGACATAATTTAATTTGTACAATTATGATAGAATCTCCTTTGATGCTATTTTTCAATACATTGGTTATGATACTATTTCATAAAGTCAACTAGAAAGAGCTAAAACTCATATCACACTTTCCAAGGAGATGGTTCAGCAGGTAAACTGCTTGCTTCACAAGCAAAAGAACCAGAGTTCAGATCTCCAGTCTCACATAAAATACCAGTTTAGGAAGAGAGTGGCAGTCCACCAATAACTCCAGCCCAGAAACCTAAAACCTTGAATTCCTAGAGCTAACCATTCTAACCCTGTAGGTGATCTCTGGTTTAATTAGAGAACAATGTTATAAAATGAAGTGGAAGACCAATTGAGGATGATTCTTGATAACAAACTCAGACCTCCACATGCAAGCATACTTATCTCTGCATTATCAAACACACACACATACACACACACACACACACACACACACACACACACACACACACACACCACATACATATGCATAAAAATGGAAAAATATTTTTAAAAGACATCACACTTAATTCCAGTTTTGTGGTATAAAAATACCAAAACATTCTACAATCTTGAGAGCAGAGATCTCTACACAGACTTTTTTCCAACACATCACAGATGTGCATACACACATTTAGAGAGCAGCACAAGGCTTTCTGAAGTTCCAACTTCTAAATAGTCAACTCATCATAAGAAAGTATAAATAGAATCTTTCAATATGTTGAGATCCTTCAACACTTCCCTGAGATATCATCTCACCCTGGTCAGGATGGCAAAAATCCACAATACAAACAACACCAAATGCTGTAGAGGATGTGTAGAGAGGGAAACTCTCCTACATTGCTGGTGGGAATGCAGGCTCATACAACCACTCTGACGAGCTGTCTGGAGATTCTTAAAGAAATTAAAGATTGAAATGCCATATGACCCTGCTATTCCACTTCTGGGAATAACCCCCCATACAGCAAAAATTCACCTCGATAGCACAAGCACAACCATGTTCATAGCAGCACTGGTTACAATAGCAAAGTCATGGAATCAACCCAAATGTCCAACAGTTGACGAGTAGATAAGGAAAATGTGGTACATCTATACAATGGAGTACTACTCAGCCATCAAAAATGATGAATTACTGGAATTTTCTGGGAAATGGATGTCATTAGAAACAATTATATTAAGTGAAGTATCCCAGACCCAGAAAATTAAGCGCCATATGTACTACCTAATAGGTGGCTCCTAGTACCAAACCCAAACAGCCCATCTAGAGACACTCAAAGATAAATCTATGTAATACCTACAGTAATTACAAGGATTATGAACAGGAGGGATGGGGTTGGAGGGCCACACCAGAAACAAGGAGAGAGGGGACCATGTTACAGCAGAGAAAATAGGCCTCCATCAAGGACTGTAAGTAATGAGACACCTGGTTAAGTTCACGGACTTTCGTTCCTGATGACAACTGAGGGGGTATGATCTCACCAAAAGGGGAGGGTATATAGTCTGGCAGATAAAAAGTAACCATTTTGCAAATGGGTGATTGACCCCTCCCTCACTGTAGTTTCCTACTTTTATTACATCTACCTTTGAATGTGCTCTTATAACAAGACTCCAGTTTAACAGCTTTTTGTCTTTGGCCAGGGTGTGACATACAATGCCCATCAGGATGGATTGAAGGGCATTGCAGGAGCAGCAAAACTGCAAAAGAAAATCAACAATCCACAATCCAGAACTTCAGAGACTCTATATCAACCACCTAGAAGTAGGCCAGCCTAATCTCTCCCCATCCTGAAGCTCAGGGAAATTTGCAGAAGAGGGGGCGGTAAGATTGTAGGAACACAAGGATGGGAGGAGCAATGATTTGCAAGATACTTCACACAAGTTAGGGCCGAAGCAATCATAATTGGACTTTGCATGCCTTGCTCATTGTCCAACACACTATTGACCTCACAAAGTCTAGCATCTGCTAAAGGCACCAAGATCCTTGGAGGCAAGGGATTGTCAGCCACAGTAGTGTTCCTATGCTTAAGGGGAACACAGGAAAGGGTTCAGGGAAATGCCACTGGGTCCTTGTACATCATCGGAGAGGAGGGCCCAGAGGAGAGTCTGTCATGCACATTAAAGGATTCTCTAGGGATTGGGGGGGGAGGCACTGGGGGATTGGGAAGGAGGGGTGAAGGGAGGGAGAGCAGGGGAGTCGGGGGAGGAGGAGGGACGGAGGGAACTGGTGTACCTAGTAAGTTTGTATGAGCGGAACTAAGAATAAAAAATGTTATAAAAATATATATTGAGATTCTAGATTTCATGTACAAACCATGATGGCACAAATCACAGCATAGGTAAAAATGGATAAATTTAACATTCTGTACTATCTTACTCCTTACGAGACATGGAATTCCCCATTTATAGTTGATTCCATTACATCCAGGTAAACACAATTTAATTGACAGCAATAAAGTACCTTACGGTTAGATCCTTAGTAGAAGCATTTATGTATGGTCATAGTGAAAAGGAAGACAATTTTCAAAATGTCTCTGAAATGCCACAGTCCATTTTTAAGACTTTTGCCAAAATAATGGGACAATAATAGAGTCAAGAATAGAAGGCTCACCTCACTAGTATAGATGACTCAGAGGGAAATTCAGTGCCCATATAAACAGATGTTTTGGAGGATGGGAGGGAGAAAGCAGGAAGCACCAAGAGGAGGGAAGGAAGAGGATTGAGAGGGGAAAGTGGGGAGGGAGTGGAATGGGGGACAATAGAGGGAAGGGAGGGGAAATAAGTGGGTACCTACTGAGATTGTATAACTTGGCAAAAAGTAATATAAAATAAATAAATAAATAAAATAGAGGGTTCAGACAAGGATTTTTTTCATGAGGGACTCTGACCTTTCATGCATAGTGGAACCTAAAGGAAACTAATTTAATTGAGAAGAAAATCCGTTCCCTTGCACATATACTATCTCTTTGAAATGTGGTTTATGCAAGGATAAAGCCAAGTAAGTTAGTGACGAACTTGTTTATATAGTAAGTAGCCTTTAAAGCCCCTTTCTCATGGAAATTCTAATCTGGGATTATAAACAAGCAGGATGGAAAAGATCCACCAGGGCAGTCTAGCCAGCAGCTACTTAGACCTTAGCTACACTGTGGAAAGGATATACACTGCTTAAATTTTTGGAGAAGTATAAGAGAAAAGGAGTCTACTCTCTAGAACTTTCTGATGGAGCACCATGAGAAAGAGGGACTGTTCCCATTGAATCATTTCTGTTTGTAAACTCCATCCTTCTGTTAATTATCTTCTCTATTAGTAAGTTTATCACAGCTCTGTTGTTCGCTCCTCTATTAGTACATTGCAAGCCACCCCTGGGTAGTCTGTGTCAGTCTCTCAGCAGCCTTATCCCACTACTAGGGAACAAGTAGTAAATTATACATGATTATCTACAAAAGATAAAACAATCTTTATCAGATGTGATTAAACCTTTCCTTTTTCAATATATTTTTGTTGTACATAGCAGAGATTAGAGTAAAACACTTAGGCTACCAATAAATTCAGTCACTAGATCTTAGTTGCATTTCTCCAGGTGCTTAATTTTCTCTAGTTATTTTATCAAACATGACCCTTACAATCATCACAACATTCTTTGATGTTATGTATAATTGCATATTAATGATCAACAAGTATTCATGCCAAATGCCATAGAAAAGAAAACATATTTGGGGTGTTATATTCCTGGATTATTATATGGATAATTGCAAATCATGAAACTGCTATGTACCAATGTCTAGATGTGCTGAATAAAACATCTGTGGTGACAAACTTTTATTTAATTGTCAAAATCCATTATTCGTTTTAGTAGAAAGAAAAGATCCAATCGTATTTTTTACTCAAGCAGAAAATCAAAGATGGGTCATTTACATTCAAGATTACATGTATATGTCAGAGAGGTGGATTAATTTTGTCCACAATAACTAATGTTAAAATAATGTGTGTGTGTGTGTGTGTGTGTGTGTGTGTGTGTGTGTGTGTGTGTGTGTTGTGTGTGCGTGTCGCAATTTTCTTGTTGAAAGAGAATCCATTTTTCACCCAATGGACTGGTGTCATATTTGCCTGATAAATTAAGCAAAAACAAAAGCTAGACATAAATTATCTAATAAGGTTCTACATAAACAAATCACTGGGTATCTTAACGATTTTAAGAGAAATTCACATTAAAATGTCCATAATCAGAACAAGAACCATATTCGGGGTTATGTCCATGTATGTTCAGGGTCCAAACTACATTACATTACGTTCCAACCCTTCAGCACCTGTCCCCACTAAGCATAGCTGCTTTGCTGCAGAGAACACAGGGATGAACAGAAAGCGGTAATTACAAAGGGGCTCTATTCCTGCTAACCATGCATGTAGACCTTGCGTATATTCATTTCAAGCCTTTTTCTGGCACCCAGTGAAATACTGCTCCTCAGTCCAATGTACACCAGTAGTGAAGTATTGTGAGCACAGACCACCGGCCATTTTGCTATATGCTACTGATGATTCAGACTGCATTTAAGCCTCAATAATTTCTCTGTTAAGAGTTGAAGAAAGAGTATTTATACATAAACTCTTCTTAGTTGCAAAAAAACTGATTTCCATACTAATGAATGACCCAATTTATAGTTTAAAAAATGACTGATTCTTGGCAAAAGCAGCATATATCACCAAACAAAGAGGCTGATTCAAGAAAGCTGTGTTTCCCTCCACAACCTTGTCTATAAGACAAATGCAAAACAGTATTGAAAGAAAAATAGAAAGATGTTTAATATCATTCTTGCTGCCTCTCTCCCTTTTTGTTCTCTCTTTCCCTTCCTCCTTACTTTCCCCTCTGTCTCTCTCCTTCTCTCTCATTAATTATGAAAAACTCACTCATACTTGCTCACATGCAAATACAGACTTCCATCCAAAAATTTGTACAAGTGCTACTCATTCATATTTTTACATATAAAAGTATGCACACAAACAGAAATTATTCCATATACACACACACACACACATACACACACACACACACACACACACACACAACATACACACAAGCACACATATTCCCAATTAGAGAAAGAACAACGGGTAAAGTATATGCTGTGTACGAATGAGAATGAGGCCCTGAGTTCAGAAACCCAACAACCATGTAAATACATAGGCGTAGTGACACATACCTGTAATTCAAGTCCATAGAGGTAGAGACAGGAAGATCTTAGGGGCTCACTGGTCACCGGCCTAGACAATCGGTGAGCTGCAGACTCAGTGAGAGACCTAGTCACTTAAAATATGGTGAAGAACAATCAAGGAAGATGTCTACCATCATTCTCTGTCCTCTACACATGGAAGTGCACATCTGCAAACATATATACACCACACACACAAAACATACACTAAAACTCATATGTACACACAAATACAAAACAATGTTTAAAACCTATTTCATATATTCTATGAAATTTTTCATAGTTTTTCTAACTACCTTTTGCTCTTTCATTTGATTCTCTAGTGGCACCTTTAGATATTACTTATTTGTTTCCTTTCATTTAAATATATACATCATGTATGTATTTAGTGTATATTCCTCATTATATGTATATGTACTGATGACCCTCTTCAGACTGGTATCTAGCATTAAATGCTTAAAGCAAATGCCTATTGCCAAGGAGATGGGAAAGAATACAGAAGGATACATTCTCTCTTCTCTATTCACTTTTACATAAAAATTCATGACAAGATTAGAGGCAATGAATTTTTGTCACTTATTACTTTTGAATTAAATAAGTATTTCAAATAAATCTTGGTGATCAAGGATGTTTTTTAAACAGTTCAGGAAGATGAATGAAAAACTATTAACCTTAAAAGTTATCAGTGCTGGCATACACATATAAGAGAAAATATGTGGTACTTAACTTTCTGTCTGAGATACCTCACTCAATATTAAATTTTCCAGTTCCATCCACTTATCAGCAAATTCGATAATTGCATCTTTTCTGATGGTTGAATAACATTCAATTGTGTAGGTGTGCCACATTTTCATTATCCATTCCTCTGTTGATGGGCATGTTGACTGATTCCATTTTTTTGCTATTATGAATAAAGCTGAAATGAACATAGATGAATAAGCATCTTTGCAATAAGATGTAGAGTATTTTGGGAATATTCCTAGGAGTTGTAGAGCTGGGTCATATCACAGTTCCATTTTTTACTTTCTGTAGAACCTCCACATTGATCTCCATAGAAGCCCCCTTTTCCTCCACAATTTTGCCAGCATTCTCTGTGTAACCATTTTGACTTGGGTAAGATGGTATCACAGGGTAGTTTTAATTTGCATTTCTCTGATAATCAGGGAAGTTGAGCATCTTTTAAAATTTCAATTACTTTTTGAGTGAAATCCCTGTTTAGTACCAGGGCCCTTTTTTTCATTTATTTTTATGATTTTTTTTACCTAATCATACAAGCTTAATGGTTATGTACCTTTGCCCCCTTTTTTCCCCTCCTTCCTCTCTCTACCCCTATTTTCTCCCCATCCTACTTTCCCCCTTTCCCTTTATCTTCCTGCTTTCCTCCCTTGTCCTCTCTTGGTGTTTCCCCCTTGCTCCCTCTGACCCTTCAGAATATGTTTATAAGGGTATTGAATTTCACTCTCAGTAGTCTAACTAGTGAGGGTTCAGGATTCAGTGGCATACCTTCTTAGGCCACCCATTAATATAGGAACTCAGCTATATCTGTCTAACCCCTTGCCTCTAAGGATCCTATTGCTGGAAGCCTTCTTAGTCTTTGAGGACTTGTTGACATGTCAGCGATTGTGCACCTTAGGCAAGGTCAAATCACATTGTAAGAATATTCTGGCTGCCCCCGCCCAAGCTTGAGGGTAGTATCTTTTCTATCAGTAATTGACCCCATATTTAGGCTCTTACAATCTTGCTGCTCCCTATTCCCCAAGGTTCCCTGAGCTTTAGGATGGGGAAAGACTTAGCTGGTCTGGTTTCAGGTAAACATTGTAGAGTCTTTGTTGTTATGAATTATGGTTGGTTGTTTTCAGTTTTGCTGTACCTGCACTAAACTTGGCTGAATCTTAATTGAGTGTTGAGGTCATCTCCTAACCAAAGACAAAAGGCTGTTTAAACAAGGGTCTTAATATAAGAAGAGGCTTAAAGGTAGATGGAAGAATAGGAGTAGGACACATTAGTGACTAGGGTCAGTTTCCCATTTGCCAGTTGGTTACTGTTGCAGTTCACCTGCCTGGCGACCATCAAATGGCTTAAGGGAACAAGGGGTTTATTTCTTTATGACAGTCGGGTTACAGTTCTCAATCCAGCTTGACAAGAAGATCATGCATTGACACCAGGGCTGAGAGAACCAGCCACACCATCATCACATAACAGCTGAGAGAGGGATGATCCTTACTTGCCAGACTAGCATGTCTGGCTAAGTGTACAAAAGGATTCCAACTCTCTCAATTGGCTGTCTGTATATTATTCCAGGGCTTAATCCCACCCACCATGAGCTGGGCCTTCCCCTTCCCCTACAGGTCTGGTCTCAGGCTAACTGAACCATTATTTCTCTACAAATGTGCCCAGAGCTCAAACCTTCAGTGGTAAGTTGACACCTATGCTCAACTATAAGTTACATATCCCTTCCATGGCTGGGAAGATCAAATCTATCAAGTCCAAAATGAACAGGAATGGAAGTGAGAGTGAACTGCATCATAGGTCTTGTTACTTACAGAGAGTTCATAACTTTGGCCTAATTTCTCTATTGAAGTGTGTTCTTTTGTCTCCTTTCTCTTGAGGTATTCTTTCCCCTTCCCTCATAGTTACAATCCTTTGCAATTATATTGAGTGTTACAGATATTTACCTTAGAGTGTGCCATTAAGTGGGTTTGGGACTAGAATCCATTTACAAGGAAGAACATGTGGCATCTAACTTTCTATGCCTGGAATATTTCACTCATTATAATTCCTTCTAATTCCATCCATTTACCAACAAATTTTCATTCATTAATTTTTTGAGTCTGAGTAATATTCTATTGTATAAATGTACCACATTTTCATTATCTATATGTCAACCTTTGGGCATTGGGTTGTTTCCATAACATAAATAGTAAATAGTGCTGCAGTGAACATACATGTATGCATATCACTATAGTGAACTGATACATTTGGGGGATTATTCCCAGAATAATTGAGTGTTGCTAATAGCAGGGTCATATGGCATTTCAATCTTTAACTTTTTTAGAAATCATAAAACTGATTGCCAGAATGGTTGTATAGGCCTATATACCCATCAGCAATATATGAGAGTTCCTTTCTCTCCACATGCTTTCTAGCATTTCATTTATTTGTATTTTGGATTTTCACCAACCTGACTGTGATAAGAAGATATCTCAAAGTAATTTTTATTTGCAGTTCTCTGATGGCTAGGGAGGTGGAACATTTTTTAAGGTATTTGAAGATGCTGTTCTTTTTCCATTGAGTTTTTGGGCTGTTATGTCAAAGATCAATGGCTGTAATTGTGTGGGCTTATATATGGGTCTTCAACTCTTATCCATTGATCTATGTGTCAATTTTGGAGCCATTACCAGGCTGTTTTTATAACTATGGATTTGTAGTATAGATTAAGGTTTGATATGGTGATACCTCCATCAGTGTTTTTGTTAGTCAGGATTATTTTGCTACCTTGGGCCTTTTGTACTTCCATATGAATTTTGAGATTGTTTGGCCAATTTCTATAATGACTTGCTTTAGAATTATGATTGGATTAGCATTGAATCTGCATATTGTCTTTGGTTGGATGGTCATTTTAATGATGTTAATTCCTACCTGTCCATGAGCATGGGAGGACTTTCTGCTGTCTTCTATAATTTCTTTCTTTAGGGGCTTTAGACGCTCACCAGGGTGGTTGTATAAGCCTGCATTCCCACCAGCAATGTAGGAGAGTTCCCCTCTCTCCACATCCTCTCCAGCATTTGGTGTTGTTTGTATTGTGGATTTTTGCCATCCTAACCGGGGTGAAATGATATCTCAGGGAAGTTTTGTTTTGCATTTCCCTGATGGCTAAGGATGTGGAGCATTTTTTAAGATATTTGTTAGACCGTTTAATTGCGTCCCTGATAAAGTTTCTTTTAAATTCCAAGGCCCATTTTTAATTGGGCCATTTGTTTCCTTAGTGTTTAGTTTTCTAAGTTCTTTGTGCACTCTGGATAATAGAGCTCTATCATATATGTGGATAGTGAAGATTTTCTCACATTCCGTGTGTTGCCTTTGTGCTAGAGTTACAATCTCTTTATCTGAACAGAAGCTCATTAATTTCACAAGATCCCATGTGTTCAGTGTTGGTTGTAGTGACTGTGCTATTGGATATCAGTTTAGGAACTGTTGGCCTAGTCCAATCAACTCAAGGGAGTTCCCTACATTTCGACTATGGTTTTTATAGTCTTTGGCCTCATGTCAAGGGACTTGATTCGTTTGGAATTAATTCTTGTACATGGTGACAACTATGGGTCCAGTTTAATCTTCTGCATGTGGAGATCCAATTTTGCCAGCACCATTTTGTGAAGATGCTTTTTTTTTTTTCATTGTATTCTTTGGGCCCCTTTGTCAAAGATCAAATGGCTGTAGTTGTGTGGGCTTATATCTGGGTCTTCAAACCTTATCCATTGATCTGTGTGTCTATTTTGGAGCCAATACCAGGTTGTTTTTAGAACTATGGGTTTGTAGTTTAGATTAAGGTTTGGTATGGTGATACCTTCAGCAGTGTTTTTGTTACTCAGGATTGTTTTGGCTATCGTGGGTCTTTTGTGCCTCCATATGAATTCTGAGATGGTTTGGTCAATTTCTTTAAAGATTTGCTTTGGGATTTTTTTAAACAAATTATCTAGTGCAATTGTGGGATTTGCAGTCTATTTTTTTAATTTCCACTCATACAAATTTAACAGGTACAATGGTCCCCCCTCTTACTTCAACCCCCTATCTCCCTGTGCCCCTTCCCCTCCCCATTCCCTTCTCATCCCCCAGTGCCTCCCCCTTCCATCTCCAGAGCATCCTTCAATGTGCATGCCAAACTCTCCTCTGGGTCCTCCTCTCCGATGAGGTGAAAGGGCCCAGTGGCATTTCCCTGAACCCTTTCCTGTGTTCCTGTTAAGCATAGGAATACTACTGTGGCTGTCAATCCCTTGCCTCCCAGGATCCTAGTGCCTTTAGCAAATGCTTGACTTCATGAGGTCCATATGTTGGACATTGCACAGGGCATGTAAAGTCCAAACATGATTGTTTCAGCCATAACTTGTGTGGAGTATCTCACATATCATTGCTCCTCCCATCCTTATGCTCTTATAATCTTACCACCCCCCCTCTTCCGCAAATTTCCCTGAGCTTCAGGATGGGGAGAGATTAGGCTGGCCTAGTTCCAGGTGATTGATATAGAGTCTCTGATGTTCTGGATTATGGTTTGTTGATTTTCTTTTGCAGTTTTGTTCCTCCTGCAATGCCCTTGGCTCCACCCTGATGGGTATTGAATGTCACCCACTGGCCAGAGATAAAAACCTGTTAAATTAGAGTCTTGTTATAAGAGTATATTCAAAGGAAGTTGTAATAAAAGTAGGAAACTGCGGTGAGGGAGGGGTCAATCACCCATCTGTGAAACGGTTACTTTCTATCTGCCAGACTATATGCCCTCCCCTTCTGGTGAGATCATACCCCATAAGTTGTAAATAATCAGGAAGGAAACTCTGTGAATTTAACCAGATGTCTCATTACTTACTTGCAGTCCTTGATGGAGACCTATTTTCTCTGCTGTAACATGGTCCCCTCTCTCGTTACTGGTGTGGCCCTCCTTTCCCATCCCTCCTGTTCATAATCTTAGCAATTACTGTAGTTATTACAGAGATTTACCTTTGAGTTTCTCTAAGTGGGTTTTGTACTAAGAGCCAACTACTAGGCAGTATATGTGGCACTAAATTCTCTCTGTCTGGGATACTTCACTCAATATAATTCTTTCTAATCCCATCCATTTACTGGCAAGTTCCATTAATTCATCATTTTTGATAGCTGAGTAGTACTCCATTGTATAGTTGTTACACATTTTCCTTATCCACTTGTCAACTGTTGGACATTTGAGTTGATTCCATGACTTTGCTATTGTAAACAGTGCTGCTATGTATCAGGGTGAATTTTTGCTGTATGGGGGGTTATTCCCAAAAGTGGAATTGCAGGGTCATATGACATTTCAATCTTTAATTTCTGTAAGAATCTCCAGACAGCTTGCCAGAGTGGCTGTATGAGCCTGCATTCCCACCAGCAATGTAGGAGAGTTCCCCTCTATCCATATCCTTTCCAGCATTTGGTGTTGTTTGTATTGTGGATTTTTGCCCTCTTAAACAGGGTTAGATGATATCTCAGGGAAGTATTGATTTGCATTTCCCTGATGGCTAAGGATGTGGAGCATTTTTTAAGATATTTCTTAGACATTTTAATTTCATCCCTGGTAGAGTTTCCTTTAAGTTCCAGGGCCCATTTTTTAATTGGCCATTGGTTTCCTTGGTGTTTAGCTTTCTAAGTTCTCTGTGCACTCTGGATAATAGAGCTCTATCACATATGTGGTTAGTGAAGATTTTCTCCCATTCTGTGGGTTGCCTTTGAGCTCATGTTACAACTTCTTTATCTGAACAGAAGCTCTTTAATTTCACCAGATCCCAACTGTTGAGAGTTGATAGCAGTGACTGGGCTATTGGATGTCTGTTTAGGAACTATTGTTTTAGCATAATCAGCTCGTGGGATTCCCCTAAACTTTCACCTATGGTTTTTATAGTTTCTGGCCTTATATAAAGATACTTGATCCTCCCTTCCCTGCACTCCGCCTCCCGGGACGTGCCGGTGCTGGTCCAGCCGGCCTCACCACGTGACCCAGGTAAGCTCCGTCGGTGCACCACCCCCAGAACCCCCAGGCCGCTCAGGGGACCCAGCTAATCCCACCATCAAGCCGGAGCCGCTGCGCAGAGGGCCTGGGAGGAGGGGACACCCCCTCTGTGCCCGGAACCGCCCCCAGGTCCCCCAGATTAAATAGCACCCCGCCGACTGCCCCATCCTCCATTCCCTCCACTCCGCCGCCTGGGACTCGGGGTCCAGCCTGGACTCACCTCAACCTAGGTAAGCTCCAACTCTGCCCACCCCCAAAACCCCAGGTCACATAATTCAGTTTAGTGAAAAACGCACAGAAATTGAAAGAAGATCTTAAGAGTTAAAAGGACAATGGCAAAGTCAAAGTGCAAATCCATGAGAAACAACACTCAAGTAAACAAATCTTCCACTGAAGGAATTAATACCATAATGTTAGACTCCAACCAGAACAAACCCATGGAAAAGGACCAAGAAAGCCTGACCCAGGATAATGACCTTCAAAATATGATCATTATCATGTTCAATACTATGAAAGAGGAAATCCGGGAGGAATTAAATAATTGAATCAATCGCTTTGAAGAGGAACACAACAGACACTTGGAGGAGTTGAGAAAAACAGTGCAAGAAACAAAAACTGGCATAGAGCAGTTAAAGCAGACTCAAGCAGAGTTTAAAACTGAACTAAAAGACAAGTTATCTTCAACCCAGAACTCCACAGAGAGTCTTATCAGCAGAACTAACGAAGCAGAAAACAGAATTTCAGACCTTGAAGATAAAATGGGAGTATTAACCAGCTCAATGGAAGAGGTTGTTAAAGCCAAAAAGATACCTGAGAGAAATATTCAGGAGATATGGGACACCCTGAAGAAGCCTAACATGCATATTCATGGAATACCAGAGCAAGAATCTCAAAATACTACAAGCGAGGAAATTTTTCAAACGATCATCAAGGAAAACTTTCCTCATCTAAAAAAACAGAGGCCCATACATGTACAAGAGGCATTCCGCACCCCAAACAGATATGACCAAAACAGAAGCTCACCACGTCAAATAATAGACAAAACACTCCACATTCAAGATAAAAAAATGGTGCTGAGAGCTTCAAGGGAGAAAAAACAAGTCACTTTTAAAGGTAAACCTATTAAAATAACAAATGACTTCTCAGTCAAAACAGTAAAAGCAAGAAGTGCTTGGAGAGACATATTTCAATATTGAATGAGCATAAATGTCAACCCAGGCTGATTTACCCTGCGAAACTATCAGTCATGATTGAGGGATAAAGAAAAATCTTCCACCATAAAGCCAACTTGAATGGATACATGTCCACCAAACCAGACCTTCAAAAAATGCTAGAAATGATACGCAAGCGTGAAGAAAAAAACAGGAATATCCAGGAGAACAGAAGGCAAATATAACACCATTAAAAGCAAAGCAATATACTTATAAAAACTACTAAACATAATAAATGTCTGGAATTAAAAATAGTTTCTCCATTATAACACTAAATGTTAATGGAATGAACTCTGTGTCAAGAGACACAGATTACAAATTTGGATTAAAAATCACAATCCATCAATCTGCTGCCTGCAGGAAACCCATCTCACCACAAAAGATAGGCATGCCCTAAAAATAAAAGGCTGGTCAACAATTCTACAAGCTAAAGGAAGCAGAAAACAGGCAGGGATAGCCATTATGATATCAGACAAAGTGGATTTCAAACCAAAGAAAATTATAAGAGACACGGATGGATACTACATTTTAGTCACAGGTACAATTCACCAGGAAGATTCCACAATACTGAACATATATGCACCCTATACGGTCCCCTCCACATTCATTAAGAAAACCCTACAGCATCTAAAGCAAGAAATCAACCCCCAAACGATAATTCTTGGGGACTTCAACACCGCCCTCTCAACATGGGATAGATCAACAGGTCAAAAGCTTAACAGAGACACTTTGGACCTTAAGTAAACCCTTAAAGAAATGGACTTTACAGATCTCTATCAAACTTTTCACCCACACACCAAAGAATACACATTTTTCTCAGCAGCACACGGAACTTTCGCAAAAATAGATCACATATTGGGCCACAAAATGAATCTCCACATATACAGGAAAGTTGAAATTCTATCCTGTGCCCTATCAGATAACCACGGCCTAAAGCTGGACATCCACACCACATCAAACAAGAGAAAAAACACTAACTCCTGGAAACTTAACAATATGATGCTGAATGAGAACTGGATTCAGGAAGAAATTAAAACGGAAATTCAAGATTTCCTGAAAGTGAATGATAATGAAAATACAACTTACCAAAATCTCTGGGACACAATGAAAGCTGTTCTAAGAGGTAAGTTCATAGCTCTCAATGCCTACATCAAAAAAATAGAAACATCAGAAATAAACAACTTAACAATGCAGCTTAAAGCTATAGAGAAACTAGAGCAATCTGATCCCAAAAATGGTAGAAGAGAGGAGATTAGCAAAATAAGGGGAGAAATCGGAAATTGAGATTAAGAAAACAATAGAGAAAATCAACCAGTCAAAAAGCTGGTTCTTTGAAAAAAATCAATAAGATTGATACACCCCTAGCTAAATTAACCAAAAGCAAGAGAGAGAAAACCCAAATTAACAAAATTAGAAATGAACATGGAGTTATCACTACTGATACCCAAGAAATCCAGAGAATTATAACATCATATTTCAAAAACTTATACTCTGTGAACTTTGACAACACAAAAGAGATGGATGAATTTCTGAGTAAACACAACTTACCTAAATTGAATCAGGAAGTTGTGAATTATTTAAATAGTCCTATAACATATAAGGAAATTAAAGAAGTAATCTCAAATCTTCCCACCAAAAAATGTCCTGGACCAGATGTATTCAGCACAGAGTTCTACCAGACATTTAAGGAGTTAATAACAACAATTCGCCTTAAACTGTTCCATCAAGCAAAGGCAGGAATACTACCAAATTCCTTCTATGAAGCTAATATCATTTTAATCCAAAAACCTAATAAAGATTCACTTAAAAAAGAAAACTATAGGCCGATCTCTCTGATGAACACAGACGCAAAGATTCTCAACAAAGCCTTAGCAAATCGGATTCAAAAACACATTAAAAAGATCATTCATGGGGACCAAGTAGGCTTCATCCCCGGCACACAAGGTTGGTTCAACATATGCAAATCAATAAATGGAATTCATCATGTAAACCAGTCCAAAGTCCAAGACCACATGATACTCTCGATAGATGCAGAAAAAGCCTTTGACAAGATCCAACAGCCTTTTATGATCAAAACGGTTGAGACAGTAGGAATGGAAGGAACCTTTATCAATATAATAAAAGCTGTATACAACAAGTCCACAGCAAGGATTATGCTCAATGGGGAACAATTGGAAGCATTCCCACTTCGATCAGGAACTAGACAAGGCTGTCCACTCTCACCACTTCTATTCAATATTTTACTTGAAGTCTTAGCCAAAGCCATAAGACAAGAAAGGGACATAAGAGGGATTCAAATCAGCAAGGAAGAAGTCAAGCTATCCCTATTTGCAGATGGCATGATCTTATACCTGAGTGATCCCAAAAACTCCACCAAGAAGCTCCTGGAACTAATACAGAAGTTCAGCAGGGCAGCAGGATACAAAATAAATGTACAAAAATCAGAGGCCTTCTTATATGCCCAGAATGAAGGAAGTGAAAAAGCCTTGAGAGAAACAATGCCATTTACTATAGCCCCTAAAACAATGAAATACCTTGGTATAAACCTAACCAAGGAGGTAAAAGACCTTTACAATGAAAACATTAAAACAACAAAGAAAGAAATAGCAGAAGACACCAGAAGGTGGAAAGACCTCCCTTGTTCCTGCATTGGCAGAATCAACATTGTAAAAATGACCATCCTACCAAAGGCAATATACAAATCCAATGCTATACCAATTAAAATCCCAAAGCAATTCTTCAAAGAAGTTGACCAAACAATCTCAAAGTTCATATGGAGGCACAAAAGACCCAGGATAGCAAAGACAATCTTGAGTCATAAAAACACTGCTGGAGGTATTACCATACCAAACCTAAGTCTATATTACTAATCCATAGTTATAAAGACAGCCTGGTACTGGCTCCAAAATAGACACAGATCAATGGATAAGGATTGAAGACCCAGATATAAGCCCACAAAATTACAGCCATTTGATCTTTTACAAGGGGCCCAAAGAATCCAATTGAAAAAGAACAGCATCTTCAACAAATGGTGCTGGCAAAACTGGATCTTCCCATGCAGAAGATTAAAGCTGGACCCGTACTTGTCACCATGCACAAGACTTAATTGCAAATGGATCAAGGACCTTGATATAAGGCCAGAGACTACAAAAACCATAGTTGAAAGGATAGGCAACTCCCTTGAGCTGATTGGGCTGGGCAAACATTTCCTAAACAGAAATCCAATGGCACAGTCACTGCTACCAACTCTCAACAGTTGGGATCTTGTGGGGCTGGAGAGGTGGCTCAGGGGTTAAGCCTCTGCCTTGCAGGCGGAAGGTCCTGAGTTCGGATCCCAGATCCCACATATAGACGCCAGGCAGAAGCGGGGGCGGCCTGCGCTTCTAGTCCTGGTAGGGCGGAGCCTGTGAATCCAGGGGCAGAAGGAGGTGGAGGCGTCCATGGTGGTTCCTGATTCGTCCGTGGTTCTACACATACACAAGACACACACACACACACACACACACACACACATACGCACGCACATGCGCACAGTTGAATAAATAAAAAAAAAAAAACAGTTGGGATCTTGTGAAATTAAAGAGCTTCTATTCAGATAAAGAGATTGTTACACGAGCTCAAAGGCAACCCACAGAATGGGAGAAAATCTTCACTAACCACACATCTGATAGAGCTCTGCTGTCCAGAGTGCACAAAGAACTTAGAAAACTAAACACCAAGGAAACCAATGGCCCAATTAAAAAATGGGCCCTGGAACTTAAAAGAAACTCTACCAGGGATGAAATTAAATGTCTAACAAATATCTTAAAAAATGCTCCACATCCTTAGCCATCAGGGAAATGCAAATCAAAACTTCCCTGAGATATCATCTCACCACAGTCAGGATGGCAAAAATCCACAATACAAACAACACAAAATGCTGGAGAGGATGTGAAGAGAGGGGAACTCTTCTACATTCCTGGTGGGAATGCACGCTCATACAGCCACTCTGGCGAGCCGTCTGGAGATTCTTAAAGAAATTGAAGATTGAAATGCCATATGACCCCGCGATTCCACTTTTGGGGAATCAACCCAAATGTCCAACAGTTGATGAGTGGATAAGGAAACTGTGGTACATCTATACAATGGAGTACTACTCAGCCATCAAAAATGATGAATTACTGGAATTTGCTGGGAAATGGATGTCATTAGAAACAATTATATTAAGTATCCCAGACCCAGAAAATTAAGCGCCATATGTACTCCCTAATAGGTGGCTCCTAGTACCAAACCCAAACAGCCCATCTAGAGACACTCAGAGAAAAATCTCTGTAATACCTACAGTAATTGCAAGGATTATGAACAGGAGGGATGGGGCAGGGGGGCCACACCAGAAACAAGGAGAGAAGGGACCATGTTACAGTAGAGAAAACAGGCCTCCATGAAGGACTCAAATAAGTAATGAGACATCTGATTAAGTTCACAGACTTTTGTTCCTGATCATTTGCTACTGAGGGGGTATGATCTCATTAGAAGAGGAGGGCATATGGCAGATAAAAAGTAGCCATTTTGCAAATGGGTGATAGACCCGTCCCTCACTGTGGTTTCCTACTTTTAATACATCTACCTTTGAATGTGCTCTTATAACAAGAATCTAGATTAACAGCTTTTTGTCTCTGGCCATGGGGTAACATACAATGCCCATCAGGATGGAGTGAAGGGCATTGCAGGAGCAGCAAAACTGCAAAAGAAAATCAACAAACCACAAACCAGAACTTCAGAGACTCTCTATCAACCACCTAGAACTAGGCCGGCCTAATCTCTCCCCATCCTGAAGCTCAGGGACATTTGCGGAAGAGGGGGCGGTAAGAGTGTAAGAGCAAAAGGATGGGAGGAGCAATGATTTGCAAGATTCTCCACACAAGTTAGTGCCAAAGCAATCATAATTGGACTTTGCATGCCCTGAGCAATGTCCAACACACTATTGACCTCACAAAGTCTAGCATCTGCTAAACGCCCCAAGATCCTTGGAGGCAAGGGATTGGCAGCCACAGCAGTGTTCCTATATTTAAGGGGAACACGCGGAAGGGTTCAAGTAATGGCCACTGGGTCCTTGTACGTCATTGGAGAGGAGGGCTCAGAGGAGAATCAGGCATGCACAAGAAAGAACTCTCTGGGAATTGGGGCAGGAGGCACTGTGGGATGGGGAGGGAGGGGACTGGTGTACCTATTAAGTTTGTATGAGCTGACATAATAATAATATATATATATATATAAAGATACTTGATCCATTTGGAATTAAGTCTTGTATGTGGTGACAAGTATGGGTCCAGTTTTAAGCTTCTGCATGTGGACGTCCAGTTTTGCCAACATCATTTGTTGAAGATACTGTTATTTTTTTCCATTGGATTTTTTTGAACCTTTGTCAAAGATCAAATGGCTGTAATTTTGTCAGCTTATATCTGGGTCTTCAGACCTTATCCATTGATCTGTGTGTCTCTTTTGGAGGCAGCACCAGGCTGTTTTTATAACTTTGGATTTGTAGTACAGACTAAGGTTTGGTATGGTGATAATTACAGCTGTGTTTTTGTTACTCAGGATCGTCTTTGCTATCTTGGGTCTTTTGTGCCTCCATATGAATTTTGAGATTGTATTGTCAACTTCTTTAAAGAACTGTTTTGGAATTTTAATTGGTATATCACTGAATCTGTATATCGCCTTTGGTAGGATGGTCATTTTTATAATATTGATTCTGACAATCCAGGAACATGGGAGGTCTTTCCACCTTCTTATGTCTTCTTTAATTTCTTTCTTCAAGGTTTTAAAGTTTTCATTGTGAAGGTCTCTCACTTGCTTGGTTAGGTTTATACTAAGGTATTTCATTTTTTAGGGGTTATGGTAAATGGAATTGTTTCTCTTAGGTCTTTTTTACTCTTTTCATCCTGGGCATATAGGAAGGCCATTTATTTTTGTACATTTATTTTGTATCCTGCCACCCTGCTGAACTTCTGAGTTAGTTCCAAGAGTTTCCTGGTGGAGTTTTTGGGTTCACTCAGGTATAAGATCATGGCATCTGGAAACAGAGATAACTTGACTTCTTCCTTGTCCATTTGAATCTTTTTTATCTCCCTTTCTTGTCTTATGGCTTCAGCTAAGACTTCAAGTACAATATTGAGTAGAAGTGGTGAGAGTGGACAGCCTTTTCTAGTTCCTGATCAAAATGGGAATGCTTCAAGATTTTCCCATTTGAGTATTATCCTTGCTGTTGGCTTATTATATACAGTTTTTATTATATTGATAAAGGTTCCTTCCATTCCAACCTTCTCTAGGGTTTTTATCATAAAGTGCTGTTGGATCTTGTCAAAAGCTTTTTCTGCATCTATTGAGAGTATCACGTGGTCTTGTACTTTGGACTGGTTTATATGGTTAATTACATTTATTGATTTGCATATGTTAAACCAACCTTGTGTTCCTGGAATAAAGCCTACTTGATCCCCGTGGATGATCTTTTTGATATGTTTTTGAACCCGATTTGCTAAGACTTTGTTGAGAATCTTTGCATCTGTGTTCATCAGAGAGATTGGCCTATCGTTTTTTTTTTAAGTGTATCTTTATTAGGTTTTGGGATTAAGACTATATTAGCTTCATAGAAGGAATTTGGTAGAGTTCCTTCCTTTGCTATTTGATGTAACAGTTTAAGGAGTATTGGTGTTATTAGCTCCTTAAATGTCTGGTAGAACTCTGTGCTGAATCCATCGGGTCGAGGGCATTTTTGGTGGGAAGATTCGAGATTACTTCCTCAATTTCCTCATATGTTATAGGACGATTTAATTAATTCACAACTTCCTGATTCAATTTAGGTAAGTTGTGTTTACTTAGGAATTCATCCATCTCTTTTGTGTTGTCAAACTTCACAGAGTATAAGTTTTTGAAATATGATGCTATAATTCTCTGGATTTCGTGGTTATCAGTACTGATGACTCCATTTTCATTTCTAATTTTGTTAATTTGGGTTTTCTCTCTCTTGCCTTTGGTTAATTTGGCTAGGAGTGTATCAATCTTATTGATTTTTTTCAAAGAACCAGCTTTTTGACTGCTTAATTTTCTGTATCATTTTCCTAATCTTGATTTCAGATATTTTTCCCTTATTTTGCTAATCTCCTCCCTTCTAGTGCTTTTGAGATCAGATTGCTCTAGTGTCTTTAAAACTCTTAACTTCATTGTTAAATTATTTATTTCTGATATTTCCATGTTTTTGATATAGGCATTAAGAGGTATGAATTTACCTCTTAGGACAGCTTTCATTGTGTCCTAGAGATTTTGGTAAGTTGCATTTTCATTATCGTTCTCTTTCAGAAAACCTTGATTTTCCTTTGTAATTTCTTCCTGAATCCAATTCTCATTCAGCATCATAGTGTTAAGTTTCCAGGAGTTAGTGTATTTTCTGATGCTTGTTGTGTTGTGGATATCAAGCTTTAGGCCATGGTGGTCTGATAAGGTGCAGGATAGAATTTCAACTGTCCTGTATATGTGGAGACTCATTTTGTGGCCCAATATGTGGTCTATTTTGGAGAAAGTTCCATGTGCTGCTGAAAAAAATGTATATTCTTTGGTGCGTGGATGAAAAGTTCAATAGAGATCTGTGAGGTCCATTTCAGTAAGAGTTTGATTAAGCTCCAAAGTGTCTGTGTTAACTTTTTTACCTGTAGATCTATCCCATGTTGAGAGGACGGTATTGAAATCCCCAATAATTCTCGTTTTGGGATTGATTTCTCGCTTTAGATGTTATGGGGTTTGCTTAATGAATGTGGGGGGGCCGTATTGGGTGCATATATGTTCAGTATTGTGAAGTATTCCTGGTGAATTGTACCTGTGACTAAAATGTATTATCCATCTGTGTCTCTTATGATTTTTTTTTGGTTTGAAGTCCACTTTTTCCGATAGCACAATGGCTACCCCTGCCTGTTTTCTACTTCCATTAGCTTGTAGAATTGTTGTCCAGTCTTTTATTTTTAGGATGTGCCTATCTTTTGTGGTGAGATGGGTTTCCTGCAGGCAGCTGATTGATGGATTGTGATTTTTAATCCAAGTTTGTAATCTGTGTCTCTTGATTGGTGAATTAATTCCCCTAACATTTAATGCTAAAATGGAGAAACTATTTTTAATTCCAGACATTTATTATGTTTAGTGGTTTGAAAGTATATTGCTTGGTTTTTAATGGTGTTATACTTCCCTTCTGTTCTCCGGGATATGCCTGTTTTTTTCTTCATGCTTGAGTATCATTTCTAGCATTTTTTGAAGGCCTGGTTTGGTGGACATGTATCCTTTCAAGTTGTCTTTGTGCAAGATTTTTCTTTCTCCATCCATCATGATGGAGAGTTCTGTGGGGAGTATATTAGCCTGGGTTGACATTTTTGCTCATTCAATACTTGAAGTATGTCTCTCCAAGCTCTTCTTGCTTTTACTGTTTCGACTGAGAGGTCATTTGTTATTTTGATAGGTTTACCTTTAAAAGTGACTTGTTTTTTCTCCCTTGATGCTCTCAGCACCATTTCTTTATCTTGAATGTGGAGTGTTTTGACTATTATTTGCCATGGTGAGCTTCTGTTTTGGTCATATCTGTTTGGGGTGCAGAATGCCTCTTGTATATGTATGGGCCTCTCTTTTTTTAGATGAGGAAAGTTTTCCTTGATGATCGTTTGAAAAATTTCCTCGCTTGTAGTATTTTGAGATTCTTGCTCTGGTATTCCATGAATACGCATGTTAGGCTTCTTCAGGGTGTCCCATATCTCTTGGATATTTCTCTCAAGTATCTTTTTGGCTTTAACAACCTCTTCCATTGAGCTGGTTACTACTGCCACTTTGTCTTCAAGGTCTGAAATTCTGTTTTCTCCTTCATTAATTCTGCTCATAAGACTCTCTGTGGAGTTCTGGGTTGAAGATAACTTGTCTTTTAGTTCAGATTTGAACTCTGCTTGAGTCTGTTTTAACTGCTCTATGCCTGTTTTTTTTTTTTTTTCTTGAACTGTTTTTCTCAACTCCTCCAAGTGTCTGTTGTGTTCCTCTTCAAAGCGATTGATTCAATTATTTAATTCCTCCCAGATTTCCTCTTTCATAGTATTGAACATGGTAATGATTATGTTTTGAAAGTCGTTATCCTGGGTCAGGCTTTCTTGGCCCTTTTCCATGGGTTTGTTCTGGTTGGAGTCTATTATGGGGTTAATTCCTTCAGTGGGAGATTTGTTTACTTGGGTGTTGTTTCTCATGGATTTGCACTTTGACTTGGGCATAGTCCTTTTAACTCTTAAGACCTTCTTTCAATTTCTGTGCATTTTTCACTGTACTGAAATACTTGCCCTGGGGTTTTGGTGTTGGGTGGGGATGGAGCTTACCTAGGTCAGGGTGTGTCCTGGCTGGACTGTGCTCATCCTGGGCAGCGGAGTGGGAAAAGGGAGGATATGGCGGTGGTGGGGCACTATTTAACCTGGGGGACCTGGGGCATGGCCCAGGGGGGTGGTCCTCCCCAGCCCTGTGCGGCTCTGGCTCTGGTGGGCTGGTGGGAGAAGCTGGGTCCCTTGGGCTGCCTGGTGTTCTGGGGGTGTGCGGATACAGAGCTTACCTGGGTGGCAGTGAGTCCCGGCTGGACTGCACACCTCCCGGGGGCAGTGGAGTGGGGAAAGGGAGGATGTGGTGGTGTTTTTGGATTTTAATTGGTGTTGAATTGAATCTGTATATTGCCTTTGGTAGGATGGTCATTTTTACGATATTTATTCTGCCCATCCAGGAACATGGGAGGTCTTTTCACCTTCTGGTGTCTTCTGCAATTTCTTTCTTTAGGGTTTTAAAGTTTACATTGTAAAGGCTTCTCACTTCCTAGGTTCCATTTATACCAAGGTATTTCATTTTTTTAGGGGCTATTGTAAATGGTATTGTTTCTCTTAGGGCTTTCACTTTTTTCATTCTTGGTGTATAAGAAGGCCATTGATTTTTGAATACTAATTTTGTAACCTGCCACTCTGCTGAACTTGTGCATTAGATCCAAGAGTTTCCTGGTGGAGTTTTTAGGATCCCTCAGGTATATAATCATGTTCTCTGAAAATGGAGATGTCTCAACTTCTTCTTTTCCAATTTGAATCCCTTTTATCTCCCTCTCTTGTCTCTTAGATCTAGCTAAGAGTTCATGTGCAATATTGGCTAGAAGTGGTTGATAGTGGACAGCCTTGTCTAGGTCTAATCAAAATGGGAATGCTTCAAGTTTTTCCCTATTTAGTATAATCCTTTTTATTGGCTTGTTGCATATAGCTCTTATTATGTTGATATAAGTTCCTTTCACTCTAATTGTCTCTGGGATTTTGACCATAAAAGGATGCTGGATATTGTCAAAAGCTTTTTCTGCATCTATTGAGAGTATCCTATGTTCTTGGACTTTGGATTTGTTTATATGATGGATTACATTTACTGACTTGCATATGTTGTACTGGTCTTGTGTGCCTAGGATAAATCCTACTTGATCATAGTCAATAATCTTTTGGATATTACTTTTTAATCCAATTTGCTAATATTTTGTTGAGAATCTTTGTATTGATAAAAGAGATTAACCTATATTTTTTCTTTTTTAATTGTATCTTTATTAGGTTTTGGTATTAGTATAATATTACCTTCATGGAAAGAATTTGGAAGGTTTTTTGCTATTTTATGGAATAATTTAAGGACTTGTGGTGTTGGTTGTTCTTTAAATTTGTGGTAGAACTCCGTGCTGACTCCATCTGGTCTTAGTCATTTTTTTGGTGGGAAGATTCATGATTACTTATTTAATTTCCTCATTTGTTATAGGACTATTTAAATAATTCAATGCATCCTTGTTCTGTTACAGTAAGTTATGCTTACTCAGAAATTCATCCATTTCTTTCTGAATATTAAATTTTATGGAGTATAAGCTTTTGAAATATGACCTTATAATTCTCTAAATTCTTGGTAAAAGTTGTGATAACTTCATATTTATTTCTAATTTTGTTAATTAGGGTTTTCTCTCTCTTGATTTTTGTAAATAGAGCTAGGGATGTATCAATATTATTGATTTTTTTAAAAGAACAAGCTCTTAATCTCATTGATTTTTTGTATAGTGTTCCTTACTTCAATTTCTGATATTTCTCCCAGGCCTTTTTATTTTTAATTGAAATGTTTGCTGTCTTGGTGTTTAGGTTTTTTGAGCTCTTTGTATACTCAGGAAATTAATCCTTTGTCAGATTCATAACTACCAAAGATTTTCTCCCATTCTGTGAGTTGTCTTTTTGGCACAATTAATAGTTTCTTTTGCAGAAGAGAATATTTTTAATTTCATGAAGGCCCATTTTGTTGAGTATTTGTCTTGGTTCCTGGGCATTTGCTATTCTGCTTAAAAAATCTTTACCTAGTGTACTTCCTATTCTTTATTCTAATAATTTCAAAGTTGGGCTTAATATTGAGATCTCTGATCCATTTGGAAATTGACTTTTGTGTAAGAGAGAGGCAACAGTCAATTTTTATTCTTCTACATGTAGACGTCCAATTTTCCCAACACCACTTACTGAAGATGCTGCGTTCCCCACCATCCATGTTTGTCACCTTTGTCAAAAATTAAGTGGCTGTATGGTGAAAGGGGTTATATCTATGCTCTCTATTCTGATCCATTGGTGGATGTATCTGTTTTTGTGCCAGTACCAAGCTGTTTTTATTACTATAGCTCTGTAGTATAGTTTGAAACCTGGTATGATGTTGCCTCCAACACTCTTTTTTATTTTTATTTCTTCCACTCATTCAAAGTTGATACGTACCCCATTCCCCTCCCTCCCTCCACCTCTCCCTGAATCCTCTTAGTCCCTCCCCACCTTTTCCCTTTCTTTTCCTCCCTCCCTCCCTTTTTCCCTGTGCCCTCTACCCCCCCCCATTACTGGAGCATCCTGTAGTGTGCATGTCAAACTTCCCGCTGGCTCCTGCTCTCTGATGAGATGTAAGGATTCAGTGGCATTGCCTAGAGCTTTTTTTTTGTGGGTGTGTGTTCCCCTTTAGTATAGGTATACTATTGTGGCTGTTAATCCCTTGTCTCTAAGGATTGTAGTGCCTGTGATCCATGCTAGATTTTAGGGACTCAATGATATGTTGGTCATTGCGCAGGCCATGCAAAGTCCTATTATGACTACTTCGGCCCTAACTTGTGTGTGGTATCTTACAAATCATTGCTCCTCCCCACCTTTAGGCTCTTACAATCTTATCGCCCACTCTACCTCAAATTTCCCCGAGCTTTAGGATGGGGAGAGATTAGGCTGGCCTGGTTCCAGGTGGTTGATGTAGAGTCTCTGATTTTCCAAATTATGGTTTGTTGATTTTTTTTCAGTTTTGCTGCTCCTGAACCACCCTTGGTTCCATCCTGATGGGTATTAGATGTCACCCCCTGGCCAGAGATAAAAGGCTGTTAAAATAAGAGTCTTATTATAAGAGTAGATTCAAAGGTAGATGGAATAAGAGTAGGAGACCATTTGCAGGATGGTTATCTTCTATCTGCCAGACTCTATGCCTTACCTTTCTGGTGAGATCATACCCCATCAGATGCAAGTGACCAGTAAGGAAAGTCTCCAGCAGTCTTCTTATTGCTCAAAATTGTTTTAGCTAATCGTGGATTTTTGCTGTTCCATACGAATTTTAAGATTTTTTCTTTCCAATTCTGTGAAAAATTGCATTGGTATTTTGATTGTAATTAGTTTGCATTGAAACTGTATATTGCCTTGGGTAGGATGGTCATTTTCACAATATTGATCCTACTGATCCAAGAGCAAAGATAGTCGTTCTGATTTCTAGTATACTCATTAATTTCTTTTAGCCGTGTTTTGTAGTTTCCATTTTTCAGGTCTTTTACTTCCTTGGTTAAATTTATTCCAAGGTATTTTATTTTCTTTTTAGCAATAGTAAATGGGATTGATTCTCTCATTTTTTTCTCAGCTTGTTTATCTCTGCTATTTAGGAAGGCTACAGATATCTGTATGCTATTTTGTAACCTGCCACTTTATTGAAATTGTTTATTAATTCAAGTACTTCCTTGGTGGATTCATGTGGATCTCTCAAATATAAAATAATATCATCTGCAAATAGGGATACTTTAACTTCTTTCTTACTTATCTGTATCTGTCTTATGTCCTTCCCTTGCCTTATTGCTCTAGCTAGGACTTCAAGCACAATGTTTAACAGAAGTAATAACAATAAATAGTCTTGCCTTGTTCCAAATCTAAGTGGATCTATTTAGGATGATGTTTGCTTTAGGCTTTTCATATATAACCTTTATCAAGTTGAGTTAGGTCCCCTCCACTCCTGTTTTCTCTAAAATTTTTATCATAAAGGGATGTTAGATTTTGTCAAAGGCATTTTCTGCATTGATTGAGAGGATCATATGATATTTGTTTTTGAGTCTGTTAATATGGTGAATCATGTTTATTTATTTATATGTATTAAACCATGCTTGCATTCCTGGTATAAACCTGAAGAATATCTTAACCATAACGATTCTGTAAAGTTCTTTTTTAGTTTTCAACATTAAACCTGATTATTTAATGAGAAGAATGTCTATGAATGCATTATCAGGTTTTATGCTTATGATAATTATTTGATAGAGTTGTTGTAAATCTCCTTAATCTTACAGATTATGAAGCTGAGGTTGAAGCTGGTGAGGAATACAGAAGAATATTCTTTGTTCCTGATTATCTGAGAGCCTTTCTTGCTTTCCTACCTTTCAAATGTGTCTCCATTTTGAATGGATAGTATTCATGATGCTATGAGAGCAAAAATTTTTATAAGTGCAGTACCTTTGCATGGAAAGGTCATATGTATACTTGTTGTCAGTGTTCCCATGCAAGATACCTATGAAACTTAATCAGATTGTTCTCTTCATTCTTCTTCATGGGTATCTTCAACATCTCAAGAGCTCTAGGAATGGTTTTATAGAGGCTATAAGATGCCCCAAATCAGGTGTACATTTGTTGAGATACTTTTTTGGAAGCTCTCTTTAGGATACAACATGAATTTCAAAACACTTTGCCTTGGTGCTAGTTATCAGTTATCACAGCTAATATAACCAACTTTTGGTCTCATTTCTTACAGAGGAGGGTCAACTAAGTCAAATACTTTTAGGTATATTGCTGTCCCTCTACTATCAATGTCTACACATTCTCAAATTTTTTCCTCTGTATTCACTGAGCTCTAGTCACATTTATTTTCCTCTGGTGATTAAATACACTGAGACTTTTCATGCTTTTGCCCCATCATATACTACACTCTCTTGACATATCACACCCTTTACCATCATGTCTTTACCCACCATTAAATTATCTTATATTTGGTCCTACAACTGAATCTAATTGGCCTTATACAGAAAACAGTGCTCCTCAACCTGGTTGGCCTTATTCACAATCATTTTTACCATACTTACCCATTTCTTTTTTCACCTCCCTTTTGCCCACATAATAGTCATTTAAATTTTAAAAATACTGGCCTTATGTGTAATCTGAGAAAATATGAGCTTAACTGTCTTGTTTCCCAAGTTAAGTACACATACAGTAAATTTTTTACTTTATTTCTGAAAGCTTTATTACTTCAAAGAAAAATTTAAATGTAGATTCTGTTTCAATAGCATAGACCAAGATTCTGCATTGGTAATAAGCTCTCAGAGGATTCTTATAATGGTAGTCTAAAGATTACATTTGAAATAGATTTTGGGTGGTACATGGAGAATATTTCTTTGCCAATATAATTATTTTAAAGAACTTTATCAGTTACTTTTTTCATATCTATAATCATAATGATCAATAGACACAATGGAGAAAAGTTATTTTTGGTTTAACTTTTAGAGGATTTCAGGCAATCACAGTGGGAAAAGCATCAAGATGCGAATATATAGCAGAATGTGTTCACATCACAGCAGTCCAGGAAGAGAAAATGCAGGAACCTAGAGCCAGGCAAAAACTACCTTAGTCACCTATTTCAACCGGTAAGCCTCCATCTACCAAATTTCCCATAACCTCTAGAGGCAGTCAGAAAGTAAACACTAAAAATAAAAGCCTGTGGAATACAATTACTGTTAAAATCATAACATGGAGCTATGCCAACAATCAAAACCTTAAAACATATCAAAATCTCATCCATCCAGCCAGAGACCTAAGGACCCTCTTACTCCAGAAATGGCAAGATACTGAACCCTTCTACATTCCTTTTTCCATTTTTCTTTTCTTTAAATGGGTAAATGTAACAAGGAAGCAAAGAACTACTCTTCAAATGTTTGATGACAGTATCTTTCTTGTGCCTAAAAATTAATCACTGAAGAAATCTAACTCTAAGAAAATAATTTTAAAGATAGTTACTTTCTAACACATGATCCTCAGGGGAAAACATTACTCTCCTATGATTCAAACTTTCAGGAAATATCCACACTTAAGAAATTAAAGTAAAAGTGAAATTATATGATTCCACTTATACCTATAGCAAACTAATTAAGTACTGCTTCCCTCAACAAAGTACACATTTGCCAAATACCAACTATAGCAATGCAGACCCTTCTACAATGTGTCTGTGGAGGCCAGAAAGATCGCTAGACTTCTGTTCCCCACATATAAATTAACCTAGAACATTTTATCAAAGTATCCATTGAGATCTCTCTTAAATTAGTTAAAGGTATAGATGTTTGTTTCACTTAATTGACTATGAATTGTAAACTTTGGAAATTAGCCTGGGACAACAAAGTTCCTTCCATGGGACCAAAGTGTAAACATTCTCTAAAATCTTGTTAGAAATGTGAATTCTCAGAACTGAGGCCAAACCTACTGAATAGGAACCATCAGAGGGTGGTCAAGATCTGACAATGTGTGTTATAACAAAACTCGAGGTGAGTCTATTTCATGTTTAGATTTGAGAACCACTCTTCTCTGGACAGCCTCCAATTTAAGACCCAGCTGTAATCTAATCATCCTGCCAAGAATGATTGCTTGGAATAAGCTGATTCAATTGTTTTTCTTGATTAAAATCCAATAATGGAACATAATTAGAAGTTTATTTTTTCAAAAATAATATGAGCTTCTGGGAGAGTCTCATTCAAGTATTAGTAATTTGTCTTATGAATTCTCAACAAAATGTTCTGACTCTACTCCAACCCTTAGAAAAACAAAACATCCTTAGCAATTTCTTTTTCCATTCACTTAAGTGTATAAAATAGCAACATTTTCATGTAACTTTTCTAGGTAAATAAAGACTTCCACTTTTCTGATGTTCAGCCTGTGTTTTATCATGTGGAAGTTGTGATATCTAAAGCATGTAATAACTGCATTTATAGATGTTTCATCCAAAGAAAAGCCAAGGTAAATTATGATTTGATTTGATTGTGAAATGTACACGCCTGGAAGGAGAAAACATCCTAGGACCCAAGATATAAAATAAGCAGAATTTTAGAGCAACTAAGGTACTGTATTAGTGTGTGGTGACATATAAATTATTAATAATAAATTACTAAACTATACAAAAGAGTTACTTAAATACAAGTTAATGACACATTAAAACTAAAATTATATAGATTCTGTTTACTTCAAACAAATGTCCATTTTTTTATATTTCTAGTTTTCATCACAGCACCCAAGTCCATTTAAGATATCAGAAAGCATAGGTCCCTGTAGTTTATAGCATCAACTTTCTACTGCAGAATTGAGTTTTCAAGTCTTATTTTTCAACTTTTTATTCCTATACTTAAATTTGATTCTGCATTAAAAAGATTTGGCCTTGTTTTCTTTTTAAAAGATTTTTAACTTTGGTCTATGAATTTTCATATATAATATATTCTTTTGATTTTTATCCCCACTGCTCTCTCTTATAGTCCCCAACTCTGACTGAATCCCTTCTGCTTCCCACATGTTCCCCCTCCTATCTTCATGTTAATTTTTCTGTGTGAATCACAGATTTTAATCATGTTTTCTTGCATGAGCATGGAGAGGAAGTTATTTACTGGAGCCTGGGCAACTTACCAGAAGCTTTCCATCTGAAAAAAAATGTCTTTGCCTACTCCAGAAACCATTAACTTCTAATAAGTCTTTCCTTTTTCATGATGAAATGTTAACAGGGCCCATCTTGCACAGATCTTGTGCAGGTAACCATAGCTGCCGTTATTTCATGACAACATGTTTTATACATAAAGCAGTGTTTCACTGCACTCCTCGCTATCATCTGGATCTTATATTCTTTTACACTCTTTCAAAATGTTCCATGAGCCTTAAGGTGGGGGTTGTTATAGATGTCTCATCATATATTAAGTCGGAATACTCAATAGTCACTTATTCTCACCCTTTTAACCAGTTATAAGTCACATAAGTAACTGCTATCAAACAGTAGAGTCATTTTCATTTCCATCCTAATCTCTCTATCCTTATTTAGTTGTTTTTTTTCTTTTTAGAATATATAGCAGAATGTGTTTCTTATTTCCTCTCTTTTATTTGAAGCGCTACTTGACTTTTGATGTTCATATCCAACATTATTATTCTCACTGTCCTGGAAATAGCTTCCTTCAGTCAAAAACATATTCTCACTTTGCAGGTAAAATTTTTACTATCTTTGTGGCCACTGGAAAATTTGATGATCATGATGCAAAGTTGATACATAATATGCTAGGAAGATTTTGTATTTTGAAAGGTTGGAGTCAATCATCTTTTTCTATAACATAGGAATAATGAACACAGCAGTAAGTTTCCTGTGGTTTTGGTAAGAAAGTATGTGCGTCGAGTTAAGAAACTTTTTAGAAACTTTCAGATCATACTATCATACCGATCTCTCATTTGTGGAACCTTTATACCAGCTGTACATGATCATAATTTGCCATCTAGTAAAAGAGTGGTATACAAGCTGAGCATCTCTCTTCTGAAAAAGAAAGGAGGGAAACTTGTTGGAAAGGTGAAAATATGTAATGGGGAAAGAAGGGGGATATGAGATCAGGTAGGAAGGAAAGAAAATGACATCAATTCATTGTATTCATGTATAAAAGTCTCCCTCCTACATTCTTGTCCATTTCCATTTGTGGCACACTGCAACTGCACATTTTTTGAATGTGAAACAGACAATGATCCAGTGTGTTCCCAACCCTGGTTCAACATGTCTGTCACCTGTGACAAATTGATAATCATTGACAAGGAAAGTACTTTAGTTTCACTACTCTGCCAGAAAAAAAAATACCGAGCCCAAACAACTTAGGGGAGTAAAGGATTTTTCTCAGCACATATTTTCAGGTTAGAGCCCATCATGGCAGTGAAGTCACATCAACATCAGAACCTGAAGAAATTGGTCACATCTCATTCACAGAGCAGAGGACAAGGTCTAAATGCTACACATATATTTCCCTACCAACCAGCTAAGTGCTTCCTTAGCTTTCTCCATTTTTATCCACCTGCCCCATGAATGATTTCAACCACTCTGGAATGGATCTTTCCACAATGAGTATGCATTAAAAAAATCCCTCAAAGACATTTCCAGAGAACCTTAATCTAAGGAAAACCTCTGAGGTGGACCTGTGAACCTGCCTTCCATCAGACCATTTCAAAACAACAGTCCTCTTTCTTGTGCCAAGGAAAAGGAAGAGATTCTTTTAAGAAGAATCTGGCTAGTTCTTCAAATGAAACATGACAGGTCTTTTGGGATACTGATGCAATTCAGCCATTGTTACAATGGATAAGATATCACAGTTTGCCTGCATTATTGCTGTATTTGCAAACCATGTATTTAGAGATTAACTAGGAAATTACATTCCTGAAAGAGCAACAGAATGTTTGAGAGTACAATTTCTAACTAGTTGTTCAGTCTTGTTCTCTTAATGTGATCTTAACTTGTTTCATTCTCTTCCATGAGATCCTTACTCCTGATTTGAGCCCAATTCAAGTTGGTTACAAAAACTGCTCTTGTTGCAACTGTAGGTGTGAGAAATAATAGCTATAACAGCAAAGATAACTATCAGACTGCAATTCTGACTTTATTCTAGATTTCCATATCAAACTCCATTAATCATTCTATCATCTCATGCTATTAAGTCTCCATATCTAAAGATATTCTAGACCCTTTTCCTTTTCAGGAGTCTATGGCTCTTGACACTTTTCTAATTGGAGCACTCTGATCTGGTGCAATTTAGCAGATGCCTCCCAAATGTTATTCTTCCTACTCTCAGTCTTAGGAATAAATACAAAGATACCTTGAAATTCTTTAACCATAAAATATCTCTTACATGGTATTTTCAGTTTTATATACAACCTTTTTTTGGCAAAAATTTTCAAGTGGCCTCACAAATGGAAAGTTTATCTGAAAACCTGAAAAGTGCTGTACAAAAGTATATATTAACTTATTTTCTGAAAAATGGCAAGTTAGGCAATATCAAGTGGAAATGTTAAAACCACGATTTAGTCCACAAATAAACCTATTTTAGAAATATTACTTCAGATCAACCTATGACATTTGTGCAGGAAATATCAAATATTATACATTTTACCTAAAACACAATTAGAAATTAACATATCATTTGTGAAGCTCAAATCCTGATGTGTTATGACATCAAGACTTTGTCTATGTCAATCCACTTAAATTTTAACGTTTCATGAGTAAAAGTTCACCCAGAAATGCAGCATTTAGAATTTAATATTGGCAGAGTACCTTTCCCATATCAAATCAGCCCATTCACTTACAATTATAGCTTCCAATAACTGCATTTAAATTCTCACAAAATTTGTAATATTATAAAAATTAAGGAGAACATAATTGTATAAAAAATACTGGAAGATAAAGGGCCTTACTTCTAGGGAGTAAGTACCTTGAGAAGTCAATGAAAAAGAAATACAACATATACTTTCTTCCCTATTATAGACTGTGCTTTGTCTTTCAAATTATTCTCTATTTTACATATATATTTCAACATTTTATTGAAATTTATTATTATAAATATTTAATACTAAATTGTACTTCATAGTAGTAAAATAATATTTCATGGTGCTACTTTAACATTGGTGAAGGCAACAGGAGATGATTTATTTTAAAAGCGAAAACCCTATACTGAGAGTAGTATACCACTGAATGTAAAGCAACTCCGGACACTTGAGTTTTTTATGTCTAAAGGGAGAAGGTGAAACAGGTAATATTTTAGTCACTTCTGGTACTAACATTTTATGATTTCACAAAAAAATCTAAGTTCTAAAATAAAATCCACATAACTACCCTTGAAGTAAACACATTTGTTATTGTTTTTTTTCATTTTATCAAAATGAAAATTAAACACCTATCCAAATAATTGAGACCTTTTGAGTAGGAGAGTTTGATTCATCATATGAGAACAGTAATTTTGACCTGCTGTACTACCTAATGACACTTCAATCACAGTAACTTTAGTTTTATACTTTGAAAAACTGTAAAGGCACCTAATGAGCTACTCATTACAATCTTGAAAAGTTCGTATCATTAACAATGTCACTCAAGTTGGGTTGAAACTTGTCGCCTCCCAGTATTTCTTCCTCTACATTATACAAGAATTCGGGGCAAGTCCTTTTCCACTTTTTTGCCTTTTGCAAAATGGAACACAGTAAAATGTCTCAATTCATTTTCTTTCCACCATAATGAATATTCACAACTCCTTAAGCAATTCTATATACCCTGTGATTCTTATACCAATATTCTATTCATGTTTACTCTTCTCTGGAAACACTACAATTTGGTCATTGCTCTCTCAAAATGGGATCAGTCAGAAATGAACATATAAAACCCTATTAGGGGACTGGAGAGGTGGCTCAGGGGTTAAGCCTCTGCCTTTCAGGCGGAAGGTCCTGAGTTCGGATCCCAGATCCTACGTATAGACGCTATGCAGAAGCGGGGGGGGGGGCGGCCTGGGCTTCTGGTCCTGGTAGGGCGGAGCCTGTGAATCCCGGGGCAGAAGGAGGTGGAGGCGTCCATGGTGGTTCGCGAATTCGTCCGTGGTTCTACACATACACATACACATACACAGACACGCACACACACACACACACGCGTGCACGTACATACACACGCACATGCGCACAGTTGAATAAATAATAATAAAAAATTTAAAAAAATAAATAAAACCTTATTAGACATGAATGTATAATTTCTTCATGTCCCTTTGAGTCCTGAAACTTTATTTTATTTTATTTAAACTTTATTTATTTATTTATTGTGTGCATGTGGGGGGGTGTATCAGAGATTACTATATGTCCCTATGGAGGACCAAGGGTGACTTCAGGAATCATCCTGGATTCCTTCTGCCCACCAGGGCCAGAAGTGCAAGCTGCTGCCATTTTCTGCCTGGCATTTTTTATGTGTGACCTGGGATCTTAACTCAGGACTTTTCTGCTTGAGAGGCAGAGTCTTTATTCCTGAACCATCTCTCCTGCCCAAATCCTGGAATTTTAAAAGAATTTGAGAAAAATGGATATTATTTTGAACAGTATATAGATAGAGGTATATAATGTGGCATCCAGTTAATAATTCTGACAATCCCCTGAAGTATATCAATAGAGTGCATTCTAAAAACTTTAGCATTCAGATATATCTAGAACATAGTAAAGATACTAGTTCTAATAATCTGTGTATCATATTTCCTTTAAATACACAGTGTTATTTTCATTCACTTATAAAAAGGGAATGTAAATAGTCAATTTTGTGGTAGAAACATTAATACAATTACTATACACATTTACACATATTTTAATGAGATATTCGTGGGTGTTCAAATATGGAGTAATCTGAGCTAAATGTCTGTACAGTAATATTTAATTCAGAGATATGTAAGCAAACATTTCAACTCCTCTCAAAATGTCAGTTCATAGTAATGTACCTGCCAGTGTCTGATAATATCTCAGATGACACAAGTTAAACAGAAAGCTAATGACTCATCCTCACTATGTCATATCTATCACAAAACAAAACAAATGAACAAAAACATATAATCAGACAAGGTGACACTGGTACCCATCAAGGAACCAACACATCAAGGAGTTGGTTTCTTATATTCCAGATTCTGTTGAACAGAGTTCATTAATACTGTGCTAAACACTGAAGTTAAATTAGACATAATCACAGGCTAAATAGCCATTTGCTTAATGTTACTGATTTTCTTAGGTACAATATCACTTTTACTATGGCTGTTAACAGAAGCAGAGAAAAGGTAGGTGCAGATGCCTCATTCTTAACACTGTCATAGTTGTTTTAAATTGTTGTTATAAATTCATGACCAAAGATCTTGAGGAACAAACAAGGGGATTATATTTTGGTTTCTGCTTGTTCAGTTATACTTAATCCAATAAGGCAGGAGGGCTCATAATAACACCAATGGCCAAGGGAATCCACAGGATTGCTGAGAGCTGTTTAATCCCTATTTGCCAGACCAGCATTTATATCCAAGTATACCTAAGAATGTCAACTTCCTTAACCAGCTTCTATCTTATCTGACTGCTCATCATTGGCTGGATCTCCCTATCAATATAAGAAAAAATCTCCTGCAAAATTCCTCAGGGCTTAATTCAACTAATAATTCTTTATAAATATGCCCAGAACTCAGACTTCAATTGTTAAGTGGATACATTTTTTGATTATGTCAAGACTTCATTAATACTCTATTAGAACCCTTGCCAAAAACATCAGGAGACAATAGTTGAAGAAGAAAATTGCCCAATTCTGTGTAAATCATTCATTTTTGGAAACTGCCATTCATTTCAATGTGATGTTATAGTTGTAAACTAACAAAAAGGCCCAATCAACTATGCCAAAAGGGTACTCATATACACCTAATTCAAGCCATATTAATCTATTTTGCTGACTGCTCAATGTGTTAGATTGAATTGTTAGCTTTGGTTTGATTCCTACCTATTAAGTTCTTCCCATTTAAGGAAGAGTCAACTTCTCCACTTCATTAACTTTGTATTTGATCAAGTGACCTGTTATTTAATGGAGTATGGTGAGAAGGAAGTGTACCAGTTTTAAGAGGAATCTTGCATTTCTACTTTCTTGTACCTTTCACATAGCCATGACAGAGTTCTACATTGATTAAATACCTAACAGAAGAAACAATAAGAATACTCAGACTAGCCTGCACCTCACAACAGCTGTTTAATACACAAAGAATCTGCTTTTGAGAAAAATTATTTAAGATCACTTTATTGCAGATGTGCCTATCTTAGATCATACAACAGACACCGTGAGCATGACATGTGATACACGACTATATGCTACTCATGCATTGTTTGAAATACAATAGCTGACTGAATTTTTAAAAATTTCTGCAGCATAAACAGTGAGTATATATATATCAATGCATACATATGTATGTCACACATTCAACAAAAATTTGCATTGTACACATTTTACCTGGAAATGTGCTACATTATAGCAAGTGAGCAAACCCCAAGGTTCCTTGTCATCCATTGATTCAAGCTTTATAACATCTCCTACCTCATGACACAACTATAACTATGTCAGAGTGTCACAAAATCAAGGCTGGAATCACCTGACTTCAATTATAAGCAGCTGATGAATACAAAATCTCTAAGAGCATTTCAAAAATTATATAGCAGTGTTTCATTTTCTTGACTCAAATTAAAGGCTTCACATTGATAACACTTTCTGTAATTTAAACTTCAATTTGAAAGGCATGAAATATATTAGAGGCAACTTGTTTTAGCCACTATACTTTCATACCAAAAAACATAATTTATCATTTTTTCAAATACCATGGGACATAATGGACCACAGTCATTTTGATAAGCTATAATACAACTTTTAGTCTTTCTCTATATGTCTTCTTATTACTAACAGCATATTCTGGTGTCATCTCAAAAATTACCAAGAATTTGGGAAGAAAGTAGTTAGCAATATTGGATGATAAATAAGACAGAGTGACGGGGTGAAAGAGTACAGTTAGCATACATTGTGTGTGTGTGTGTGTGTGTGTGTGTGTGTGTGTGTGTGTGTGTGTGTGTGTATGTCAAAGAAAAAATTTTAAATGGACTTGGAATTGAAACAAAACAAAATGATTCAATATGTGGGAGTCTGAAATTCTTCATATTAATTGTATTGATTTGAAATATCTATTTCATAATAAGTCTTGATCTATACAATTCTTTCTTACTAATTTTGAGATTCAAGGGCAAAGAGTCCAAAAAACAGAAACAGAAATCTGATGTTGCATTTGGTTTAATGTACCTCAAGATTTATCCTTTAGGAATATTTAAAATGGTTTTTTTTGTATACAATCCTTTTTTTTAATTTCAGCTCATACAAACTTATTAGGTACACCAGTTCCCTCCCTTCCTCCTCCCCCCCCCATACCCCCTGCTCCCCCTCCCCTCACCCCTCCTTCCCCTCGCTCCCCATCCCCCAGTGCCTCCCGCCCCAATTCCCAGAGAGTCCTTTCTTGTGCATGTCTGATTTTCCTCTGGGCCCTCCTCTCCGATGACGTACAAGGACCCAGTGGCCTTTCCCTGAACCCTTTCCCGTGTTCCCCTTAGGTATAGGAACACTGCTGTGGCTGCCAATCCTTTACCTCCAAGGCTCTTGGTGCCTTTAGCAGATGCTAGACTTTGTGAGGTCAACAGTGTGTTGGACAATGTGCAGGGCATGCAAAGTCCAATTATGATTGCTTCAGCCCTAACTAGTATAGAGTATCTTATATATCATTGCTCCTCCCATCCTTTTGCTCTTACACTCTTACCGCCCCCTCTTCCGCAAATTTCCCTGAGCTTCAAGATGGGGAGAGACTAAGCTGGCCTAGTCCTAGGTGGTTGATATAGAGTCTCTGAAGTTCTGGATTGTGGTTTGTTGATTTTCTTTTGCAGTTTTGCTGCTCCTGCAATGCCCTTCACTCCATCCTGGAGGGCATTGTATGTTACCCCCTGTATACAATCTTTTTTAATAGTAAGACTACTGTTTAAATATGTAATCAGAAAGAATCTCAAGCCTGAATGAAGACTTATTGCAATAAACAAGCAGAAAGCTTCTGCTTCTTTCTCAACACTTAGTATAATTATAGAAAAACAAAGCTTGAGACATGAAATACCAATCACTATGATAGTTAATCTCAAATATGAGCCTGACATATAGAAGGTAGGCCTCTTGACAAATGTATGAGGAATTATCTAGTTAAGGCAAGCATCTGGGAAAGTCTATAAGAGAATCATGATTAATGAGAGAAGATACAACCTGTGGTGGGTATAACAATTCCATGGATCGTGGATAAAGAAAAATAGCATCCATTGGTTCTTCTATCTCTGCTCTTGACATGCAATATGGAGTTGTTGCCAGTTCCCTTGGATTCTGAGAGCAACTGACTCATCATGATGTACTGTTACTTGGAATTGTGAGCTGAATAAAGTCCCTTATTCCCCTAAATTGTTTGAGTGAATTATTTATTATAACAATGAAACTATGCAACAAAACAATCACCATGCATCTGTACTCTATTTCTTTAAAAATTAAGTATATGAAATGAGATATGCATAGGTTATTTAGCTATCCCAACTCACAAGTAAAGTATAATGGGAAAAATAATACTCTAGAACAGAGAGGCCTAATGAAAATTCCTTCTTTTTTAGGTTTCTGAACCAGTAATGCAGAATCTTATTCAACTAAGCAAGTCAAACCAAACTCTTACACTTTGCTTTAGCTTTTAAAAGCAGTATCTGTCTCAGTCTCTACTTCCTCAAATCAAACTTTTATTTGAAAAAAAGCTAAAGTAATACAAAATACTGATATTGGGCTGGAGAGGTGGCTCAGGGGTTAAGTCTCCGCCTTGCAGGCGGAAGGTCCTGAGTTCGGATCCCAGATCCCACGTATAGACGCCGGGCGGAAGCGGGGGCGGCCTGCGCTTCTGGTCCTGGTAGGGCGGAGCCTGTGAATCCCGGGGCAGAAGGAGGTGGAGGCGTCCATGGTGGTTCCCAATTCGTCCGTGGTTCTACACACACACATACACACATGCACACACACATACATACACACATACGTACAATTGAATAAATAATAATACAAAAAAATTAAAAAAAATTGATATTGCCATCTTCTTGAAAACAACAAGTGTTGAGGAATGCTTTATTTCTGAGTGAGTGTGCAGCAGACTTATTCCCTTTAGACTTTCCTTTCACATGTAACACAGTGACTGGAACATGATTAGTACTCAATAAATGTGAAAGGAATCAATGGATTTGTAAACTCATCACATTTGGATACCTAGTAGTAATTATTTGAGAATCAAAATATAGAAATAGATTTAATAAGCTACTAACCTATCATTTACCAAGTTCTTTGTTAATCATGACTTCTATCACTAATTGCTTTCTGTATAGGAAATGTCTAACAATGGAATGGAAAGAAGAAAGCAGACTGAATGAGAGAAAGCAAATAGGAAAAGCAGCAATTACTCTAAAGTAGAACTAATTGTTCCAATTCCAATGCCTTTGGCTTCAATTCACATAATAACTTGATTCATATAATAACTGATGTCTTTGACTACTGTCAGAAATCAAAGAAAACAAAATTCTTTTTGCTTACTGCCATGTTCGGCTTATACATACAGCCAATAAGTGGAGCAAGTACCTTCGCAAAAGCCTGTTCCAGCTTTGAGTTCAATTTGCCATATGTGATGCTATGTAGAAACAATCCTTGAGAGGATGTCTCAGCTATGGGATTAGGGTATTCAACTACTGCCATTATTTTCTCTTGAAATTTTTATAAGTCGAAGATGTGAAAGCGTAACGTAGTTTTATGTTAGTTGGTGATGTTTCTCTTTTGATCCTAAACAGATCACTGGAAAATTTATTTGCATACACTGCACAAATACAAACTCAGAAACACTGTAGTAAGAGTTCTTAAAGATTTGACTTAAACAACACTCATGATAAATATAGCTGTTAAAATATTAATTTTCTACTTTTTTTACTTCTGGTAGTATCAGGGTTATAACCAACAACCCCTCAAGTGTTAAGCAAGCATTCTACCATTGAGCTACCATTCCTATTTTCTATTTGCTCTAGATATTATAGTTTACAGAATCAGTGTCAAATATTTTCCAATTTTACCTCTTCATTCTAACAAGAAAAAAAGAATTAAAAAGAAAAATAATTTCTGATTTCCACCACTATCACCCAAACTTCCCACCATCAAAGATGAATAGTGGGCTAAGAATGTAGTCCAGTAGTAGAGTAATTTCTTAGCATGCACATGGCTCTGGGTTCAGTCTCCAGCATTCACAAGAAGCCTATCACTATTAATCGGATAAATCATTTATACATCAAAGGAAATAATCAGCATACCTCCAAGAATTGGTGGAAATATATTCAAAGCATACACCTGGTAAGAGATTATTAATATACAAAACATTAAGGACTCAAACAAATCAATAGTAATATTAATAATGATAATATCAAATTAATAAATGGACAAAGATGCCAATTGACATGCAAATGGAAAAGGGGTATACAAAAACCATTAACAATACTAATAATCATCAGGTAAATAGAAAACTAAAGCCACAATGAAACATTACCTCTCATCTACTAGAATAACCATTACGACATTAACAATAAGTATTGGAAAGGATACAAAGAAAGGAAACTCTTGTTCATAATTGGTAAGAGTAAAAACTAGTATATTCGCTACGGAAACCCATATGAAGGCTCTAAAAAAACATTTATGAACAAAACAACTTTATGATACAGGAGTCCTATGCCTGAGCAGATATGCAAAGGATATGAAATCATTTCTCCCAGGACCCCTGTGCTAGATAAAGGCAGGCATAGAGTGGATTGAGCTAGTCTAGGCTCTGCTTACCTGCCTCAGAGGCCCAGGAAGGGATCTCTATACCAGGTAAGAGGCAAGTGAAGCAAGTGGTTTCACACAACTAGTAGATCACATGCAAATCCAGAGAAGCTTTCCCAACAATAGCCAAAGTCAGAAAACCTCATCTACCTCAGGAGAGCCAAAAACAACTGTGAAATAAAGCAGACATTTATTTGCAGAAAAATGCCCATGTCACATGGTAAAACCACAAAATACACTAAGTACCATGAAAACATGTTTCTTACAATACACACCAACACCCATACTATAGATTCCAATCAAAATCATGGACACCAGTAAGGAAACCGATATATTGAGAATAATGTCTTCCAAAGACATGTTCTTGATGTAATCAACAAGCTTTTTTGAAGATCTGCAAAAGGAGCGTGAGAAATGACAAAAGGAATGTGAAGAACTAAGAGAAGAAATGAGTAGCTGAATGTGTATGAACAAGAAAATAATTAAAAAATCACATGAAATGAAAAAGGAAATAAAGGAAACAAATGAAATTCAGTTGGAATTCAAAGTAAAACTAACAAATTGAAAACCCAACAGATAGTATGACATATAGAACAGATCAAGAAGATAAAATATCAGATTTGGAAGATAAGCTGACAGAACAAGATCATTCAATTAAGGAAGCTGAAAAGTAAAAAAAAAAAAAAAAAAAGAATATTCAAGAACTATTGGATACTATAAAAAAGCCAAACCTGCACATTCATTCAATCCCAGAGAAACACAAGAAAAAACCCAACTCAGAACTTTGAGTCAATTATAAATGAAAACTCCCCACAACTAAGGAAAGAGCAACACATCTAAGCATGAGATACATACTATACACCATCCAGATATGACTAAAATAGAGTACAAGGCAAATAATAGTAACAACATCTCAGATACAGGGCAAAAAGAGTATTCTGAGAGTTGTAAGAGAGAAAAACCAAGTCACATTAAAGGCAAGCATATTAGAATAACAGCTGACTTCTCAATAGAAACAGTAAGATCCAGAAAATCTTAGGAAGGAATTCTTCAAGTGTGAAAAAAATCACAAAAAAGGAAAGATCCCCAGTAAATTGCTTGATGTTATTACACCTGAAAGCCTTAGAATAAAAGTAGCCAACCAATCCTAAAAGCAATACAAAGGAAGAAATAAATGAATTGGAACTGAAAAAGACAATACAAAAAGTCAATGAAACAAAGAGATAGTCTTTGAAAAAATAAAGAAGATTGTCAAGCCCTTAGCTTCACTCACCAAAAGAAGAAGAGAGAATATTCAAATCCACAAAATCAGAAATGAAAAGCAGGAAATTACAACAGATTCTGGAGAAGTCCAGAGAATCATAAGAACATACTTTAGAAATTTATATTCTCTTAAATTGGACAATCTAAAGAAAATGGAAGAATTCCTAAATGCATATGACTTACTAAAATTGACTCAAGATGAAACAGATATATTAATCAGGCCAATAACAAGAGATGAAATTAAAACAGTAATTACAAATCTCCCAAGTGAAAAATGCTCAGGATCAGATGGATTCAGTGCAGAATTCTGTGAGGCCTTCAGAGAGAACACCACTGCTTATCAAATCATTCCATAAAAGAGAGAAGGAAGAAATATTCCCAAACTCTTTTTATGAAGCCAATATAACTCTGATTCTAAAGCCAAACAATGATATCAAAGAAAGAGAATTATAGACCAATCTCATTAATGAACATAGATTCAAAAATCCTCAATAAAATACTAGCAACCCAAATCCAAAAGCATATCCAAAGGATAATACACAATGATCAAGTTGGGTTTATATCAGGAAAGCAAGGATGGCTTAATATATGTAAATCAATAAAAGTGTTTCACCACATTAATGAATAAAAACAAAATCATGTGATCCTCTCAATCGATGCAAAAAAGTTCTTTGACAAAATTCAACATCTTTTATGATAAAAAGCTTTGGAGTAAACAGGAATAGAAGGGACTGATCTCAACTTGATAAAGACTATATACAATAAGCCTAAAGAAAGCATCATTCTAAATAGGGAAAAAATGAAGCATTCCAGCATAGATCAGGAATGAGCCAAGAATATCCACTGTCACCACTCCTGTTCAATATTGTGCTTGAAATCCTAGCTAGAACAATAAGAAAAGAGGATATAAAAGGGATATAGTTAGGTAAGGAAGAAATTATAGTATCCCTATTTGCAGACGACATGATTCTATACTTGAAAGATCCATATCAACTCCACCAAGAAACTCCTCAAGTTAATAAATAATTTCAGCAAAGTGGCAAGCTACATACAAAAATCAGCAGCCTTTGTATATACCAGAGACAAACAAGCATAGGAAGAAATGAAAGAATCAATTCCATTCACTGTAGCTACAAAGAAAATAAAATACCTTGGAATAAATTTAGCCAGGGAAATAAAAGACCTGTAATGCAAACTATGAAAAACTGCTGAAAGAAATTAAAGAAGATACTAGAAAGTGGAAAGACCTTCCTTGCTCATGGATTGGTAGGATCAAAATTGTGAAAATTAGCATCCTACCCAATGAAATATACAGAATCAATGCAATTCCAACTAAAATCCCTATGAAATTCTTCACAGAAATGGAAAAATCAATCTCAAAATTCATATGGAACAAGAAAAAACTATGACTAGCCAAAACAGTTTTAGTCAATAAGAAGACTGATGGAGACATCACCATACCAGATTTCAAACTATACTACAGAGCTATAATAATAAAAATACCTTGGTACTGGCATAAAAACAGATACATCAACTGATGTATCAGAACAGAAGGCCCAGATATGAACTTCCACACATATAGCCACTTAAATTTTGACAAAGGTGACAAACATTAATGGTGAGGAAATGAGAGCATCTTCAATAACTGGTGTTGGAAAAATTGGACATCTACATGTAGAAGAATAAAATTTGACTGTTGCCTCTCTTCTTACACAAAAGCCAACTCCTAATGGATCAGAGATCTCAATATTAAATGAGAATCTCTGAAGTTGTTAGAAGAAAGAGTAGGGAGTACACTTGAATTGTTAGGCCTAGGTAAAGATTTTCTAAACAAAACAGTAAATATCCAGGATCTAAGACCAATAATCAACAAATGGGACTTTGTGAAACTAAAAATATTGTTATTCAAAAGAAACTGTTAATTTTGCAAAAAGATAACCCACAGAATGGGAGAAAATATTTTCTAGCTATGAATGTGACAAAGGATTAATCTCCTGAGTATACAAAGGTTCTCAATTTCCCTGATTATCAGAGAACTGCATATCAAAACTACATTGTGATATCATCTTCCCCCAGTCAGAATGGCTAAGATCAAGAACACAAACAACAGAGAATGCTGGCAAGGTTGTAGAGAAAAAGGGACACTTCTTCACTGCTGGTGGGAGTGTAAACTGGTACAACCACTATGGAGATCATTGTGGAGGTTCCTCAGAAAGTTAAAAATGGAACTGCCTTATTACCCAGTTATATGACTCCTAGGAATATACCCAAGGCTCTACATCTTATCACAAAGACACGTGTTTATCTATGTTTATTGCAGCACTATTCACAATAGCAAAAAAATGAAATCAGCCAAATGCCCATAAACAAAGGAACATATAATGAAAATGTGGCATATCTACATAATCACTTATTGTTCAATGATCAGAAAAGATGAGATTATAGAATTTGCTGGTAAATGGATAGAACTGGAAAATTTAATGTTGCGTGAAGTATCTCAGACACAGAAAGATAAGCAACACATGTTCTGTCTTATATGTGGATGATAGAACTGATATCCTTGTCAATGTATTTGGATTGGAATACTGAAAGGGCCAGAAAATTCAAAAAAGACCAATGAGTGGGAAGGAGGGGAATAATGATTAGGGTGAAATCATTTAAAGAGGAGATTTATGACACCATGAAAAGTAGGGCATGGGAGGGAATAATTGGGAAAAATACTCAGTAGCCAATCAGGGGATGGGACATAGAAAGGACTGAAGGACTTACAGAAAAACTCTAAGATTATGGGAAGTAACCCCAAAGGAACATTTTATGCTAGTATGTCCAAAAAACATCTATTAAAGAAAGTTACAAGAATGGGAATTCCCTATAAAGAAGAACATAAATCAAGGAAAATGGGGGGAAAACCCTGAGGTGATCGATCCACTTAGAAGCCAGTGTCAAAATTATACTAAAAGTAACAGGAATATGACACTTCCTGATAAAATGTTGGTCAGAGGCTGAGACTGCCTGCATGGCTCTGCCACTGCCCTCTGCCTCCACCACCTCCCCCTTTCTCAACACCCCCTCTTACACATGCACATACTCCTAGGTTACCTCAACCCACCTCCATCCAGCCCAGTTCCTGAGAGAATTAAGTTTGTATACAAAGAGGAGCATCCATTTGAGAAGTACTGCTCTAAAGATGAAGAGTTTTGGAAGAAATTCTTGGACTGAGTCCTGGTGATAGTAGAAAAGGCTCTCAAAGCTCAGAAAAGCAACCTAGACAAAAAGAAATACCTGATGCATTATGATGTCACGGTTGGTCAGTTTTATTTCTTGATCCAGAAGCAAATTCATCACTGAGCTGAGGATGCCTTGTTTTTCTTTGTCAACAATGTTATTCCACCTACCAGTGCCACAATGAGTCAGATATATCAGAAGGAACATGAAGAAAACTTTTTTCTATGCATTGCTTACAAATATGAAAGTGTCTATGGTCTGTGAAGCTACTGTCCCTGAGGTGGGGGTTTCCATTCTGCAAAGAGATATGGTGCCCCTTCCTTAATCTCCACTTCTTCTTTCAGGCTCAAACACCATCTCCCTTCTTCAGGACCTTCACTTAATGTTTGAGGATTTCTTTCCAGTCCTCTTAACAGGAAGGGTAATTACAGAGAAAACCTCTTATACCTCCCCTTTCTTCCCTCATATTTACCCACTCTTCTCACTCTGCTTTAGAAACCTTGATTGTCAATTTCTATCTCTGTCGTATCCAGTGATTGTTTTGGTTTCTAATCCCTTTCTGCCTGTCCAAGAGCCTCAGAACCCCAGCAATCCCTTTTATATGACCTTCCTTTTGGGCAGTAGATGGAAGCGACTTGAAATTATGTAGGGAAGCACATCAATAAAGAAGAAACCAAGCTGAAAAAAAACCTGATCAGAGAGATGGCAAACACTCCCAAACATTATAGGCTTTTGCCAATGTTCTTGGTTGCTCTCAAAAACAACTATCAGTAAGAAACTGTAACTCCCTTGCCTCCTCCCGCCAGTGCACCACTGCTGCCCCACCCACCAGGTCCCAGGTCCCAGGTCCCAGGTCCCAGGTGACTCCGCCCAGCATCCCACCAGGTGCCCCCTTGTCCCAGCAGCACCCAGGCAGCCTCCGGCTTTGCCTGGGTCCCAGCCTCGGACCCCAGCCCCTTGACTCCTCCCACCTGCGTGTCTCTGCATCCAGCCCTCCAGGTCCCAGGTCCCAGGTGAGTCCGCCCAGCCTCCCACCAGGTGCCCCCATGTCCCAGCAGCACCCAGAGAGCCTCCGGCTTTGCCTGGGCCCTGCTCTGGACCACAACCCCTGGCCTCCTCCTGCCTGCACCTCTGCAACACAGGACTTCTTACATTCCTCCATCCCTGGAGCTTGGGTGGGCCCTAAGACAAGTTCCAGGTCCCAGGTGAAGAATTCTGCCATCAACATCAGACCCTCTGCCTCTCCGGCCCACCAGGGACCTATGCACATGGTCCAGGGAAGACACACTGCTACTCAGAATTCAAAAGAGTCCAAAGGAAACTCAAGCAAAACTCTAAGGGACAAAGGCAATACATCTGGAGTCCTCTACAATCATCCTATCACGTGGGAGAGATTCTTCACATGCAGCCCAAAGATAAGTAAACCTTCTTTTTTCACCTTACTGATCCTTTCTAGTATCAATTGCTGTAGATCAACTTCTACATAGAGCCACCCCAAAAACATATACAACTCCTGGGAGTACACCACTCACCCTCACATATCACCAAGATACTAAATCATAAAAGTGCATTACCATACTAATATTCACCCCTTGTCTACTTAACCTGAATTAACTGATGTACTAACAGCCTAATAGCCTCATCTAGGCAATTACAATAACAATAGACAAACATACCCAATCCAAGGCAAGCACTAGTAATAACTAGCAAGTTTAATAATACCAACTGAATCAGTTCAGTCGAAAACAAACAGAAACTGAAAGGTCCTAAGAAACAAAACAACAATGCCCAATTCAAAGTGCAGATCCATGAGAAACAAAACCCAAGAAGACCAATCTCCCACTGAAAGAATTAACCCCATAATGATGGATTCTGACCAGAACAAATTCACAGAAAATAGACAAGAAAGCCAGACCCAATATAATGACTTTGAGAGTATGATCATTACCATGATGAATACTATGAAAGAGAAAATCAGAGAAAAGTTAAACAACCGCATCAACCACTTTGAACAGAAACATAACAGGCACTTGGAGGAGTTGAGAAAAACAGTGCAAGAAACAAAAACTTGCATAGAGCAGTTAAAACAGACTCTGCAGAGTTTAAAACTGAGCTACAAGACAAGTTATATTCAACTCAAAACTCAACAGAGAGTCTTATCAGCAGAACAAATGAAGCAGAAAATAGAATTTCAGATCTTGAAGACAAAGTGGGAGAATTAACCAGCTCAATGAAATAGATTGTTAAAGCCAAAAAGATACTTGAGAGGAACATTCAAGAGATATAGGACACCCTGAAGAAGCCTAAAATGCGCATTCATGGAATACCAGAACAAGAATCCCAAAACACCACACCTGAGGAAATATTTCAAATCATCATAAATGAAAACTTCCCACAACTAAAGAATGAGAGGCCCATCCAAATACAAGAGGCATTTCGCACTCCAGATATGACCAAAATAGAAAATCGCCATGGCAAAAAATAGCCAAAACACTCCACATTCAAGATAAAGAAAAGGTGCTAAGAGCTTCAAGAGGAAAAAAGCAAGTCACTTATAAAGGTACACCTATTACAATAACAAATGACTTCTCAATGGAAACAGTAAAAGCAATAAGAGCTTGGAGAGATGTACTTCAAGTATTAAATGAGCAAAAATGCCAACCCAGACTGCTATACCCGGTAAAACTATCTGTCATGATTGAGAGAGAAAGAAAAGTTTTCCAGCACAAAGACAACTTGAAGGGATACATGATTGTATTAGCTCACCGAATAAGAAACACAGATTACAAATTTGGATTAAAAACCACAGTCTAGCAACCTGCTGCCTTCAGGAAACTCATCTCACAACAAAAGATAGGCACAACCTAAAATGAAAGGCTGGTCCAAAATCTTGCAAGCTAATGGAACCAGGAAACAGGCAGGGGTAGCAATTATGCTTTCAGAAAGGTGGACTTCAAACTGAAGAAAATCACAAGAGATACAGATGGATTCTACATTTTAGTCACAGGTACAATTCACCAAGGAGACTTCACAATACTGAACGTATATGAACCCAATACGGGCCCCTCCACATTCATTAAACAAACCCTACAGTGTCTAAAGCAAGAAATCAACCCCCAAATGATAATTCTTGGGGACTTCAACACCGCCTCTCAACATGGGATAGATCAACAGGTCAAAAGCTTAACAGAGACACCTAGGAACTTAATCAAACCCTTAAAGAAATGGACCTTACAGATCTCTATTGAACTTTTCATGCACGCACCAAAGAATACACATTTTTCTCAACAGCACACAGACTTTCTCCAAAATAAATCACATATTGGACCACAAAACAAATCTCCACATATACAAGAAAGTTGAAATTCTAACCTGTGCCCTATCAGACCACCACGGTCTAAAGGTGGACATCTACAACACAACAAACAACAGAAAATACTCCTGGAAACTTAACAATATGATGCTGAATGAGAACTGGATTCAGGAAGAAATTAAAAAAGAAATTCAAGATTTCCTGAAAGCAAATGATAATGAATATACAACATACCAAAATCTCTGGGACACAATGAAAGCTGTCCTAAGAGATAAGTTCATAGCTCTTACTGCCTACACCAAAAAGTGGAAACATCACAAATAAATAACTTAACAATACAGCTTAAAGCTTTAGAGAAACTAGAGCAATCTGACCCCAAAAATAGTAGAAGAGAAGATATTCGCAAAATAAGGGGAGAAATATCTGAAATCAAGATTAGGAAAATGATAAAGAAAATCAACCAGTCAAAAAGCTGTTTTTTTGAAAAAATCAATAGGACTGATACACCCCTAGCTAAATTAACCAAAAGCAAGAGAGAGAAAACCCAAATTAACAAAATTAGAAATGAAAATGGAGTTATCACTACTGATACCCAAGAAATCCAGAGAATTATAACATCATATTTCAAAAACGTATACTCTGTGAAGTTTGACAACACAAAAGAGATGGATGAATTTCTAAGTAAACACAACTTACCTAAATTGAATCAGGAAGTTGTGAATTATTTAAATCGTCCTATAACACATTAGGAAATATTGAATGAGCATAAATGTCAACCCAGGCTGATTTACCCTGCGAAACTATCAGTCATGATTGAGGGATAAAGAAAAATCTTCCAGCACAAAGAAAACTTGAAGGGATACATGTCCACAAAACCAGGCCTTCAAAAAATGCTAGAAATGATACTCAAGCATGAAGAAAAAAACAGGCATATCCGGGACAACAGAAGGGAAGTATAACACCATTAAAAGCAAAGCAATATACTTAAAAAACTACTAAACATAATAAATGTCTGGAATTAAAAATAGTTTCTCCATTATAACACTAAATGTTAATGGAATTAACTCACCGATCAAGAGACACAGATTACAAACTTAGATTAAAAATCGCAATCCATCAATCTACTGCCTGCAGGAAACCCATCTCACCACAAAGGATAGGCACGCTCTAAAAATAAAAGGCTGGTCAACAATTCTACAAGCTAATGGAAGCAGAAAACAGGCAGGGGTAGCCATTATGCTATCGTACAAAGTGGACTTCAAACAAAGAAAATCATAAGAGACACGGATAGATACTACATTTTAGTCACAGGTACAATTCACCAGGAAGACTTCACAATACTGAACATATATGCACCCAACACGGCCCCTCCCACATTCATTAAGCAAACCCTACAACGTCTAAAGAGAGAAATCAATCCCAAAACGATAACACTTGGGGATTTCAATACTGCACTCTCAATGTGGGATAGATCTACAGGTAAAAATCTTAACAGAGACACTTTGGAGCTTAACCAAACCCTTACTGAAATGGACCTTACAGATCTCTATCGTACTTTTCATCCACGCACCAAAGGATACACATGTTTTCAGCAGCACACGGAACTTTCTCCAAAATAGATCACATATTGGGCTACAAAACGAATCTACACATATACAGGAATGTTGAAATTCTAGCCTGCACCGTATCAGACCACCACGGCCTAAAGCTTGACATCCATATCACAATAAGCAACAGAAAATACACTAACTCCTGGAAACTTAACACTATGATGCTGAATGAGAACTGGATTCAGGAAGAAATTAAAAAGGAAATTCAAGATTTCCTGAAAGAGAACGATAATGAAAATAGAACTTACCAAAATCTCTGGGGCACAATGAAAGCTGTCCTAAGAGGTAAGTTCATAGCTCTTACTGCCTACATCAAAAAAATGGAAACATCAGAAATGAATAACTTAACAATGCAGCTAAAAGCTTTAGAGACACTAGAGCAATCTGATCTCAAAAGCAGTAGAAGGGAGGAGATTAGCAAAATAAGGGGAGAAATATCTGAAATCGAGATTAGGAAAACAATAGAGAAAATCAACCAGTCAAAAAGCTGTTTTTTAAAAAAATCAATAAGATTGATATACCCCTAGCTAAATTAAATAAAAGCAAGAGAGAGAAAACCCAAATTAACAAAATTAGAAATGAACATGGAGTTATCACTACTGATACCCAAGAAATCCAGAGAATTATAACATCATATTTCAAAAACTTATACTCTGTGAAGTTTGACAACACAAAAGAGATGAATGAATTCCTAAGTAAACACAACTTACCTAAATTGAATAAGGAAGTTGTTAATTATTTGAATAGTCCTATAACATATGAAGAAATTGAGGAAGTAATCTCAAATCGCCACACCAAAAAATGTCCTGGACCAGATGGATTCAGCACCGAGTTCACCAGACATTTAAGGAGCTAATAACACCAATATTCCTTCAACTGTTCCACCAAATAGCAAAGGAATAAACACTACCAAATGCCTTCTATGAAGCTAATATAGTCTTAATCCCAAAATCTAATAAAGATACACTTATAAAAGAAAAGTATAGGCCAATCTCTCTGATGAACACAGATGCAAAGATTCTCAACAAAGTCTTAGCAAATCAGATTCAAAAACATATCAAAAAGATCATTCACGGGGATCAAGTAGGCTTCATCCCCGGCACACAAGGTAGGTTCAACATACGCAAATCAATAAATGTAATTCACCATATGAACCAGTCCAACGTTCAAGACCACATGATACTCTCGATAGATGCAGAAAAAGCTTTTGACAAGATCCAACAGCCCTTTATCATCAAAACCCTAGAGAAGGTTGGAATGGAAGGAACCTTTATCAATATAATAAAAGCTGTATACAACAAGCCAACAGCAAGGATTATACTCAATGAGGAAAAACTTGAAGCATTACCACTTCAATGAGGAACTAGACAAGGCTGTCCACTGATACCACTTCTTTTCAATATTATCCTTGAAGTCTTAGTGAAGCCATAAGACAAGAAAGAGACATAAAAGGGATTCAAATCAGCAAGGAAGAAGTCAAGTTACCTCTATTTGCAGATGATATGATCCAATACCTAAGTGATCCCAAAAACTCCACCAGGAAGCTCCTGAAACTAATACAGAAGTTCAGCAGGGTGGCAGGATACAAAATAAATGTACAAAAAACAGTGGCCTTCCTATGTGCCCAGAATGAAAGAAGTGAAAAAGCCCTGAGAGAAACAATCGCATTTACAATAGCCCCTAAAAAATTGAAATAACTTGGTATAAACCTAACCAAGTAGGTAAAAGACCTTTACAATAAAAACTTTAAAACCCTAAAGAAAGAAATTGCAGAAGACATCAGAAGGTGGAAAGACCGCCCATGTTCCTGGATTGGCAGAATCAACATCATAAAAATGACCATCCTACCAAAGGCAATATACAAATTCAATGCTATACCAATTAAAATCCCAAAGCAATTCTTCAAAGAAGTTGACCAAACAATCTCAAAATTCATATGGGGGCACAAAAGACCCAGGATAGCAAAGACAATCCTGAGTAACAAAAACACTGCTGGAGTTATCACCATACCAAACCTTAGTCTATACTACAAATCCATAGTTATAAAAACAGCCTGGTACTGGCTCCAAAATAGACACACAGATCAATGGATAAGGTTTGAAGACCACAGATGTAAGCCCACAAAATTCCAGCCATTTGGTCTTTGACAAAGGGGCCCAAAAAATCCAATGGAAAAAGAACAGTATTATCAACAAATGGTGCTGGCAAAACTGGATCTCCACATGCAGAAGATTAAAACTGGACCTGCACTTGTCACCATGTACAAGACTTAATTCCAAATTAATCAAGGACCTTGATATCAGGCCATTAATCAAGGACCTTGATATCAGGCCAGAGACTATAAAAACCATAGTTGAAAGGATAGGGAACTCCCTCGAGCTGATTGGGCTAGGCCAACAGTTCCTAAACAGACATCCAATGACACAGTCACTGTTACCAACTCTCAACATTTGGGATCTTGGGAAATTAAAGAGCTTCTGTTCAGATAAAGAGATTGTAACATGAGCTCAAAGGCAACCCACAGAATGGGAGAAAATCTTCACTAACCACACATCTGATAGAGTCCTATTATCCAGAGTGCACAAAGAACTTAGAAAACTAAACACCAAGGAAACAAATGGCCCAGTTAAAAAATGGGCTCTGGAGCTTAAAAGAAACTTTACCAGGGATGAAATTAAAATGTCTAACAAATATCTGAAAAAATGCTCCACTTCCTTAGCCATCAGGGAAATGCAAATCAAAACATCCCTGAGATATCATCTCACCCCGGTCAGGATGGCAAAAATCCACAATACAAACAATAACAAATGCTGGAGAGAATGTGGAGAGACGGAAACTTTCCTACATTGCTGATGGGAATGCAGCTCATACAATCATTCTGGCAAGCCGTCTGGAGATTCTTAAAGAAATTAAAGATTGAAATGCCATTTGACCCTGCTATTCCACTTTTGGGAATAACCCCACATACAACAAAAATTCACTTTGATAGCAGAAGCACAACCATGTTCATAGCAGCACTGTTTACAATAGCAAAGTCATGGAATCAACCCAAATGTCCAACAGTTGATGAGTGGATAAGGAAAGCACGGTAAATTTATACAATGGAGTACTACTCAGTCATCAAAAACGATGAATTACTGGAATTTGCCGGGAAATGGATATTATTAGAAACAATTATATTGAGTGAAGTATCGTAGACCCAGAAAATTAAGCACCGTATGTACTCCCTAATAGGTGGCTCCTAATACCAAACCCACCCAGCCCACCTAGAGACACTCAAAGATAAATCTATGTAATACCTACAGTAATTGCAACGAGTATGAATAGGAGGGATGGGGTAGGAGGGTCACAACAGAAACAAGGAGAGAGGGGACCATGTTACAGCAGAGAAAATAGGCCTCCATCAAGGACTGCAAGGGGTGAAATACAATACCCATGAGGATGGAGTGAAGCGCATTACAGGAGCAGCAAAACTGCAAAAGAAAATCAAGGAACCATAATCCAGAACTTCAGAGACTCTATATCAACCACCTAGGACTAGGCCAGCCTAATCTCTCCCCATCTTGAAGCTCAGGGAAATTTGTGGAAGAGGGGGTGGTAAGACTGTAAGAGCACAAGCATGGGAGGAGCAATGATATGCGAGATACTCCACACAAGTTAGGGCCAAAGCAATCATAATAGGTCTTTGCATGCCCTGCACAATGTCCCACACACTATTGACCCCATAAAGTCTAGCATTTGCTAAAAGCACCAAGATACTTGTAGGCAAGGAATTGACAGCCATAGTAGTGTTCCTATGCTTAAGGGGAACACAGGAAAGGGTTCAGGGAAAAGCCACTGGGTCCTTGTAGGTCATCGGAGAGGAGGACCCAGAGGAGATTCTGGCATGCACATTAAAGAATTCTGCAGGCATTGGGGGGTTAGGCACTGGGGGATGGGGAAGGAGGGGTGAGGGGAGGAGGAACAGGGGGGTAGGGGGGCGGAAGAGGGAGGGAGGGAACCGGTGTACATATTAAGTTTGTATGAGCGGAAATAATAATAAAAAATGAAAAAAAATAGAAAATAGACACAATCTGAAAAAAGTGATAATGACTATATTTGTTTTAGTGTATATTTGAAGAAAAATAAAAATGATGATTGTAAAAAAAAAAAAGATCTAGTCTTATAATATCTCACCTAATTTTGTCTAATTATTCCAGAAAGCCTGGCCAAAAAAATAAATAAATAAATAAATAAAATAAACTTCGTGTTTAAAAAAAAAACAGTATAGTACTGGCTCAAAAAGGAGATATAGACCAATGGATTAGAATTAAAAACTAAAATATTAGTGGACTCACTTATATTCAAGTGATCTTTAACATAAGTGCAAAAAAATCCATTTGAAAATGTTAGCATCTTCAACAAATGGTGCTGGAAAAATTGGATATCTACATGCAGGAGAGTGAAACTGGACCTTATTTGTCTCCCTACACACACAAAAAAAAAAAAAAATCCAACAAATCAAAGACTCAATGTCAGACCAGAGACTATAAGACTCCTTGAAGAAAAAAAAGGAATAATTTCAAGTCCATTGGCCTTGACCACCATTTCCGCAATAGGACCCCAAAGACACAGAGAATAAGTCCATCTCTAAATAGGTGGAACTATACTAAATTAAAAGGCTTTTGTTCAGCAATAGACACTGTTAATCAAGCAAAAAGGCAACCTATAGAATAAGAGTGCGTCTTTACTAACCACACATCCAATAGAAGACTAATACCCAGAGTAAACAAAAAATTTCAAATATTAAATACCAAAGAAATAAATCACCCTATTAAAAATGAGCTATAGAACTGAAAAGAAACTTCTCACAAGATGAAATTCAAATGTTCAACAAGCATCTTGAAAAACATTCTACCTGGGACTGGAGAAATGGCTCAGAGATTAAGACACTGCCTCACAAGAAATGGCAGTGTACTTTTGGCCCTATGGGGCAGAGCCTGGGATAAACCCAGAGAGAAGCAAAAAGGAGGTAGAAGCAATTCAGGATGATTCCTGAAGCCACCCTTGATCCTCTACAGGGACACACTGTGCCCTGTGATATACATGTGCTTCATGCACACACACACACACACACACACACACACACACACACACACACACAGTTTTTTTTTTAAAAAATTGTTCTACCTCTCTAGTCAATAGAGAAATGCAAATTTACACCGTCTTGAGATACCATCTCATTTCAGTCAGAATGACTAAGAACCAAAAAAAAAAAAAAAAAAAAAAGCCATGGCATGCCTTTATGGAGAAGGGGACTCTCATACATTGCTGACGGGATTGTAAACTTTCTTAACAGTTAAAAATTGAAATTCCGTACAACCCAACTATACCACTCCTGTGAATATTTCCAAAGAACACTGCATCCTGCAGCACAGCCATGTGTTTCAACCATGTTCATACCAGCTCTTTTCACAATAGAAAATTAATGGAACCAACCTAGATATCCAACAGTTGACGAATGGTTAGGGAAAATGTGGTACATATATAATGGAATACTAGCCAGCTATTAGGAAAGATGAACTAATGAAATTGGCAGCAAATGGATGGAACTGGAAGAAATTATACAGAGTGAAATAACCCAGATACAAAAAGAAAGACTTTGCATGTTGCCTTTTATAAGTGGATCCTACCATTAAACTCTCAGCTAGAAAGAATCAAACAGAAACTCTTACAATGCTCACTAATGCAAAGGAACACAAGTAAGAGAGTGTGGTAGAAGATCCCAAAAGTTCAGAAACAAAAATCATGTTTAAACAGATTTTTACAAAAAGGATTTTATATAAAAAATTCTTAAAGGAGAGGGAAGAACAGGAATAGGACATAATAGTAGAGAATGGGGTTAGCCTCCAGGCAATGAACCATCTGCTACTAACCCCTAATCCCCTCCCCTCTCTATGACAGGAAACACATACTGAGCACTGTAAACCAGTCTAAATAATAGTGGACTGAGTGAAAACTGACAGTAGACAGAATCAAATGTCTGAATAATAACTTCATGCACCTGAGACTAAACTTCCATTTAAACACCTCTCATTTTATCTTTAGATAAGAAAAGATCTCAACATACAAACAAGGGGCAATGTAATGCACTGGAAGAACAGTGAAATAGATGACAACAACTAACCAGAATGCAGAGTACTAGTGACCCTGAAATATGTAGCAAGAATTAGGCCAACCAAATCTCTTCCCATGTTAAGGTTCAGGGAATCTTACGGAAGAGGGGGCAGTAAGATTGTAAGAACATAAAGGTAGGAAGATCCACTGTTGGCCAAGAAATTCCATTCAAGGCAGACATCCTGCATCCAGGAACCCACTGCAATGATACTTATCCTCACCAGATCTTTACAGTGGCTGACATATCAACATTCCCCCATAGACTAGCCAGGATCTCAGTAAAAAAAAATTACATGCACTGGTAACCTTAGGGGCTAGGGCTAGACAGGTGAAGGGCTGTGCCCTTATCATGACTGTAACCAAAGAAAGGCTGCTTAATCTGCCACAGAGTCCTGAGCTCCCACTAGAACAGATAATCCTAAGGGAATACTGGAGACCATAGAATCAGAAAGATAGGAGGGTGGGAAGGAATGGGAGTAATTGGTTTAGAAAAGAGAGGGTGGGAGATGAAGGGAAAGAGAGGAGAGGGTGCAGAGATAACCAGTAATTATGTTTGCAATACTAAAGAAATAAAATAAGAAGTCATTTCTCTGAAGATCAGTCATCTCTATCATATTTGTTGTAGAATTATTCACAATAGCCTAGATATGGAATCAACCTCTGTGTCCTATGTGAAACAAGCCAACAAAGAAAAGTGGATTTTGAGTATGTATGCAGAATTTAATAGAGTAGAACTCATAGAAGCAGCCAGTAAAATGGCATTGTAGTAAAAACTGGGAATGGGAGACTAGGGAATTCCTGAGATGTTTGCCAAATGGTTCAAATTTCCAATTAGATGGAATAGGCTCAAAAGATCTCTGCTACAATGGGGTCATTAACAATATTGTATTGCAAACTTCAAAACTGATGAGTAGATTTTAAATGTTCTCATTTCAAGAATATTAAAATGAGAACATTTGAACGAGAAGTATGTGAAATAACGCATACATTAATTAATTTGGTTCAGACATCCCACACTGTACCAGTATTTAAAAATAGGTTTTATTTCACTATGATTTGTTGATTTAGAATAAAATAAATAAAATGCTGTTCCTCTCAGACATGATACCAAAATAGATATATAATATTCTAAAGATGTAAAACATTCCTAAATCAGTGTATAGATTTATCTCAATTTTAGCACAAACATCAGAAATTGTTTCACAATGGCACAAATTAAAGTTCTTTTTGAATACTAAGTAAAAGTAGATAAGAAATTTTTACAGATGAACACTAAGAATAAAGTGTTTAATCATAAAATCTGGAGTTTATTTAACATCAGTCTTAAATAGTCATTTCTTAATTTAAACAAATGCACAATTATGGAAGGTAGTTGAATAGTACTGATTCCTAGCTTTTCATCCCTATAACTACACACATTAGAAAGGCTACTTAAGAAAAGCAAAGATGCTTATGTAATTCCCAGTTTGATAAATACAAAGGCATGGCACCTTCACTTAGTTCCAATGAGGTCTCTATTGGATTCATCAGTTCATAGTGGACATATGCAAGAAAAAGGGAGCCAGAAGGAGGGATTGGGAGAAGTGAGTCCTGAGCTTTTATAGCCAACCACCTTAAAAATCTGATGAGACATGAAGCTTGAATCAGGTCAAGAATAAGTAATCACAGACTAGATGAAACACGGTGGGCCATACAAGTGAAAAGATTTGAAAATAGGAGAGAGTCTGGCAGGGTAGGTGAAGTGTTGTAAGGAGGAAAGAAGGTGCCTGGAATTTGGTACAAAGGGTTGAAAATATGATAAAGTCACTATATTCAGGTATACAACATTAAAAAATTAAAATATTCTTAATAAAATACTAAATTTAATAGTAAATAACTAAAAAAAACTACTGGGCTGAGAAAGTTTTCTAATCTTGTGTTGACTGGGAAATAACAACTAACTATACTATAATAAAGTGTTTTAATTCTAACTAATATTTTAATTCTATCAGTTAAGATCGAGAAACAACTATACAGAAGTAATAAACTATTATAAAGGAAAGGTGAACCCAGCACTACATTTAGTTCATGTGCACTTAGATATCAAGACTGCCTCCTCAATTCCCTTTCTCCTTTCTAGGGATTTTAGACAATGCTAAAACCAACTTCGCATATTGACTGGAACATGTCTCTATCCTTTTTTATTTAAATATTTCCTTCTCAGGCAGGGAGGTATCTCAATGGTAAAGTACAAGTATAATTACCTGAATTCAGATCCCCAGCACCCATTTAAAAACTGGTCCAATCATGGTGATGAATACCTGTAACCCCAGTGTTTGGGGGTGTGGCAGAGACAAATGGATCCCCAGAGCTTGTTGGCCAGCAAGTCTAGCTACTCGGTAAATTCCAGGTTTATTCAGAGATGCTGCCTCAAAGACAATATGGAAACAGATAGAGAAGATGTTCAATTTCAGTCTCTGGTCTCTCACATGTATGCAAACATAAACATGTATAAGCACACATACATGCTTTCTTCTTATGGAAAGCTTTTTCAGTTGCTTCCCAAATTATATATGAGAAAAATTCTAATTTCCTTTGGATATTCTTGCAACTTCAAAAGATTTAAGTTTTTCCTTGGCATGGTGACACATTCTTATAATTCTAGCACTTGGGAGGTAGAGGCTGATGAATGAGTCAAAGACTAAACTCAGCTACATGATAAACTGGCTCAAACCCAAAGCCAAGCCAAAACAATGATAACAACAACAACAAAACAACAAATTCTAAAGCTATTTTTGTATCCAGTCTAATTCAAATGTTTTCATAAAATTTATGTCAGCTAGAAGTTGTTTCTCTTTCATTTCCCACAGTGCTATGATTCCACCAATGAAGTTTATGTGTGACATGAAAAAAAATAGTAAAAAGAACACTATGTTCATGAAAATTTAAAAAAGAATCTGATGAGATGAACATCATACTTCACTCCACCTCCCTAAGATTAATCCCATCTCCCAACACTAAATTCTTGGACCACATGCACATGCATTCCCCCCCATACACATGTGCATAAACTTTAATAACAAATCCAATAGAAGCAAAGCCAAGAAAGAAGAATGAAAGTTTAATAACTTAGTGTTTTCTTGGTCAGATAATATATTCAATATCTTATATGTACAACCCTAAGTACATTATCAAAACATTCTCAATGATGCAGTCTATTGCTGTTTCTATTTTACTGAAGAGTAAATTGAAATCCAGTGAGGTGAAATAGCTTCTCCAAGGTCATAAACATAGCATAATATTGAAACCAAAAAAACCAAAGTATAGAATTTTAACCATTACTATACAATAATAGTTATGAAGTTCCAGACTATTTCATCCTTTCAGAAATGGCAATTTTTTTAATGGATGCTATTTTTCTGGTGATTTTTCTTCATTAAGATATTGCTGCCTAGCTTACATGGCTCCAGAACTTACGGCCATCAAAATCAACCTCCAGATTCTTTAGATTATAGGTCTATGCCACCAAATCATGCCATAAGTTTCATTTCTAGTGAGACATCAGCATGGGTGTTGTTTTGGGTTTTAATTAATTTACATTTCTTTTCATTTTAAGTTAATGCTGTCATTTCCCATTAGTATACTTAAATATATCTCTTATCCCACTGTAGTAGAATTGTCTAGAATGATTCATTTTATTGTTTTCTGTACTTAGAGCTCTGCATCAGTATGTACAAAAAGTTAATTATAAAACTAAGTTGGGTTGTGGTTACTTCCCTTTTTTCTGTCCTCATCTATGCACTGATGTCTCAGTGGTTTCCCCACAGAGCTGGTCAGTGTTAATTATCAACTTTACAGATTCTAAAATCACTTGGGAGATGGGCTTCTGAATATACCTGTAGGGAGTTATTTTGATTACACTAATTTAAGTAAAAAGACCTGCCCACCGGGGCTGGAGAGGTGGCTCAGGGGTTAAGCCTCTGCCTTACAGGCAGAAGGTCCTGAGTTCGGATCCTAGACCCCACGTATAGACACCAGGTGGAAGCGAGGGCGGCCTGCGTTTCCGGTCCTGGTAGGGCGGAGCCTGTGAATCCAGGGGCAGAGTAAACAAGGAGGTGGAGGCGTCCATGGTGGTTCCCGAATTCGTCTATAGTTCTACACATACATACGTACACACACACACACACACACATACACACACGCACACATGCATACACGCACAATTGAATAAATAATAAATAAAAAAAATTTAAAAAAGACCTGCCCACCATTCCCTGATTGTGATACTATAGATAGAGGATAAAGAGAAGTGAGCAGCAACATGCATTCATTATTCTCCACTTACTAATCCACTTACTAACTATGCATGTGATAAGACCAATTGCTTCAAGCTCCTGCCATCTTGATTTTCTAACCATGATGGACTAGGCCCTTGAACTATGAGACAAAATAAACATTTTTCTCTTACGTTGCTTTGATCAGGTAACTTTACCACAGTAACAAGAAAGGAAATCAAAAGATATCCCACAATGGCTAAATATCTCTGAGTCTGTGTCTTAGAGATCTTAATTCTCTCAAATGTCTTATGGGTATATGACTTCACATGAAATATCATTCTGAAATAGTTCATCACCTAAGCCAACTTGAGCACCTAAAACTTATGTTCCTTAATGCTTTATCTTAAAACACTGACGACCAGGTTTTCTAGAACTTGCTATCAATATAACACATCTTTTGGTTTCTAAAAAAAATGAAGAAGATTTTGATGAAAAGTCTTTAGGAAATCTTATCTTTGGAAACATAGACCAAAAGTTTTGAAGTCCTTCACTGCTTTATATTTGAAACTGTACCTTTACTTCCCTAATTTCAAGTTATAAAACAAAATGCCATGACACTATTTATAAACTGCAACTCTAACATAAAAGTCCTTCAATGTCTTTTAAAGTTGTTTAGTGAAATCGTCACTAACATTCAATAAAGAAAATGTCTATAATCTACTTGAGTGAATGAAAAGGAAATGGCTAGCCAAGTCAATCAACATATTTACCATATCTATATGGAGTACACAGCAAATCATAGGTACAACTGTTTTTTGGGGTTTTTTGCTGTTGTTCTTTTATTGTTTTTTTGTTTTGTTTCCTTTTTCAACAAGAGGAAAGTGTATTTTTTCAGACATGGGTAACTCTTATGAGAAGGAAGGGCCACTTAACAAATTTAGACCCTTCCTCTTTTTAGTATTTCACTGTTTAGTTATAACATGAAGGTCAAATGGTATATTTGGATTAAAATGCCCAACTCCTTAAGAATGTACACAAGACACTTCTCACTGAATTCTACTTTCCAGATCTCTAAATTTAGACAGTTTCACTGGAGATGTCTAAGTGCTCTGCCAGTTGATATAATGGTTCAACAGTGCAAACAACACATAAAAGATACAATTCAAATGATGACAGGCATCTAGACCACAGGTCTTCAAGCTATGGGTCATGATCCCATACGATGTTAAATAATAGGATGAGGGAATTGTGGAAAAAATTGCATCAATAATAAGTTCCAAACATAACTAAATATTATTCAAAATCAAATTTGCATTGAATACAAAGTATTTCTGGTAACACTTGCCAAGGTGATACTGTGTGTCTTCACTGCAGTCCAAGTTCTGAATATATAACATGTGTCTTTTGCACTATGCATGTTCACAAACACAGTTGGAAACACTTTGGCTCATATATAATACTATCACATATTATAAACCGTGTTATTTTGTTGCACATTGAGAGTTTTTTGCTCTTAAAAATAGTATGATTTAATTAAGAGAAACAAAGCCTTTCGTATTTTTCTGACCTAATTATTCAGCATTAAAGTATTACATGAGTATATCTTTGAATTTCATTAGAATGATTAATTTTAAAAACTGTTATTTGAGTTACTAACTTAAATTTCATTAGAAATTATTCAGTCAACTTTGGGTTTGGATTAGCACAAAATCTTCAACAATTTCTGAAATGCTCCTAAATATCATTCTGCCATTTTGTACTATTTGTTAAGTGGTGTTGGCAGCACTGACGGTGATAAACTCAAAATGTTGATCAACTCTAACATCTTATGTCAATCCAAGAGTTTTTTTTCTTATGTAAAAATAATAACATCCATCTCCTTAGTATGCCAATTTGCATTCATCTTGCTGAATGTAAAATTATAGTTATAAAAAACAACTATTTTAAAATAAATTTCTTGTGGTTAATTCACAAGAAAATTCACAGTCTGCTCTGGCACTGGGGAAGGCCCCTAAACCATGCCCCATGTCTCAGGTGATCTGCGGGACAACAAGATGCACGACCCTTTTCTCCCGGATTCAGACCAGGGAGGAGCCCCTGCTCTTCAGGTAAGGCCCTTAGACCAGGCCCCAGATGCCAGGTGACCCGCCCATACCATCAGCCAGCCTGAGCTGCAGCCAGGGGCAGATACCCTGCTCCACAGAATTCAACAGAGTCCAAAGAAAACCCAAGCAAAGCTCTAGAGGACAAACATCATACATCTGAAGTCCTCTAAAATCATACTATCACATGGGAGAGATTCTTCACATCCAGCTCAAAGATAAGTAAACTCCTTTTTAACATTTTGTTCCTTTCAAAGATTAGTCATTGTACTTTAACTTTTCCACATAAGCACTGCAAAACACATACAACTTCAGGGACTATGACATTCACCCTCACATATCGCAAAGGTAGTAAACCATAAAAGTGCACCACCATACTAATCTTCACTCCCTGTCTACTAAATCTGACTTAATTGATGTACTAACAGTCTAATAGCCTCATGTAGGAAATAACACCAATACCAGATAAGCATACCCAACTATAAGGCAAACACTAGTAATAACTGTTCAAGAAAGTAATACCAACTAATTCAGTTCAGTCAAAAACTCACAGAAACTGAAAGAAGGTCTTAAGAGATAAAACAACAATGCCCAGATCACAGCACAAATACATGAGAAACAAAAACCAAGACAACTGTCCTACAGAAAGATTTAACCCCATAATGATAGATTCCAACCAGAACAAACTCACAGAAAATAGCAAAGAAAGCCATATCCAAGGTAATGATTTGCAAAGCCTGATCTTCACCATGATCAATACTATGAAAGAGGAAATCCGGGAGGAGTTAAATAACCACATCAATCACTCTGAACAGGAACACAACAGGGACTTGGAGAGATGAGAAAAACAGTTCAAGAAACAAAAATAGACATAGAGCAGTTAAAACAATCTCAAGCAGGGTTTAAAATTGAACTAAAAGACAAGTTATCTTCAAGTCAGAATTCAACAGAGAGTCTTATCAGCAGAACTAATGAAGCAGAAAATAGAATACCAGACATTCAAGACAAAGAGTGAGAACTAACAAGCTTAATGGAAGAAGTTGTTAAAGCCAAAAAGATAGTTGAGAGGAATATTCAAGAGTTGTGGGACACTTGAAGAAGTCTAACATGCGCATTCATGGAATACAAGAAAAAGAATCCCAAGATACCACACCTGAGAAAACTTTTCAAATTATCATAAAGGAAAACTTTCCTCATCTAATGAAAGAGAAGCCCATCCAAATACAAGAGGCATTACACACCCCAAATAGATATAACCAAAATAGAAACTTGCCACAGCAAATAATAGTCAAAATAATCCACATACAAGACAAAGAAAATGTGCTGAGAGCTTCAAGGGAAAAAATACAAGACACTTTTAAAGGTAAACCTATTAAAATAATAAATGACTTCTCAATTAAAACAGAAAAAGCAAGAAGAGATTGGAGAGATATACTTCAAGTATTAAATGAGCAAAAATGTCAACCTAGGCTGATATGCCCCACAAAACTATCCATCATAATCGAGAGAGAAAGAAAAATTTTCCAGCACAAAGACAACTTGAAGGGACACATGTCCACCAAACCAGGCTTTCAAAAAAATGTTATAAATGATACTCAAGCTTGAAGAAAAAAACGAACATATCCAGGAGGACACAAGGGAAGTATAATACCGAGGAACCTAAAAGCGAAACAATAAACTTACAAAAGCCACTAAACATAAAAAATGTCCAGAATTAAAAATAATTTCTCCATTATAACATCAAATGTCAATGGAATTAACTCACCAATCAAGAAACAAAGATTACACACTTGGATTAAAAATCACAACCCATCAATCTGCTGCCTGCAGGAAACCCAGTAGACCACAAAAGATAGGCACATCCTAAAAATAAAAGGCTGGTCTAAAATTCTGCAAGCTAATGGAAACAGGAAACAGGCAGGGTTAGCCATTATGCTGTCGGAAAAAGTGGTCTTCAAACCAAAAGAAATCATAAGAGACACAGATGGATACTACATTTTAGTCACAGATATAATTCACCAGGAAGACTTCACAATACTGAACATATATGCATCCAATACGGGATCCCCCACATTCATTAAGCAAACCCTAAAATATCTAATGTGAGAAATCAACCCGAAAACGATAATTCTTGGGGATTTCAACACCGCCATCTCAACATGGGATAGACCAAATTGGTCAAAACCCTAACAGAGACACTTCGGAACTTAATCAAACCCTTACTGAAATGGACCTTACAGATCTCTATGGGAACTTTTCATCCACGCACCAAAGAATACACATTGTCTCAGGAGCATAGGGAACTTTCTCCAAAAGAGATCACATATTGGGCCACAAAATGAACCTTCAGTTATACAGGAAAGTTGAAATTCTAGACTATACCCTATCAGACAACCGTGGTCTAAAACTTGACATCCAAAACACAATAAACAACAGAAAATAGACTAAATCCTGGAAACTTAACACTATGATGCTGAATAAGAATTGGATTGAGGAAGAACTTAAAAAGGAAATTCAAGATTTCCTGAAATTGAATGATAATGAAAATACAACTCACCAAAAATTTTGGGACA